>CM064868.1:15929034-16286534 GCA_032719365.1 Prinsepia uniflora | reverse complement strand
GAGACCGGGCCCCTTTATCATGACTTCTGCTCGTTGCATCCCTTGATCCACTACTGTCCGAATAGCATTCCTTGTTGTGGTTTGGGCGGCAAATGGTGTACCTCTTCTTGTACCCTTGAATCCACAAGCCCCTGCGGAGGACCAAGAAATTACTCGACCTCGCACATCTGTAACAGTCACAATGGTATTGTTGAAACTTGCTTGAACATGAATAACTCCCTTTGGCATTCTACGCGCATTCTTACGTGAACCAATGCGCCTATTTCTACGCAAACCAATTTTTGGTATAGGTTTTGCCATATTTTATCATCTCATAAATATAAGTCAGAGATATATGGATATATCCATTTCATGTCAAAACAGATCCTTATTTTTTTTACTTATTTATTTGTAGATCGTGTCCTTAAGATTTCTAGAGTTTTTTTATTTTAGAAAGATTACCCTTGTCTTTGTTTATGTCTCGGGTTGGAACAAATTACTATGATACGTCCCCGCCTACGGATCAATCGACATTTTTCATAAATTTTACGAACGGAGGCCCTTATTTTCATATTTTTCATTCCTTTTATTAATTGTTAATTGGAAGAAAATAAGTTTCTTCAAATTTTTAACTTCGAACTGTATCCCTGCGAAAAGGATGTTGCAATTGAAAAAACCAACCAATCATTCGAGTCTGTTCTTTGGAGTCTATAAATTATACGTCCTTTGGTTGAATCATAATCATAAGGACTTGCCTTAATTTTATTATATTTCCTGGTAGTATACATATAAAACTGCGACGAACCCTTTCCGAAACAAAACCCAGAATAGGATTTTCATTATCTAAACGAGCCCGAGAGATACATACCATTTATAAGTTGTTCAGTAATTAAACCCTCATGAATCCATTTTTGTTGTTTCATTCCAGGTAAAACTTCTTTGAAGTATCAACTAGAGGCGTAATATTATCCCCTTTCTCTTTTTTCACAAATATGAAAGTTCCACGTATAGTTTGGATATCAGAAAGATTACCATATATAACACAAAATTTCTCCACCGATGCCTTCTATTCGAGCCTTTCGGTCTATCATTATGCCTCGAGAAGTAGAAAGAATTACAACCCCCATTCCGCCTAAAATTCTAGGAATTCGTTGATAGTTAGCATATATTCGTAGACCGGGTCGACTAATCCGTTTTAAATTTAAAACATTTTTATATGGCTTTTTCCTATTTCTTCTATGTCGTAGTGTTAAAACCAAAAAATATTTATTGCTTTCCTGATGTTTTCTCACAATTTCAATAAAACCTTCTTGTAAAAGTATTTTAAAAATATTTTCAGTGATGTTAGTGGATGGTATTCGAACGGTTCTTTTTTTATTCATGTCAGCATTTCGTATAGAGGTTATTATGTCAGCAATAGTGTCTTTACTCATGATAAACTAAAATTTTTGTTGCCCCCGAGTTTTGATATAATCAACATGCTCTTTTTCTTTTTTTCTTTATCTTTATTTCTGAATTATTAAAGGTATATACGTGATATATAAACAATCTACTAATTAATCGATTTCATTCAAATACTATAACTATATTACATTACGTTTTTCCCTTATAATACTTTGGGCGCTAATGAAACTATCTTGGTGAAATTTAACTGTCTTAATTCCCCGGCGATCGCGCCAAAAATCCGTGTCCCTTTTGGATTTTCTTCTTGATCAATAACAACTGCAGCATTGTCATCATATCGTATTATCATACCGTTGTCGCGTTTGAGTTCTTTACAAGTACGTACAATTACAGCTCGTATCACTTCTGATCTTTTTAGAGGTGTATTTGGTATTGCTTCCTTGATTACAACAACAATAACATCACCTATATGAGCATATCGTTGATTACTAGCCCCTATGATTCGAATACACGTCAATTCTCAGGACCCGCTATTATCCGCTACATTCAAATGGGTTTGAGGTTGAATCATATCATTTTTTTTATTTATCGGTTTTTTCTTTTCCAATGCAAAGGTCTAAATATATATATATATATATATATTATTTGTTCAAAACAAAAAAACCTGCAATTGTTTTTTTTCATCTAAAAAAACCTTTTTCCTTTGTTTCAACATTTCTATCCTGAAAGAATGAATTGAGTTCGTATAGGCATTTTTTATGCCGCTATTGAAATAGCCCTTCTGGCTATATTTTCTGTTACTCCGCTCATTTCATAAAGTATTCTACTGGTTTAACCACAACTACCCAATATTCGAGAGATCCTTTCCCCGAACCCATACGTGTTTCTGTAGGTCTTACTGTAACAGGTTTTTCTGGAAATATGCGTACCCATATTTTTCCACCGCGGCGTGCATTTCGTGTCATTGCTCGACGCCCTGCTTCTATTTGTCTAGATGTGATCCAAGCGGGTTCAAGCACTTGAAGAGCGTATCTACCGAAGCAAATGTGATTGCCTCGATAAGATATTCCTTTCATTCTTCCTCTATGTTGTTTACGGAATCTGGTTCTTTTGGGGTTATAGTTGATGGTTGTTTATCAATTCCATCCAGCTCTACTACAGAACCGGACATGAGAATTTCTTCTCATCCAGCTCCTCACGAATTAAACGATTAAAAAATAATATAGACGATGAATAATATACGGAATCGTGAGATTCCTTGAAATTTAATCAAATCTATTATAAATTAGAAATTTTTTATGTTTTAATATATATAATTTATAATTAAAATTAAACACGTATTCTATTTATAGATAATGTCGTTTTGGTATAACGTTAGAATGAATCTTTATTTTTTTTTTCCTTTTATTATCATATCTATTATTATATATCATATCGAATCAACTAAAATTTCGAAATAAAAAAATTCGCGGGCGAATATTTACTATTTCAACATTCAGTTGTAAGATTAGTCTATGATACGACTTCTCAGAATAAATGAATGGGTTTCTGGTTCGTTCTGCCATCCTCCCAATGAATCATTAGGATTCGTTTTCAATAGAATCTTATGCACTCACAGGTTCTCTCGTTCTCATCACTTCTCGATTAATGGTTAGGTCTGAATTCTACAATGGAGCCCCTAATGAAAATAAAATTGATCATGCGATCTGGAGGATGCGCCTTATGTGTGGGCGCGTATCTATCCAACATGAGGCCTTTAGGAGCTCACTAGCTTTGGATTCCTGGGGAACTCCAAAGTTAAGCGAGTAGGGGCTGGTGCAATCCCAAGATGGGTGATATACTGGGAAGTTGCATGTGAGTTCCCAAAAAAAAACCGTGAGGGCCGGACCCAAAGCGGACAATATCCTGTTGGAAGAGTGCTAGTCGTGACAAAGGACGCTGGTCCCCAAGAGGGGTGGATTATGAGGACCCATGCCTTGGGAGTATGGTTAGCAATCACACATCGCCCGGGGGGGATCTGAGTGATGCGCCTTATATGTGTGGCCGCACATCTATCCAATATGAGACCTTTTGAGAGCTCATTAGCTTTGGATTCCTTGGGAACTCCAAAGTTAAGCGAGTAAGAACTTGTGCAATCCCATGATGGGTGACCCACTGGGAAGCTGCACTTCCCGAGAACAAAACCGTGAAGGTTGAGGCCAAATCGGACAATATCCTGTTGGAGAAGGTCAGGTCGTGACAGTTTAATTATTGTTAGTGAATCTTGGGGGTAAATACAAGAAAAAAATGGTGATGTTTATGAGTGCAGATGCGGAAAAGAGTGCGAGGTGAAGGAGAATTGGGGAGGTGTATGTCGGGACCCGTCCCAATCCCCTAGGGATTAACGCGGGACGCGCCTGATCCCGTCTGACACGGAGTGTCGGAAAAGGGAAATTTCGACTTTAGCCCGCTCGGGGCTCCAGAGTAAACCAGGATCCGGAGGAGGTATGTGATGTCTCGGTCTCTGCCACAGCCTGCATCCGTGATCAACCTGAAGGGCAGTCAAAACATTAAAAGTTGTGAGTGGAAAAAACAATAATTTATAAAAACATTTTCATAAAGACATTTGTACCCTTCACTAAAAAGCATGCATGCATTCGAAAACCATTTACCAAACCATTAGGGCCTTAGCCCAAAATTGTAAATGAAACCAAACATACGGGCCACTGCCCAAATCCATGTGGGACTCAGCCCAAAACATGTATACATCACATAACATATAAATATAACATATAACCAATCCTGTCACGGTTTCTAAAGCTACGCGCGTGCTACCCGGGGTCTCAAATCCCAAGTCTCCCCAAGGTCCACCCAGGTCAATGTCCGTAGATAAATGACCCTCCATGTGGATTATAATCCATAAGCCTTCCTGAGAGTAAGGTACCCAACGGGGGTGACTCCACTTAGTTAGTGCTCTGTGACTACTTCGGGGTCCATCCAAGCCAACGACCCTCCCCGTATGAGACAATCCAAATAAAGGAAGGTATATGAATATATATATATATATATATCGAAAACATTCTTAAAATCTTTCAAAGGATTCATGCTCGGTCCCCATAAACAGTCACGAACCAGAAAATCCATTTAGGGTCCCCGACCCTAAATCATAAATGTAAACTAACTGGGCCTCAAGCCCGAACTCATGACTCAACTGGGCATCGTGCCTGATGACAGGACCCATCCCAATCCCCCCGGGATTACCATGGAATGTGTCCTGCTCCCGTCCAACCAGGGGTGTCAGACAAGGGATGACCAAGAGCCACTGCCCAAACGGGGCATCCAGAGTGCGCAAGGATCGATGGAGGAGGTGTGCAATGCCCCAGTCTCTGCTGCAATCGCATCCGTGATCAACCTGAACGGCATTAAAACCAAAAGCTGTGAGTGGACAAAAACCAATAAGTTTACCAAATACATTTATAAGACATTTATGCCCTCCCATAAAAACGTATGCATGCCACCAAAAACCAGTAACCAAAACGTTTGCTCAACCGAGCCATTAGGGCCTTAGCCCGAAAACCGTTAACCAAAAACCAAGTGTGGGAACTCAGCCCAAAACCGTGGAATACCACCACCATACATATTAAAACCATGTGGGTCACCACCCACGACCATAGATGAACATCAATTCAAAAATCCAAAACCATTTAGGGTCCCCGACCCTACATACCATATCATAACCAATAATCCATTTTATTCATTAAACCATATTTTACCATTACCATCACCAGCATCCCAGATGCTTAGCGTCCCAGACGCTAGACGTCCCTGACGTCATATCTCACGGTTTCATAAGCTACGCGTGCTGCCCGGGGTCTCTCCGGGTCCATATATCTGACATCCCTGATGTCTGACGTCCCTGACGTCAATCATAGCAATCCTGCTCCTGAGTCATCATACGGTCCGGCTGCTCCGTATAATGACCCCTCGCAGGCAATGCACCGTGACTTCCCCAGTGTCCCAGACATCTGGAGGAGACCATCATATATCCTTGTATCCAGATGGTATATGGAAAACAGTTTTATTTAATCCTTTTATCACATTATTACCATTGGGCCCTGCCCGAAATCACATTTATTATCCAACTGGGCCTCATGCCCGATTTTATGAACCACTGGGCCCACGACCCGATTTGTAAACCAACTGGGCCCGCAGCCCGACTTATAAACCCACTGGGCCCACGGCCCGAATTCGTAAATCAACTGGGCCCCTGGCCCTATAACATAACTCAAATGGGTCTCAGCCCGATTTCATACCAACTGGGCCCCTGGCCCGATTTCATTAACCAACTGGGCCCCCGACCCGATTCTCAAATGGACTACAAGTCTGAAATTTCCAAAACAAGTGGGCCTCAAGCCCGAGTTTATATTTCCAATTTCAAAACCATTTCATCACATTATATCCAAGTCATAAATATGGAAAATCCACGTAAAACCGGAAACCTCGATTTACGTGCAAGCACGTAAATCGCCTCGAAATACGTGAAACCGTACAATTTACCAACAACCAAATCAACATCACATAATCACAACCATAATCCATATAAAACATTTAAGCATGCATAGAATTTATAAAACCAAAGTCCACTCACAGACCGTTTTAACCGTGTGCCTCGATACGCGTGCCACCGGCCCTCCCGGGCCACACCACTATCACCGGGACTCCCAATCCTGTCCAAATCACATTAGAGGGTCACTAACCTCATCATTAACATCCTATCAAAATCCCGTAATTTTCCCGAATTTTTACTTATTTTTAAACTTAATTTAAAACCTTCGGACATCCCGAACACTATCGAGACGGTGTCCGATCGACACGAAACCAATTCCAAAATGTCCGTTACATCGAATGGATTAAAAGTCATGTTGACCTCACCTCGAGATTCGTGCCCACGCGCCGTCACGCGCCGCCGTGAGTGGCTGCGCGTGAAACTCACGCGCCGTGAACAGTGTCACCGTTCAAACCCGTTTCTCTGATAAACGGGTCACCGTGACCCGCGGCCCAACCCGACTGGTTCTCCGCCATTCCTCGACCATTTCCAGTTCTGTTTGTTCCTACAAGATCGTCCAAGTTAAACTAAGGGTTCTATGGAATTAAAAACTAGAAAACACGTCTAGATTGTACCTCCTCGATCGAGAAGCTCACGGCCAAAACTCCACCGTCGACTGCTCCCAGTTCCGACCACCATTCTCCTCGAAAACGGTCCCTACCAACTCGTTTCATCCCCAAGATCAACATCCTGGCCACTAGATTGATTAACACACCGTAAAACTCAGGCTGCCATTTTTATACCCGAAACGAACTCACGGGTTCGAGGCTTACCTCGCCGCCGTGGCTACCGCCGTGGCCACCAGCATGCCCAGTTCGACTCCAGGAACATCCTACATCCATTTAAAATGATCAAAACCAGCCCACAACGACTTCCAAATTCTGAGTTTCGGACCTCCCCTGTTTTCCTCTCCGCCGCCAACCTCGCCGTCTCCCGTCGTCTCCCGTCATCTCTCAAGCCTCACCGTGCAGCTAAACTCTCACACACACCAACACAGAGGAGATTGGTGAGGTGGTTTGGACGTTTGGGTGTTTTGGGCCGATCGGGTTCCTCTCGGGTCTGGGGGTTTCCCGGCCGTGCAAGGCGGCCGTGAGGTGGTGGCCGTCGTCTGGAGGTGGCTGGGGTCTGTCTGGAGGTGTCTGGCATGTGAGGCTGGGCTGTGAGGTGGTGATGTGCATGATCAAGGAAGGAAACCGTGCTCACGGTTTTGAGGGAGGATGAAAATGAGAGGAATGTGTTCTGAGGGTTTAAGAAATAAAGGAAGATGAGATCAAGGGCTGGGATTCAATCTGTGGTTTGAATGGATGGTGAGGATTTGAGGAGAGAAAATGATTAAATAACCCAAATGGCCAGCAAAGATCCCTGATTTAGGGAATGAAGGGGATGATGACATGTGTCACTCATCAAGGGTCCAGATTCGTCCATTACTATTCACCTATTTTAATATTATTATTTTAATCCCGGCCTCGGTTCGTTAGTTCGTTTCCTTGACCATAACATCGTCGTCGGATTTCCGATTTCGGCATGCCGCCTGTCGTTGGATTCGTATCGACGATACCTACGTAACGGTCCTTGGCCCTCGTCCATCGGACCTCCCGATCAGAAAGTCAACATTTGGCCCCTAATAAGCCAAATTACCAAAATACCCCTCAACTTCCGAACACCATAACTTTCTCTACGAATGTCGGAATCGAACGTGCCACCTGTCTATGAACTCGTGACGTCCCGAACTACGTCACGGTCATCGGTCAAAGTCCATTTGACCGCCCGAACAAAAAGTCAACATTTTGCCCACGACCAGGGGCAAAACGGTCATTTTGCACATTTTGTCCGATTCCGCCCTACTAACCCCCGTTCAACCTCGCTAATCAAGATTAGTGACTAATCTAATCCCGGAATTCGGGACGGGTCGTTACAATCTTCCCTCCTTAATAAATTTCGTCCTCGAAATTCCAACCGCTCTAATCTCAACGTACTTCCCTCCTTAATTAGTTTCGCTCTCGAAACTCGATTTCCCTGATTCCACAAACACCCCGTGGAAAGTGGAATCGACCACACAACACGTGTACACCCGTACATCAACTACTTAGACAAAACTTGTCTACGCCCAAACGTACCACTAATACTCAAAACGCAACGACTACATTCGACCCCGTCGAATGACTGAAACTACTTGTTTAGAATTTGACACCACTTGTCAAATCAACCCTCTCGTTGACGCAACACCTCGACGGTTCCTTTCCCACTCCCACTAGGAGTCAGCTGACCCCACTCAACAATCTATGTTGACACAATCCTGACAATCTGTCACCACACAGTTGTTGTCAGTCGAAAACTGACACTAGACTCACTCGTGGCTACTCATGCCACCAACGTACTCGACTCACCAATACCCTTACCGACATTTCACACGATCTGTGTGTAATTAGACTCATCGGAAATACCATGACCCATTGCATAGTATCCAATATCCGATTCTCGACCTCGATTAATCCATTGGTATCAGAACCAATCCGACTACCAACACGCTCACTGACACACCTCGGGTATATCCCGTATACCATAACTAGACATCACAAGTCTACACGGTGTTGTACCTCGAGCCATGTACGAAGTACACACATCTACCTAATAACCAGACTACAACCACCTAGGTCATAGCCGAACGCGTTCCAATAATGGAGTACGTTTGCCCAATCCAGCATGAGACAAATCGAAACTCCACCCAACATCTAGTTCCACTTCCGAATCTGAATCCGCAACTTCGTAAGAAATCCTGGATCCAAACCCAAATATCCCATTTTAATTCATATCCAAATCCGAATCCGAAATCATTATTCCGTAAGCTAGCATTTGGAATAACCATTCCGTATCCAAACCCGGAAATATACTTTCAAGTTCCAAAATCGAATCCTGAATCGTCACCCAGAAATTCGATTCCAAATCCCAAAATCTCGTTCACATTTACCAAGACACACCAAAACCGAACCTATTGGTTACCCGTTTGATACCTCCAATTGACTTCATAGGGAAGCCAATCCAACCTCCACACGTCTAAGGTTGACAAAATTCAACTACCTTGAAAACCTACTCACCCGAGTAGAATACCCTACGGGCCCCACTTCGAAAAGAAGTTCAATCCCGTCATTTCGACTCACACACCCAAGTTCGTATCGATCCTTGTCATTCCACCTAGGAAAACCAAGGATGATCCAAAATAATGACACCAATACTCATCCTACGTGGATGCAACAAAACTCACTGCACTCACCACGCCATGTGACACCACATCGTCTGCCACCAAGCAGAAAATGAGAAATCTCGTTTACCTAATTTCGAACACGTAGCTCCTCCTAAGGACCTCACAACACACACGGGCTCACCAACCAATACACGCTCAACGTACTGGTAACTACAGTCAATGTCTGCCAGGGCAGGAAGCAAGAAGTCAACCCCAATGACTTCGGAATACAAATCACCAAAAACGAACACCACACTCGTTCCCAAATCACTACTCTCTTCGACACTAAGGTTCCAACCATGTTGGAAACAGATATGCTCCCAACAAGACGTCAAGTCTAACCACTAGACTTCCTACCTCCTCAATTCACTTAGACAACCCCGTGTCCACAATCAATCCGTTATTGTTCCGTTCGCACATCCCGACCTTTACAGGGTCAACACTCGGTTTTCCAAGTTCTCAATTACAAATTCCTACCTTTATACCACTAATGGTTTTCCTCGTCTTTTCCAGTTTTAATCATTTCCATGTACATTTTAGGGATATTTAAAAACATAAAATCACACAAATTTAGGAGTTGCCAACAACTCCCCCAAATCCACCAATTATCATGACGTAGGGGACGTCATCCCAAGATTACTCAAGTCTCAAGTATACCCTTTTTAATCCACTCCTTACTGGTTATCTCACCACTATTGGGACTTATCCCAACACCTCACAATCTTAACTGGATCCCATCCAGTCCATCACTCAGCCACACCAATTTCAAAGACCGAACATATGTTCATCATGACGGAGTCACACCCCAACTTGTGGCTCATCGTCAACACCATTACCGACACTAGCACCAGCGCTAGTACCAGCACCAACACACTATCAACAACACTAGTATCAGCACACAGGCATCCATACGAGCATCAGCACAAAAGTACCAACCCACAAACATTCATACTTGCACACCGTGTGCAAATACGATAACCCTGGATCTCCGTTCATACCGAACGACGATCCCGTACCTCACGACTATGGGTACCACTATTCTGACAATCCACATCAGGAAAATGAACGTTCCCCGAACGTCCCCTGATCCCCAAGTAGTATGACCACACCAATTACCCTTGATAGCCAGTCATCTCCATATGACTACCGACTAACTGTCATTGCTATCGAGATCCGCATCCACACATCACACCAATACCCGATCCAACACGGGATGCCATAATTTATCTCAGAACCGTATCAGTAAATCGAATCCCATAGTTCTGCCTAGACTCACCAGAACCATCCACATGGTCATCACATGGTCATCCATGACCTCAACCGCTCGTCGCAGCACAAGTTCTCATCCACTAACCACAATTAAGGTTTACCTTTTTAAGACGAGGGTTCCACAATCACACCCTATGGTTCAACCGAACCAAACAGCGCTCCGTAATATAAAAGCCACAACCTGACCGACCCCGCGGTCCTGACATCGAATAGACGTCAAATCCAATCCTACCATTCCATCAACGTGGGTTCCACCACTAGGTCCTCGGCCAACTCCGATGAACCAACATCCCTCACACTAGAAACTACCACAAGGGTTCACATTTTAGACCATTACTCACATGAGGTTCCCCGAACCTGGCTGCACCTAGCAGCACAACAATCCAATATCACATGACCGAACCGACGGTCCCACTATACCAGTTCACCACAATCAACCCCACTTGGGTCGAATCACATTAACGCACGGCGTATCGGGCCAATCGCACTCCATCCACTATCCAAACCCAAACACTATCGATCAGGTTGATAACGTATTGCAGCCCAATGAGACATCACACCCTCGACCTGCACGCACAAATAGAGCAACCGTGCTCTGATACCAAGTTGACAGGACCCATCCCAATCCCCCCGGGATTACCATGGAATGTACCCTGCTCCCGTCCAACCAGGGGTGTCAGACAAGGGATGACCAAGAGCCACTGCCCAAACGGGGCATCCAGAGTGCGAAAGGATCGATGGAGGAGGTGTGCAATGCCCCAGTCTCTACTGCAATCGCATCCGTGATCAACCTGAAGGGCATTAAAACCAAAAGCTGTGAGTGGACAAAAACCAATAAGTTTACCAAATACATTTATAAGACATTTATGCCCTCCCATAAAAACGTATGCATGCCACCAAAAACCAGTAACCAAAACGTTTGCTCAACCGAGCCATTAGGGCCTTAGCCCGAAAACCGTTAACCAAAAACCAAGTGTGGGAACTTAGCCCAAAACCGTGGAATACCACCACCATACATATTAAAACCATGTGGGTCACCACCCACGACCATAGATGAACATCAATTCAAAAATCCAAAACCATTTAGGGTCCCCGACCCTACATACCATATCATAACCAATAATCCATTTTATTCATTAAACCATATTTTACCATTACCATCACCAGCATCCCAGATGCTTAGCGTCCCAGACGCTAGACGTCCCTGACGTCATATCTCACGGTTTCATAAGCTACGCGTGCTGCCCGGGGTCTCTCCGGGTCCATATATCTGACATCCCTGATGTCTGACGTCCCTGACGTCAATCATAGCAATCCTACTCCTGAGTCATCATACGGTCCGGCTGCTCCGTATAATGACCCCTCGCAGGCAATGCACCGTGACTTCCCCAGTGTCCCAGACATCTGGAGGAGACCATCATATATCCTTGTATCCAGATGGTATATGGAAAACAGTTTTATTTAATCCTTTTATCACATTATTACCATTGGGCCCTGCCCGAAATTTCCATAAAACCACATAATTCCATTTAGGGTCATTGACCCAAAATCACCATTATAAAATATAGGGTCCCTGACCCGAAATCACATTTATTATCCAACTGGGCCTCATGCCCGATTTTAAGAACCACTGGGCCCACGGCCCGATTTGTAAACCAACTGGGCCCGCAGCCCGACTTATAAACCCACTGGGCCCACGGCCCGAATTCGTAAATCAACTGGGCCCCTGGCCCTATAACATAACTCAAATGGGTCTCAGCCCGATTTCATACCAACTGGGCCCCTGGCCCGATTTCATTAACCAACTGGGCCCCCGGCCCGATTCTCAAATGGACTCCAAGTCCGAAATTTCCAAAACAAGTGGGCCTCAAGCCCGAGTTTATATTTCCAATTTCAAAACCATTTCATCACATTATATCCAAGTCATAAATATGGAAAATCCATGTAAAATCGGAAAACCTCGATTTACGTGCAAGCACGTAAATCGCCTCGAAATACGTGAAACCGTACAATTTACCAACAACCAAATCAACATCACATAATCACAACCATAATCCATATAAAACATTTAAGCATGCATAGAATTTATAAAACCAAAGTCCACTCACAGACCGTTTTAACCGTGTGCCTCGATACGCGTGCCACCGGCCCTCCCGGGCCACACCACTATCACCGGGACTCCCAATCCTGTCCAAATCACATTAGAGGGTCACTAACCTCATCATTAACATCCTATCAAAATCCCGTAATTTTCCCGAATTTTTACTTATTTTTAAACTTAATTTAAAACCTTCGGACATCCCGAACACTATCGAGACGGTGTCCGATCGACACGAAACCAATTCCAAAATGTCCGTTACATCGAATGGATTAAAAGTCATGTTGACCTCACCTCGAGATTCGTGCCCACGCGCCGTCACGCGCCGCCGTGAGTGGCTGCGCGTGAAACTCACGCGCCGTGAACAGTGTCACCGTTCAAACCCGTTTCTCTGATAAACGGGTCACCGTGACCCGCGACCCAACCCGACTGGTTCTCCGCCATTCCTCGACCATTTCCAGTTCTGTTTGTTCCTACAAGATCGTCCAAGTTAAACTAAGGGTTCTGTGGAATTAAAAACTAGAAAACACGTCTAGATTGTACCTCCTTGATCGAGAAGCTCACGGCCAAAACTCCACCGTCGACTGCTCCCAGTTCCGACCACCATTCTCCTCGAAAACGGTCCCTACCAACTCGTTTCATCCCCAAGATCAACATCCTGGCCACTAGATTGATTAACACACCGTAAAACTCAGGCTGCCATTTTTATACCCGAAACGAACTCACGGGTTCGAGGCTTACCTCGCCGCCGTGGCTACCGTCGTGGCCACCAGCATGCCCAGTTCGACTCCAGGAACATCCTACATCCATTTAAAACGATCAAAACCAGCCCATAACGACTTCCAAATTCTGAGTTTCGGACCTCCCCTGTTTTCCTCTCCGCCGCCAACCTCGCCGTCTCCCGTCGTCTCCTGTCATCTCTCAAGCCTCACCGTGCAGCTAAACTCTCACACACACCAACACAGAGGAGATTGGTGAGGTGGTTTGGACGTTTGGGTGTTTTGGGCCGATCGGGTTCCTCTCGGGTCTGGGGGTTTCCCGGCCGTGCAAGGCGGCCGTGAGGTGGTGGCCGTCGTCTGGAGGTGGCTGGGGTCTGTCTGGAGGTGTCTGGCGTGTGAGGCTGGGCTGTGAGGTGGTGATGTGCATGATCAAGGAAGGAAACCGTGCTCACGGTTTTGAGGGAGGATGAAAATGAGAGGAATGTGTTCTGAGGGTTTAAGAAATAAAGGAAGATGAGATCAAGGGCTGGGATTCAATCTGTGGTTTGAATGGATGGTGAGGATTTGAGGAGAGAAAATGATTAAATAACCCAAATGGCCAGCAAAGATCCCTGATTTAGGGAATGAAGGGGATGATGACATGTGTCACTCATCAAGGGTCCAGATTCGTCCATTACTATTCACCTATTTTAATATTATTATTTTAATCCCGGCCTCGGTTCGTTAGTTCGTTTCCTTGACCATAACGTCGTCGTCTGATCTCCGATTTCGGCATGCCACCTGTCGTTGGATTCGTATCGACGATACCTACGTAACGGTCCTTGGCCCTCGTCCATCGGACCTCCCGATCAGAAAGTCAACATTTGGCCCCTAATAAGCCAAATTACCAAAATACCCCTCAACTTCCGAACACCATAACTTTCTCTACGAATGTCGGAATCAAACGTGCCACCTGTCTATGAACTCGTGACGTCCCGAACTACGTCACGGTCATCGGTCAAAGTCCATTTGACCGCCCGAACAAAAAGTCAACATTTTGCCCACGACCAGGGGCAAAACGGTCATTTTGCACATTTTGTCCGATTCCGCCCTACTAACCCCCGTTCAACCTCGCTAATCAAGATTAGTGACTAATCTAATCCCGGAATTCGGGACGGGTCGTTACACCTGATATCTTAGGGTCAGTCACGATTCAGATCGTACTGATGCATGCAACCATCCGTCCAGGACCGCCCTCAATCCTGGTATGTCACCGTGAACGAATCAACCGACGCGACCACCACTAGATCATGGTGCACTCATCACCGATCGATATCCTAAATCGTCAGCACTACGAAGTCGTGCCTCCAGTGGCTGCTCGATAACGGGTCGTGCATCGTGACCTCTCTAGAAGGAACACATCCCAGTCCGGAGGCGAGCATCGTATCGTCCGTCACGGTGCACAAAGCACTCACTGCTACCACGACTCAGACCCATAGATCATCAATAGTGTCACATGCCCGAGGAAAAGCCAAATGGTTCCCATGCCCAAGTTTATCCTTTTTAAATCCAAAACCAATTCATTTAAACCATCGTAGAAGTACAAACCTATATAAGCACCGTATAAGGCCGAAATCTCGAAATACGTGCAAATACGTAAACACATACAAATGCACTCATGGCATCATAAAATATATTCATAAAAGCATATAAAACAGTTATGCATGCATCAATTTAGAAAACCAAAGTTCACTCACAGACCGTCCGAGCTACCACCTCGATACGCGTGCCATTCGGCTCTCGTGGGCCAAACACCGTCATCGAGACCTCCAAACCTGTCCAATTCGTAATAGAGGGTTACTAAATACTTAAATAACCCCTCACTAAAGCCCCGTAATTTTCTGGAATTTTTAACTATTTTTAAACTCAATCCTAAACCTTCAGACACCACGAAACCTATCGAAACGATGTCTGATTGACGCGAAACCAGTCCCAAAATGTTCGTTACATCGAATAGATGATTTCGTGTGTTGGAAATTTCCCTAAAAGAGGCCTCACCCACCCCCCACGCGCGGCCTGAAGTTCTTGCGCGTGAAGCCCACGCACCAGGAACAGTAGCGTCTTCAACCTCTCGCTAGCCGGTTTGAACTGGCCGGTCTGGTTCGATTTGCAGCTCGGTTCGCCTGGACCGGCGTGACCGGTCCAAGGCCTTATCTTCGTTATTTTTCATCCTTTTTCATCCATTCTAACTCCTATAGCTTCGTAACAACATTTCCTACCTAACCATGTCCTCAAAACCTAAAAATCAAGCCTAAAACCCATTGGTTCTGAAAACCATTTTGAACCCAAACTTTCAACCTTGGTTCAGGGAACTTCTAGGGATCCAAACTTTAACCTAAGGGTTCCAATAGGTTCCTAGGATCACTAAAAAGAGGTTGGGAGGATTGATTTTGCCTAACTTGGCCGGAATTGGGATTCGGTGGGTAGCCACCAAAAATCCTCCAGTCGCCGTTCCCGGCTTCCTCAACCGTCCTCAGCCTCCAAAACCTTCTCCTAAGCTTCCTACTAACCTCCTAAACCTGTCCTAGCCAACATCTAAGCTCCCTAACGTCCAAAATCCAAAATTGAAATTTGAAATGTACAGGGGGATTCGGATTACCTTTTTCCCGTAGTTCCTCCGCCATCCACGGCGACTCAGCCGCCTCCCTGCCTTCCCTTGGTTCACCAGCCATCCCCAACTCCTCTCTTGGTCCTCAAATTCAAAAATAGGAAGGGTTGGTGTTTGGGGTTAGTTGGGTTTGGATGTGGATCGAATGAAACAGAGGGAGGGGTGGTTGCATGTGTCTGTGTAAGGGAGGCAATGGATGGGTGACACTTGTCACTCATCCATTGGGCCTGGGGAAAAGATCTGGGCCTCACTCAGGACAAAAGTCCACTTTTGTCTCGTAAAACATACCACTGTGAATAGTACTCTGAAACTTCCGTGAACCGTAACTTTTCCGTCAAAAGTCCGAATTCGACGTGCCGCCTGTCTACAGATTCGTATCGACTCGATCTACATAACGGTCCTCAGCCCTCGGCCATCGGACCTCCCAGGTCAAAAGTCAACCTTTTACCCTTGTTTAGGGACAGAATCGTAATTTCACCCTAAACGTCCGTTAATCCTCGGCTAATTCCCGATTAGTCTCGCTAATCCGTTATTAAGTCTTAATTAATCCTTTAAATTTGGGACAGGTCGTTACAGTGTAGTTATGATGATTACTCTGTAAATTTGGTCTTCTAATTTTTTAAAGTTTCAATTTTGCTACACTTAAATATGTTCTTCTTGAAAATCCTGATTAGGAAGGAGGTAAGTAGAAAAAGAGTGCATTCAACCAATTAATTAAATTTGTTCCAAGGGGGTTTCTGTGAGAAAATCTTTCCTTGTTGAAAATTTCGATCTCTCGTCAGTTTTTCAATCAAACTTATTGCGTCCCAGCTGGTCCAACTCATTTGGCATTTTTTTAAACCCTAGAAGTTTTCCCCAAATTTTGACCTGGAATGCAAACTAGGGAGAGATGACTGATTTGGCACTTGTTGGTCCCAAAATCATCCCACATCACGGCTGACATGGTAAAAATGTGTCAACGTGTCAAAATTTCCCATTTTATCCTTATTTTTCACTTCAACATAACACCTTGGATGGAAAATGAGCTGAGTAACCCTACTCAGCCATTTCATGGTGTTAAGTGAACGAATAATCAGTTCAGGGTGCAAAGTGTGACAAATGTGCGAGTTTATGGTGCATTTAATATAATAAGCCTATATTTTACAATTTTCAACTATTTAGGGCTAATCTCATTACTATTTTAATATTTTATTATAATTTTTTTTAATTTAAAAATAATTTAATTAAACTAACATAATATTTTTACCAAAATAAATTATTATGAGAAAATAATTGTATGAGAAGATTCAAAGTGAAAAAAAATATTTTATGTTGAGATTTTTAGGTGATACATGTCCATACGTGAGTAAATCTTTATATTTTCGATTATATAGTTTCAATTTATAACATGAATAATTTTGTGAGAAGATATTTAAATGTCACATGTCACCGTACAATTAAATATCTAAATATTCAATAAGAATCAAAATATTGAGCGCAAGTGGCGGACAATCAATTATAATAAAGATTGAGTTCTACCATATATTAGGAAATATTAATTTTGTTAAAATTTTTGACAAATTTAATAAAATGTTTGACGCTATATTTTTGTCTAAACTTTGTCCGTAACTTGGCCTTATTATTGGTTTAGTGGATCAAGCCGATGTAACCATCATAATTAGCTGCCTTCATAAGGTAGCTGCTCTTACCTTCTTTATTTGATTTCGACCATTTTTTTTTTTACTAAAGTTTCCTACAATTAGCTTTTTGGTCAGAGATAACCTAAGCCGCTTAAGCACTAGCCATGGCTTCTATCAATTTATTCGCAGTTTGGCAAAATTCAGCCTAATTATATAGATTAAAGTTGTTTGGCCAAAATAAAAATAAATGAAGTTAATGTGGTCCTTATATTTTGTGAAGGGTTTAGCCTCGAGCATAGTGTTTGTCTTTTAAACTCTCTAATTACTACATGTAGTCACTAATCCATGACAATGAATAGTTAAGTGAGTCTAATTTTAGTATTGATTTGTAGACGGTTGGTCTCAAATTCGAACCCCGATAATATATTGTATGAAAAATTATAAAATTCTTTTATCTCCAATAATGATAATAAAAAAAATCCATGACAATGAATTATCTATATAATTATCAACTGTTTTTTTATAGAAGATAATTCGACCTCATTATTTTTTAAATTTGAAATTTCCTATTAATTCAATATATATAATCTCACCAAAATAAAATTTTATTTCTCCTAAAAAATATTCACTAAATTAATAGTAATATTGACGTGTGAGTTGTATGCATTAAAAAATATCCTTATTGCTTTCAAAGGTGACATGTTTGTTTTTTTTAATTATCCAAAAAAATGGTGACATGTTTTTTGGAGGGTCAAATTAAAGGTGACAACTTTCCATTTAATAAACTGGTAAATGGGCCATAACCGACACCAAACCTATCTTCGGCCTTCTGCATTTTGCCTCCCCTTTCATTTTCTCACCTCTTTCTCACCCAATTTACAAATTAAAGGATAACCATTAAACTACTGTTTAATTGTTTTTGAGTGATGGCTTACTCTTCCACACTTGCAATTTGGGAGGAAAACAAACAAAAAACTTGATTAATATACAACTATTGGGTGACGACACTCACTGCGTCACCCTAGCCCAGCTGGGATCGCTGATGCCATGTCAATCGTCATCATAGCGACTTCATCGCTTCCAACGAAATTTCTCATCGTCTTCCTGCTCTGTCTGAAACCTTTTTCTTCTCTCTGTCTCTGAATGGCTCTTTCTTTTTCCCTTCGACTCTTTTTCTCTGAAAGCGAAAATTGAAACTTCCGAGCTCATTGGGAAGTGGTCATAATTTGATATGATCCCTACCCATTTTGCCCTTTTTCCGCTTGCCTCGCTGTCCCCTTCCCTCTTTGTCAATCTTGGGATTTGATAACTATGTGGTTAATTTGACAAGGCTGAAAGTTTGCCTCTTCTTCTTGTGGGAAATTTTGGGTTTTTGTTAAAATTTTCGTAAGTTTCGTCCTTGTTTGTTTATCTTCTTCTGGGTATTAACTCAGGTAAGATTTGGTAGGAAACTGCATCTGGCAGAAGTCAATACATGCGTGTATAAATTTTTTGATTAATTTTCAAACAACTCTTTTAGCTATAATATTGTATCCTATGCAATGGTAAAAATACCATATAGTGGATGCACAATTGGTTAATATTCTTTTTATTAGATCTTGAACTACATCATTCTAGTTCTGTATTTTAGATTTTCCCTAAATATTCCAGTTTGAAAGCTTGAGCTAAGCAATTTTGATACAATATTTTCTGCTTAATACTGTGGTCAATTTGTGGTTTAGGCATTTCTGATAACAAATCCATCCCAATTTGTGACTGTTTACATTTCTTGAGTTAAAAGTTGAAACATTTTTGTTTGCCATCATATTGGATCTTCCTTTTCTCTTTAGTTTGTTTGATACTTTGTTTCTCTTACTTTTCCTTTTCTGAAAACACTTATAGGCCTTACCATATCAACCAGCAGGATCATAATAAGTTGAGGGCTATAGCTTGTGTTCTAAATTAGAAAGCTTAGTGTTTCTTGCTCTTAAAGGGAACTGGATTTATATTTTAATATCTTCAAGCAATGGGTTATGTGATTAAGCTTGAAGTTGATACATCCTAGGTCCCCCTTTAGGTCTTGATTAATGGCTAATTCATCCGAACCATCATCCTCTTTGAGCTTTGCTTCATCATCCCATATATCAAATGGCTCCATAAACCACAACTTAACTTCTGGATTTGATTCGGTGCCTAGTCTTGAGGTCATCAGTTTGACCAAGCTTAGTTATAATTTGGAGCAGCTCTTGGTTGATTCTGGCTCTGATTATAGCGACACTGATATCATAGTTGAGGGCATTCCTGTTGGTATCCACCGATGTATATTGGCTTCTAGGAGTAAATTTTTTCAAGAGCTATTCAAGAGAGAAACGGGGTCTTCCGGTAAAGAAGGCAGACTAAAGTATTATATGAGTGATTTGCTGCCGTATGGCAATGTTGGATATGAAGCCTTTTTGGTTTTCTTGAGCTATGTATATTCCGGAAAGCTGAAGTCTTCTCCCGTTGAGGTGACAACCTGCGTTCACAATATATGTGCCCATGATGCATGCAGACCTGCTGTTAATTTTGCCGTGGAACTGATGTACGCATCTTCTATTTTCCAAATGCCGGATCTTGTTTCAATATTTCAGGTTGGTGTTCTGTTATATTTTTAAGCTTGATTTTTTGAATTTGGTAGTACGTGTTCTTAGAATGTTAAGATAGATTACTGTTTCATTTGATTCATTTGTTAAGAACAATGGAAGATTTTTCTTATTTGGTTCTCTATGTATTGTCAGCGACGCCTTCTTAATTTTGTTGGGAAAGCTCTGGCCGATGATGTTATCCCAATCCTCGTGGTTGCTTTTCATTGTGAGTTGAGTCAGATCATCTCTCATTGCATAGAGAGAGTGACACGATCAGATCTTGATAACATATCTCTTGAAAAGCAACTTCCTGATGAGCTTGTGGAGAAGATTAAAGTTCTTCGCCAAAATTCTCAGCAAGACTCTGGCACGAGCATCCCGGCTGTGGGCCCCTTACAAGAAAAGAGAATCAGGAGAATACATAAGGCATTGGACTCATATGATGTTGAACTTGTGAAACTTCTCTTGACTGAGTCAAATGTTACCTTAGATGAAGCCTATGCTCTCCATTATGCTGCAGCTTACTGTGATCCTAAGGTTGTGACTGAAGTGCTCAGTCTGGGTTTGGCTGATGTTAACCTTAGGAATTCCCGGGGTTATACAGTCCTTCACATAGCTGTGATGCGCAAAGAACCATCAATTATAGTATTGCTGCTGACTAAAGGAGCTCATGCATCTGAGCTGACATCAGATGGTCAGAGTGCGGTTAGTATTTGCCGGAGGTTGACGAGGCCAAAAGATTATCATTCAAAGACAGAGCAGGGGCAAGATACAAACAAAGACAGAATATGCATTGATGTTCTAGAAAGAGAAATGCGGAGAAATCCAATGGCTGGAGATACGTCTATATCTTCCCAAATAATTCCTGATGATCTGCACATGAAGTTGCTGAACCTGGAGAACAGAGGTAACATTTCTAAGAATTCATAATTTTTATCTGTTTTTTCTTCCTAGAAAGGAAACAGAAATAATGTTTCAAGAAGACTTTGATATATGAAGAAATTGAATTGCAATTTGTTCTGAGTGAGATTATTATCTATCGAAAGGAGATATATATTTGTGTCTTATGCTTATATAAGTTGATTTTTGAGCCTCGTGTCAATGGCACACATATTTGTTCGGTTCACATTTTTGTTCATTCCATTACCCTTCCTGTGGCATAGATTAATGAGTGGTTGATGTAGCTGTAGGTTTATTCATGTTATAATATTCTTTCAATTGGCTTGCACTGTTGTCCTGTAGACTTGGTAAATTATGGGTGTAGACATTTAATTTTTCTATATCGACACCAAAATGTTAGCCTTTGTCTTTCGCTGTTGTCCCGTATACTTGGTAACTTTTGGGTGTAGACATTTAGTCTTTCTGTATTGACACCAAAATTTCATCCTTTGCCTTTTATATCTTTTCTTTTGATTGGTATAACTTGCCTTTCACTTATTAGACAAGGCCTGAATTGCATTATTTATTGCAGTGGCATTTGCTCGACTGTTATTCCCTGCTGAAGCCAAGCTGGCCATGGTCATTGCCCATGCAGAGACAACGGCTGAGTTAGCCGGCATCTTTAAATCGAAAGGCTCAAGTGGGAATTTGATGGAGGTTGATTTAAATGAGACTCCTACTGTGCAGAACAAAAGACTCCATTCTAGGTTGGAAGCCCTTATGAAAACAGGTAAATTTGCATGCTTATATCTATTCATGCGAACTTATGGTTATTAGAATTCCAGCAAGGCTTGAATTTAAGTCAATTTCCTACAACCTGGTAGATGCCTTTGCTTAAGCTAGTCATATCTTAGACATAAAAGGAAACTTATTTAATCCCTTCAAAATAGTAGGATTATAAGAGATAAGTCTGTTTAATCCCCTCTAATCCCCTTACAATGAAAATCTTCACTTCCACGGTTCTGCCTTAAAAATACATTGAATTTGATATGTAATCCAATTTAATACGGACCAAAAATGAGCCCCAAGTATTTTATGGGGAAGAAAAGCTATTACTCGTAGGGCTGTTTGCTCATAATCTTCTAGGTTAAGCTCTTGTATTTCCATAGTTGAACTCTACTAAACCTCGTCATATTGTGGCAGTCAATTTGGGTAGATTCTATTTCCCCCATTGTTCTGAAGTGCTGGATAAGTTAATTGAAGACGACCTTCCTGATTTGTTTTACCTTGAGATGGGCACCTCGGATGAGCAGAAAATAAAGAGGATGCGTTTCATGGAGCTTAAGGACGAAGTGCAAAAGGCTTTTAACAAGGACAAAGCTGAGTTTAACCTCTCTGGGCTGTCTTCATCATCCTCTACGTCATCTCCCAAAAAGTTTGGTGCAAATCAGAAGGTTAGGAACTTGTGAAGTTATGTAAATAGTGTCTAATAAGCCTCACATCTAAGGTGGAATTTTTTCAAGGTTACTGAAGTTTGCTAAGCAATTGTTGGGTATTCGTATCAGTAAAATCTTGGCAGTTGTAGAGTTGGCTTGTTAGCTCTAAGAACTAGCAAGTGTTCTAGTTTTGGAATTGTGTACAGAATGATTTTGAACAGTTGGACAACAATGAAAATACCTTTGCCTTTCGCATATTTCCTATTTGACACATCTGGCGATTTGGGCAAGTGAAATAAAGCGGAACGTGAACAGATGAAAATGAAGAAAAAAAAAACCTACCCTAATTTGTATGTGCTTCATGCACAAGCCTTGTCAACTCGATTCTCGCTCAACCGTCACAAGTCGGGTTTGGCTTGACTCCTTAAGATCGACTCAAGTTTATATAAGGTTTGGATTAATTCAAATTTTTAATGATTCAATGACTAAGCTTAAATCCACGGAAACCCCAAAATTCAAAATACAGCATTCAAAAGGTCAGTACAAATCAGAAGGTCTGGAAATAGTTTAAGGCATGTAAGTTGCATCTAATTGTTCCCAGTTAGACACGATTCTTTTCAAGGCTCTATTGTTGAGAGCTTCGAAGCGTTGGCCATTCTTATCAATAAAGTAGAAATTATCCTAGTTTTGAAATTTTGTAGAGGATGATTCTGATTTCTGAATAACAAATCAGGAACTAGTTAATGGCCCAAGTTAGCTACCAAAATTCCCAGAATTGCAATAAAGAAACTCACCAACAGGTTATCACCAAATAAAGCAGAAGATGAAAAATATTTCACATGAATGAATTGATTTGTTTTTATAGTACGATAACTAAAACAATAGTAGAAGAATTTAATCCCTAGCTCTTTTGCATTTTTAAGCTTTCCCACATGGCTGGACCTTGAGGATGGATATCGACATAATATCTTACAAATCGCGCATCTGAGCATGCAAGTAGAGTGCTCAAGGACAACATAGACTTCGCTGCACCTTTCTCCCTTAGCCATGAATACATCGAAAACCTGAGATTAATCCTCTCCATGTCATAACATAAGTATGCAGGGAAAGCCGCCAGAGAGGCCAGTGGATACCGTAAACCTTCTGTTAAGCAACTAATTTTCTTTTCAATCACATCTTTGCTCTGGTTCAGAACATTTGGAGCTTGTTTGATTATGCTTGACACCACATTGTGGTCCAAGCCAGCTTCCACCAGGCAATCAAACCTCTCCTGCAATTGATCCCCTCTGCCTCTGAATTTCTTCAAAGCTTTCATCATCTCGTCTGAGTTCTCGATATATCCCAATCTCAACAAGAATGATGTTTTCTCCAGATATTTACCATCAACTGGGGATGACATTGGTTGCTTGCTGGTTTTACCTTTCGACTTTGAAGCCAATCTCAATACCTTGTATGGATCTTCTCTCATAATTTGAAGCAGACCGTCTCTCTTGACCTTAAAGTTTCTGCATAAAGTTAGGGGTCGTTTCAAACTAGTCGAACCCAGAAATTCCATGTCACTGACTACAATGTCTGCTATTTCTTCAGTTCCCAGTCCAATATCAAACAGAAAATCTACTGCCAGCAAAACTTTTTTCACGCCCTTAACTGACATGACCTCGGGATTTTGCATAAACAAAGAATAAACCTCATTCAACTTGAGACCCAATTTAAGTAACTGGCCAAACAATATATACACATTCTTCCCAGAACCATTCAAAAGCAATGCAGGATTTGTTTTAAACAAAGCAAACATTTGCTCCTCCGTATAGCCCGCTTTCTCAAGAAAATCCATCGTATCAACCATTCTATTCCAGTTGTATGTGCTGTTAGCCGATGCATACGCTCCAATCCAATCCATTCCAAGACCTAAACGCTTGAATTTTTCAAGAATCGTGACAAAATTAACACCGTCAACCAAAAGCAAGGGGCAACAACTAACAAGCTTAATAATTGTTGGTTTGCTCAACCCCAAATTTTCATAAGCTTGAAGCTTTTGAGCCAAAACTTTATATTCAAAACCAAATATCTCTCTTGCCTCCTTATACATTCTACCGATGTTAATACGGGGAATTCCATAATCACATAAAGCATGATAATTATCAATCATAACGCGATCATCACTCAGAAACATTAAATGCCGGGGTAGCAGCAATGGGAGCTCGGAGGGGCACAAACCCAAGCTCTCAAAGAAGGGTTCAAACTCATTAATGGGATTGTAGCGAAAATACCGGCTTAAAGAATGAGCAACATCTTTCTCAGTATCAATGTTGGAGAGCAAATTTTGAAGAAATACTGGGGAATTTTTGCTAATATGCTCAGCATCTGAGAAGCCGAAACTTCGAGTAGAATGCAAGTAATCAAAAAGGGCTTCCTGAGCCTCAGTTCTAGCCACTCGTGAAACTCGGCTAGTAAAACGAGAATTGGCCGATGATTGTGTGGTCTCAATGTGAGAGACATTTGGATTTAGGGCAAGTCTAGAACTCCCAAAGCATCGAAATTTAAGCGAAATAAAAGATGGGTTTTGCACATAAGAGGGCCTTTCATAAATAACCGGAGAGAAGATCAAAAGGTGATTGAGTTGCACAATCATTTTCGATACCCTTTTGTGGATCCGACTCATTAACATGGAAAGTGGTGAAGATAAAAAAGAAACTTAACGAAGAGAGAAGCAGCGAAGACCATGATTCGATGGGAGAGCAGAGAAGAAAAGCAAAAGCCTAAAACTTTATATGATAAAGAGAGATTTTTTATCGTCAATCGCATTTTTGCACAAATAGTTGAAAATTGAAGTAAGAGGGCATCAAGATGGAAAGATGTTCCATTGAGAGGTTACCTTGGATGAAAAGCCTTCAGGGTTTAAGTCCCCATTGCTCCTTTTCTCATTTCGTCTATGGGATTTCAGAGAGGCCAAGATTAGTGTGCGCCTGTTTTCCTCAGTTCTTACTTCTCCCAGTGTCAAAAACCCTAAAAATTGGGGGTTAGCCGCCCCTTGTTTCTTTCTTTCTTTCATGTTTTTCAAATACTTTATTTAGGTACTATTATATCTGACTTTATATATATATATATATATATATATCTACTATATAACCATTATAGTAACCTCATAGGAAAAAAAATACAAATGAACACGAGCAACAAAAAACCCTAACTCAAACTCTCTTCTTCCTCCATTCTTCACGTCACTCGAAATCGACCACTTCTTTTCCAAATGAAGCAAACTTTCTTCTCGAAATCGACCACTTCTTCTTCAAATGAAACAAACCTTCTTCTCGAAATCGACCAAGAAGAAAGACATCAGGCATGCCTATCTTCTCTGAATTGCGAAACACCAATTTCTTGGTCCCGTGTGACAGGACCCGCCCCGTTCCCCCCCGGGGACCACCGGGGGAAGGGCATGCTCCCATCTGACAGTTAACTCAAAATACCACGAATACCCTTCCTAGGGTTACCTTAACACAAATACCCATACTGGGGGTTCTAAATACACACTGGTGTGTTTAATACAACAATGATGTCAGACAAAGGACATGAGCATTATGTTCGTACTAATACAATAAAATACAACACCTACCCCTCATGGTGGTCCAAAACGCAACGGTGGTATTTATGCCTCGGCTCCGGAGTCGGTGCCCGTCTCGGTCTCACCTCTTGGAGGGTCAAGAAAACAATCAAAGTGTGAGTGAACCAAAATAAAACAGTTATAAATTTATTTGAAAATATAAATAGTTTGACCCTCCATTTTGGAAACATGCATGCATTCAAGAGAAATCGTATAAACGTAATCAACCACATAAATATACAAATGTATTTATATATACGTATATCTATACATAAATACATTTGGGCACGCGCATCCACATATCTAATATAACCATATATACATATGACCCTTCCTTCACATATCTAGATGCCAACTCGAACCCTAGAACAAAATCGACTCGGAAACGCGCTCCAAATACGCTTTCCGAGGCTTCCAACCTCAATTTGACCTACCTAACGATCTCGAATCGACACGAAACCACCACCATTGGATCCGGAACGTCGAAACCTTGACAATGGTGCCAGTTTCGTCTCAAAAATCGTGGCCACGTGCCCCCACACGAACGATCAACACTGCAGGTCAAAGTCAACGGTCAACGATGCTGACGTCAGCGGTCAACGCTGCTGACGTCATCTAACAATGTCAGTCTAACAAGTGTCAGACTCTGACAGGTGCCACGTGTTATCAGCTGATTGGTCCACGTCACTGACATGTCAGTGACGTGGCAGCCTTTGATTGGGCCACGTCACTAACATGTCAATGATGACTATGCACTGACATGTGACACATGTCATTCTCTAACTGGTCCACATCTCCTGACCCGTTTCAAAAATCGTTGCTACCATTAGGATCGTCTAGTTTCCTAGGTTGGATCTACGGGTTCAAAACTAAGAAAACATGATTGAATCAATACCTGGTTTGCTGCTACTGTGAAGCTCCGGTTTCCTTCATGTTTTTGGGTCGATTCCAGCTCCGTCGTGCCTCGTTTTGGGTTCCACTGAACGCGTACAGGCCTAATAATCACATTAGAGTCCTCAAATATCCCAAACAACGCTTACAACGTAAAATCAAAAACTTGACCCGTGAACTGGTTTCGGGTTTTTTACTTGGATCTTCTCTCTGCACCGTGCACGACCGTTCTCTGTCCTTCAGTCCATCCAACATGCTCCCAGGCGCTCACAAGGGTCACTAAATGCTGGTTAGATGTTTAGAGGGAAGGGTTGAGGGTTGTGTGTGTGTGTGTGTTTGTAATAAGGGTTCACAGTCGAATAAGCACGAGTAAGGAAAAGGAAACAGATACATGCATTCCTATCTTTTGGGTAACTGGGCCAATAATGACACTTGCACAATTTCTCGTAAAACGAACTAGTTCTCTCCCGAACTCCATAACCCGTAACTTCCACGTCGGGCGTCCAAATTTGGCATACCGCCTGTCTATGAACTCAGGGAAACACAATCTACGTAAAGGTCAAGGGTCCATATTCAAACAACGTCCCGGGTCAAAAGTCAACATTTTACCCTAACCAAGGGCAAAATGGTTATTTTACATATAATTTTCATTAAATAAATAATACAGAAATCTGGGTCGTTACACCGTGAACACTTTGAATCATGACCAGCTGCTTCCAGACTTTGCGACTACCATATTCGCCAAGTCGCAATCACCATCTCCTCTATTCTTCTTCATCAACGCAATAACCTTGTACCCAACAAGAATGAAATCATGACTAGGTGAGTAGATTTGTCTTTGAATAATAGCTCAAATCTAATTTGATTATGAGCTTAATTATATGATTGAAATATCAATTGGGTTGGCAAAATTTTGAAATTTTGATATGTGAAGATGAAGAAATTGTGCAATAGAATCGTCTGTGAATATTAGCTCAAAGAAATTTGAATATTAGCTTAAGAGCGTTGTTGTTATCTTGCTCGGAGTTCTCTATTAATGTTAGCATGGTTTTCTTCCTTCATTTGAATGAGGTTTGATTGATTTATGATATGGATAGATGTTTTGGTTCAGTTTTGGTGATAAGAAAGTGAAGATTCATTTTTGGTTCTTTTCATTGATTTGATTATTGTTTTGTAGTTTTATTTTGAACTTTGAACTGATTTATTTAGGAAATGAAGCACCATATGAATCATATCGTAAGATTCAGCAGGTCGATGCATGATGAAATGTTTTTACACCTCGATCACAGTCTTATGTAGTTCCAAATACCTTTCGTGGGAAACTCATTTCAAAATTGTCTTGATGTCTGGTATTTTTTCGGATGGAATATAAATGGAAAATTTGGTCCAATCAAGAACATTGTGAAAGGGCAATGCATAGTGGTCAGAAATAAGGACAGGGGCGCACCCTACAAAAATAGTTGTGACCACCCTTGGGTACTCATGAACTTGTACTTTCTCATCTTTGTCTTTCCAACGCTCAAGCAACATCTCGCTTATATGCCCATGAGTATCAAGTCTTCTCAACCACACTGGAATATTATTTTGTTTATTTTTCAATGTTTATATAGGCCCACTTTATTGGAGTTTGTTTGTTGCTTTTAATGTGTATAAGACATAGATGAAATGACTTGTCTACTGTTTTGTTGCATGGAATGAAATTGAGAAGACCATTTATTCCTGTCTTTTGTTGAATGCTTTGATTTCTCCATTTCATATGGTTGTAAAAATTGTTCTTAGACCTAAATTCTCAATTTTATGTGATTTATCTTCTCAAAAGAAAGAAAGAAAAACAAAAAAAAGTGAAAAGAAAATACGATTAAGAACAAAAGTTCTATAAGGTAATAAGTTCGAGTTTCGAGTTAAGTCCTCTATACTTGTGATTTGGAGACACTAAAGAATCGAAGGCCAACATTGAAAATCTCGGCATTTGTCTTAATTACAAAGCTCAAGGACGTGTAAAATAAAGATCAAGGCCCAACAAGATGATACTTGGCCTATGAGAATGGGAAGGCATTTGTGCCTTTGTGATGGAGCATTTGGTTGAGTCCTAAAACGAATTTAAACACCACTATCCTAAAAATTTCATGCATTTACACCTAGACCCATTACAACCTCCAATAAGGACCTTATGATCCTTGAGATGAGGGAATTTTGATTGATTGAGTTAATCACTTGAGTAAGCTTATGGTTTTAGTTCATTTGTGCAAGTATGTTTACTTTCTTATAGTTTATGTTTGAGATTTTACAAGTACTTCATTTATATTATGTGAGCATCTTTCTCACATACCTTGAGTGCAAACACAAACCCTATACATATTGAGGGGAAATCATGAGTGCATATCCATGTGAGTTAATTCATACTGAGATACATTCACCAAATTCACCCATTGTCTTACTTGTTGGAGCATTTTGTCACTTTGCATTAGCTTTTGGATTCCATGAGCTAAATTTCCTTCTAGTGTAAATCTTTGATGTCAGACATGTATGGATGAAATTAGAGAGAAATGGTTAAGGGCTTAGTAGTTTTTGTTTTAAAAAGAAAAAGAAGGGAAAAAAGAGCTTTCAAGTCCTGAGTTTGTTTTTATATTTGCTATGGACTAGCAAGGTCTAAGTTTGGGGGAATTTGATAAGCACATAATTGATCATATTTTATATCAATTTCCTTTGTATTTTACTTTATTAGAACCTTAATTATATCATTTCTAACTTACTTTATGAATTTCAGGTACTAATTTCAAAATATAACGAGTTAATGTCAAAACATGGAAAATGTGTTGGACAATGTCACTGGACCAAGACCATGTCTTTGGGCCCCAAAGCACGTCACCAAGACCCCAATCGTGTCCCCAAGACCCTATCAAAGTCATTGGACCTGACCATGCCCCAACCTGTGTGCCAAGATGTGTGTTAGAAACATGTCACCGACATGTCACTAGGACGTGTCCTAATTCTTGTTCTAGTTATCGGGTCACTGGAATGTCACCAGGATGTGTCCTAGTTCTTGTTCCAACTATCGAGTCCCAGTTTTTATGCCATACTTGTGTTCCAATCATGTTCCAGTGACATGTCACTCAGCCAAGAGTCAATCTTGTTCCAGCCATGTTTCTATGTTTTCAGCTTTGTTCCTATCGTGTTCCAGCCTGAGCCAGCTTTGTGCTAGCCTAGGACTAGTTCCTTGTGCCTTACTCTGTTCCAGCGCATGTCCTAGTGACATGTCACCAGAACCTCTTGGCCAGGCCCAACAGCAAAGTCCTTTTGCGATAAGGAACAAAAGAAACCTTTTTTTTTGCGATAAAGGCTAATTAAGCATTCCTTTTGCAATTAGGAAATCAAGATACGGTTTTGAATCATTTTTCAACATGGAGTTGACTAGCGATAAAGGACTTAAAGATCTCCATCTTGAATTGGGATTTGATGTAACGACCAGTCCCGAGATTACGAGATTAATTAAAGACTAATTGAAGATTATCGGGACTGATCGGGGATTAATTGAGAAATTTACGGACGGTCGGTATAAAATGACAATTTTGTCCCTGAAATGGGTAAAATGTTTCTTTTTGACTCATGAGGTCAAATGCACGAGGACCGAGGACCGCTACATAGATCAAGTCAATATGAGTCCGTAGACTAGCGACACGTCAAAATCGGACGTCGTACGAGAAAATTAAGGTTCATGAAAGAAATCAAGAACTATTCACGAATTGTTCAATTTTCAAAAAGGTTTGTTTTTAGTGGGACCCAAATATCTGATTTTGGACCATAGGATGAGTGACACTTGTCACCCACCCTATGACCCATTTGATTTATTCATGCATCATCACCATCATTCATCATTCATCTTCATTTCTTTTCAACACCGTGCCCAACCCCCAACCATAATCTTCATCACTCCATCTTCCATTGTGAGACCGTGAGGATGAGAGAGAGAGAGAGAGGCTGATAGGATAGCTTGGACTGTGTAACCGCCGTGGGGGGTGGCCGAAATCATGAACACAAAAGTAAAAATCGTGGGTTTGAATTTTGGGTTTTTGATTTGATGGTGTTGATCAATTCTAAGTTTAGGATGATGTTCCTTGAGCTTCTACGAGCTTGTAGGTGCAATTTTGGAGGGAGTTGGACGCCGGAGGTGGCCAGAATGACGATCAGAAGTTTGGTCGAAACTTTGGGAGGACATAACTTTCAAACCAAGTAATTTCTTCAATTTCTAGGTTCAGATTTGGATTCCTTAGGTTGAGTAGATGAATTTACATAGGTAGACCGTTGAATTTGGTTGAGAAATGAGTGAGATATCAAGGTTTGAAGTTTTGGGAAAAAATGGAGTTTTCTGGCTGCTGGAGACAGCGATGCCGGTCGTCTTCTCCGGAGAGCCTTAACCGAGTTGACCAGTCAAGTTGACTCGTTGAGAGTCGAGTTAACTCGTTGATCGAGTTGACCCGTTGACTTTGACCGAGTTAACCCGTTGACCTATGTCTGATGACGTCAGAGTTGACTTTACTGACGTCAGCGTTGATCGGATCTTTGACCCACGCGTAGGGGCGCGTGGGCATGAATTTCGAGGTGAGACCAGTCCCATTCAGAAGGTTTCAACTGTCTAAATCCAATGGTGGTGATTTCAGGTCGATCAGAGAGTGTTTGATAGGTCAATTTGAGGTTTTTAGCCTAGGGATGCGTGCTGGGGACATGTTGATTTTTTCGGGAACAGTTTGCAGGTGTGCAGTAAGGACAATATGTGAGTGGACTTTTGGTTTATAAAATGAAATGCATGCATAACTGTTTTAAATACTTTATTCAATGATTTGAGTTGAAATAATTGGATATTGTACATTGTTGATCATGTGGATTTGATGTGTCGTTGTACGATGTTGGGCTTGAGACCCGTCTGGTTATGATATTGACTGGTTGTGGAGTCAAACATGGTTTTATATGAAATGATTTCAGTTTTGGAAATATGTTATCCCGAGCTTGAGGCCCCGTTGATTTATGAAATATTAGGCTGGAGGTCCAGTTGGTTTACAGTATCGGGCCGGAAGTCCAGTTGGTTCAAAGTGTCGGGCGGGGGGCCCAGTTGGTTTGCAGTACCGAGCATGAGTCCCAGTTATGGTTTATGAAATGTGGTTCCGGGTTTGATACCCTATTGAGATATGATTTTAGGCTGAGTCCTTATGGATGTTTTGTGGGAACAATTTGTAAAGTTATACCTCGGGCTGATACCTTATTAAAATGAGTTAAACTGGATTTCAGGTCTAAGTGGTTTTACAATGGTTTTCCACTAGTTTTGGTTACGTTTTTTTACCATCCTTAAGTGGATTGTCTCCTCCAGTCGTCAGGGACACTAGAGTGGTCACGACGCATTGTCTGAGAGGGGCCGCCTTACGGAGAGACCGTATAGAGGCTCGCGTAGAGAGGCTTAGAATTAGGATTGCTATTGATTAGACATCTGGGATGTCATACCCCGGGCAGTGATCCGGGAAGGCATACCATTACAGTACCGCCTAGACACTAGTGGACCCAAGGGTTTACTTGAACTTGAGACCCCCGAGTGGCACGCGTAGCCTTAGGACCGTGACATTATGACATCTGGGATATCAAACATCTAAGATGCCAACGATTGGTTAAACTATAATAAACAATATTCTACGGTTTTTGGAAATGGTTTTGATTGGAAGTGTTTTCACTATGGATTGGATTGCAAGTCTTATGATTTGGTTTAAAGTAAATGATTATAATAACTGGTTTTCGTATGCATGCATACTTTTTAATGAATGGTATAAAGGTCTTTTGTGAAATGTATTTTATAAACTATTTATTTTTGTCCACTCACAGCTTTTAATATTTTTAATACCCTTCAGGTTGATCGCGGATGTGGGTTGTAGTGGAGACCAAGACATCACATGCCTCTACAGATCCTGGCGTACTCTGGAAACCCCCGATAGGGTTTAGATTATCCCTGGTTTGGCACGAGGTGTCAGACGGGAGCATGGCACATCCTGCGTTAATCCCAGGGGGATTGGGATGGGTCGTGTCATTTGATGTCGTGCATGGAACAAATCTTATGTTCCTTATGATAGAAGGAAAAAAGGATTGCTGCCAAGGATTCCCTTTAGCAACTGGATATGTACTTCTTATTTTATTAGGATTGAGCTAGGGTTTTGTCCGACGCCTATAAATACTTAGTTTTGATCGTCAATTGAGTTTTGTCTCTCATTATTTGTACCAAAATTCTGCTCAAACTAATTTTCCATTTTTATTAATTCGAGATTTTTTTTCGCAAAGGCCCATTACACCATACTTCATCATAAGCACCTTCATCTGTGACATAGAGGGAAATCCCCGAGTGTCTCACCAAGGAGTGTCGAATCATTTAGCATCCGTAGGGCAATTTTCAAGGAGAAAAAGTGTAACATAACATTTTTACCCTATAGTTGTCTTTTGTTATTGAATATCATTTTGATGGATTGATTTCTAATATAATTATGGTTTTTTACTTTTTACCAATTTCAATACTCTTCCATGTGTTCTAATATCTTAGTTTTTGTTATGCTTAATGCTTGATTAGATGTAGGGCGATTTCCAAGTCTAGATCACTGAAAGTATATAAGGCAATTTCCGAGCACATACTTGAGATAATATGTTTGTGTTTCATAAAACTAAGGTTATGGAATTTCGTAGGTTTTGAAGTTAATATAATTTATGATTGAGTAAGGCATAAAGAATGAGTTGATCACATGTAAATAATAGACTTGGTTTAGTTTAATTCTAATTAACACAGGACATTAAAATCTACCAATTATCCCCATTTAAAATTACAAAAGTTAATCATGCTTAGGTACCCTCAATCCCTAATTTAAAATCATCCTTACTTAACAATGCTACAATCTACAATAAATGATTTTAAATTGCATATGTTTTCATTAAATGTTGAGTGTGACTTTATATTTACTTTAACATCGATTTTAACATATCAAGAACAAACATTTAGATAGAAATAGGGTATAGTAAATGTGACTTTGTGTTTACTTTAAAACTGCTACAATCTATTTCTACAACAATAAGGAGTTTAAAAGAGGTCAAAACTTGAACCCCAAAAGTCAAGTTTGCAATGCAACCCTAATTAAAATCGAACCAAAAGTCACTTTTGCAATACGACCGTAATAAAAACTGATCAATTTTCATAAGTTTAATGTATGAATAAACTAATATAATATGATACATGTTGTGAATGCAATTAGAACGTTATCATTAATCCGTTTAACTAATCTTTATATAGAAATACAATTAGGGTTTTGTAACGACCCATCCCAAATATCGGGATTTAATAATATTTAATTGTGATTTACTAATCTGGGATTAATTGAGCGATTTCGGACGAATTGTGCAAAATGACCGTTTTGCCCTTGGGCGTGGGCAAAACGTTGACTTTTAATTCGGATGGTCAAATGGACTTTGACCGATGACCGTGACGTAGTTTGGGACGTCACGAGTTCATAGACAGGTGGCACGTTCGATTCCGAGGTTCGTGGTGAAAATTATGATGTACGGAAGTTCATGGGCATTTTGGTAATTTTGGTTAAAAAGGAGGAAATGTTGACTTTTTGACCGGGATGTCCGATGGCCGAGGGCCAAGGACTGTTACGTAGGTCTCGTCGATACGAATCCAATGACAGTCGGCATGCTGAAATCGGAGATTCGACGACGAAGTTATGGGTCACAGAAGTTTGGTTTCGTTATGCACGCATTACGAGGCAAGGACACGTGGCGTTCTCTGATTAGTCTGAGATTCTGAGTGGGACATGTGGACCACTAACTTTAATTTATTGGACTCAGATCTGGATTGGTGGGTTGGATTAAAATATTAGGATTTAAATAATTAAAAGAATTCCCACTTATTTTCACCTTTTGATCTGGGCCATCCATCTGATCTCTGCTTTCAATCTCAGCCCTTCATCTATTTATGCTGATGCACATCCTCACCGTCCATTTCCTTATTCATCTGATACCTCCCTTCCTCATTTTTCATTCTTCCTCTGCCCGTGAAGAAATTGAACACACACTCACACCAGCCCATCTCCTTTGTGCGTGGGAGTGAGACCAACTATTGGTGTGGGCGGAGGGACGACTGTGGTGAGCTGGGTGACGGAGGGAGACGGCGGAGATGACGGCGGAGGGGAAAACAGACGGATCCGAAACTCAGGAAATTGGAAGTCGATGTAGACTGGTGTTGACCGTTTTGGAGGGGTGGAAGGAGTTTCTGGGATCAAACTAGGCGTGCTGGTGGCCACGGCGGTAGCCACGGCGGCGAGGTAAGCCTCGAACCCGTGAACCTGTTTTCTGGTGAAAATGGCAGTTTGGATTTTACAACGTTTTAATCGATCTAGTAACCAGGATGATGATCCAGAGGATGTGACGAGTCTATAGGGATCGTTTTCGAAGGAAATGGTGGTCGGAGATGTGAGCAGTCGACGGTGGAGTTTTGGCCGTGAGCTTCTCGATCGAGGAGGTACGATCTGGACGTTATGCCTTGTTTTTGTTTTCACAGAACCTTTGTTTGAACTCAGACGATCCTGTAGGTGAAAATCCCGTCCAAAATTATCAAGGAATGACCGAGAACCAGTCGGGTTGGCCCGCTGGTCATGGTGACCTGTTTTACAGTGATACGGGTTGGACGATGATGAACAGTACCCGGCGCGTGGGTTTCACGCGCAGGGAGTTCAACCGGCGCATGGGGGCGCGTGTAAGGTAATTTTGGGAAACTTCCAACATGGCTTTTGTCCTAGACAATGTAACGAACATTTTGGCGTTGGTTTCGTGTCGTTCGGATCCCGTTTCGATATTGTTCGGGATGTTCGAAGGTTTTAAATCCAGTTTAAAAATACGTAAAAATTCGGAAAAATTACGGGACTTGAATAGGGTGTTAATGATGAGGTTAGTGATCCTCTAATGTGATTTGGACAGGATTGGAAGTCCCGGTGATAGTGGTGTGGCCCGGGAAGGCCTATGGCACGCGTATCGAGGCGCTCGGTTAAACGGTCTGTGAGTGGACATTGGTTTTATAAATTCGATACATGCATAACTGTTTCATGATTGTTATAATTATGATTAAATGATTTACTTTGGATTCGGTGAATTTAAATGATTTCACGCATTTCGAGGTGATTTACGTATTTGCACGTAAACCGAGGTTTTCTGGATTTGCACCGATTTCCATAAATGTGGTTGGATATGATTTCATGAAACGGTTAAGGACTTGATAAAGTAAAATCGGGCCAGGGGCCCAGTTGATTTATGAAATCGGGCCAGGGGCCCAGTTAACTTGTGGATTGGGCCAGGGGCCCAGTTAACTTGTGAAATCGGGCCAAGGGCCCAGTTGATTTCTACATGTGATTGCGGGTCGGGGACCCTAAAATGGAATTGAATAAATGTTTTCTGGTTTACATTTTATATATGTTCACATGCTGGAATCAATAAATGGTTTTGATGATATTTCGGTTATGGCACGTTTCACGGTATTTGGGCATGAGACCCGTTTGATGAAACGTAACGATCGGTTCGGATTTTACCTATGTATACATATATGTTTTGCATGTGGATATCAATAAAATGTATTTGGTACTGCACTGTATAGATCCTTCCATATTATATTGTCTCCTCCGGACGAGGTACCCCGGAGAGGTCACGGACGTCTAGTACGTCCAGCGTCTATGACGCTAAGCATTAGGGATGCTGTACCCGAACGAGGTTCGGGGATTGAACTCGAAAATTGAGACCCGAGTGGCACGCGTAGCCTTGTGATTGTGACCTTATTGACGTCAGGGACGTCAGACATCAGGGATGTCGGATTGGAGTGTATAGTGCAGTGGCTAAAATTATGGTTATGATTATATGCCTTATGGTTCATATTACTGGATTTATGAAATAACTCTTGGATTGACTTTTGGAATTTGAAACTATGCTTTGGTTTCCAGGCTAAGGCCCTAATGGTTATTTCTAAATAAATATGTGAAAATTATTTTTGGGTGCATGCATATGCTTTTATTGGGGGGCATAAATGTCTTATAAATGTTTTAAACAAACTTGTTTATTTTCGTCCACTCACAGCTTTTGTTTTTAATGCCCTTCAGGTTGATTCCGGATGCGACTGCAGCAGAGACTTGAGCATCATACACCTCCTCCATCGATCCTTACGCACTCTGGAAGCCCGGTTGGGCAGTGGCAACAGGTTATCCCTTGTCTGACACCTCTTGTCAGACGGGAGCATGACACATTCCATGGTAATCCCGGGGGGATTGGGATGGGTCGTGTCAGGTTTAGTATAATGAACAAGGACATATCTACCCTTTCACTAATGACAAAACTACCCTTCGTATCCTCACATGAATAGCTACATATCATACTATTCAGAACACTCCCATTTCGGTATTCCATGAAATCACTGTTGTTTGACTATGTGCTTATATGTTGCATCTTCAAAACCTTACTAATTAACAAAAACCTTGTGAGACAAAAATAATCCTGGTAAAAGGAAAAATAGCGCAACGCGCATGGATTGTGAGCGCATCGGGATTTCCAGAGGTAGTAGAAGTTATCTCTTCTAGAATATGGGTAGATAGCATGTCTTTGAAATAGAATGAATTAGGGTTACTGCACCAAAACCTTGCCTGGTAAACCCAGTAGGAAAAACATGTGCCCGAAAGGAAAGGATGAGCAAATGCATATGAGTCGAATCATAAAATCTTCAAGATGCATTATTAATAAGGTGACCATGCCAAAAGTGTGCCTCATTAAAACCTAACTAATTAACAAAACTCAATAGGACAAAATAACCCTAGTTGTAGGATAAAGAAGTGCATGATGGTCTTGTGAATATACTTCAAGATACTTAGTATACTTCAGGATACTCAGTATGCTTCGGGATACTTCCCCTGATATCAACTCCCCTTGAAAATTAAGAACTTGGTAGATTAGTCAGTTTACACAAGCCAATACCATGAATATGCTTCTAGAATGTTGTATTGGGTGATGACTTCTTGTCTCTTATAATGAACTCGGTTCTCATCTACTCGATGAAGGTAACATTATTTTAGTAAATAATCGTCGGTTAAGTATTGGTGGAATGCAGTCTACAAATACTTTGAATATTCCCCATAATGGCTCTCTGCCATATGCTTTCACGAGCTGTTTAGTGAATCGTTAGAATCTCTGTATGATTCAAAGACATAGAAACAAGAGTCTATTTCTTAGACCTTCTAAATATTGTTATATTCCCAATGATAAAGACATAACCAGTTTGGAAACATGCCTTATATGGGTCGGATAGGTAACCTGTGACAGGACCCACCCAGATTATCACCTCGATAACCAGGACGAACCCTGCTCCGTATGACAATCACACTCAAAAGACCATAACCTCAAAACCACAAAGAATACATTGTCAGACCAGAGAGAAGTTATAATACAACTAGCCAACAGTAGTACAGAGCATAGTAACAGTACAACATAAAGACAAAATCCTACTGTGAGCTGACTAAAAGCGAAACGGAAAAACTCTATGTCTCTCCCTCTGCCTCAACGTTAGCCCCGACGCTTGCACCACGACCTGGAGGGTATTTAAAACCATAAAAGTGTGAGTGGACTAAAAATAAATAAGAGTTTCAAAAGCAGTTTTTATAAACAAATCAGGATTTTACCCTCCGTCTTAAAAACATGCATGCATAACTAAGTATCTGGAAATAACCGTAAAAACCATTTAGAAATCATTATGGAAATATCATCATAAAAACATGAAATGTAAAATCTATCATTTACCAATCGAACCTGCTGGATCTATCCGAGTCTTTAAACTCCCGAGTCTTTAAACTCAACAGGCCTATGAGGGAAAATCATAATATCCGAGTCTTTAAACTGCCAAGTCTTTAAACTCAATCCGGGTCTTTAAATCCAATCCGGACCCCCCCCCCCCCCCGGTCATATCATATCCGGGTCTTTAAACCCAATAACCAGATCCAGCAAATCCAATCCAAAACCGTTTGAAAACCATTTCGAAATCCAAGTCCAAATCCGAATTCGAAATCACCATTCTGAAGCCGTGCTGGCTTCCAGAATCATCATTCTGAATCCAAATTCGGAAATCCCTTTTTAAGCTTTAAAAACCAAATCTCGTTTTCCGAAATCCGATTCTAAAATCCAAAATCTTGGTTATCGAAATTCCTTTTCAAAGCTCATTTGTAATCATCTAAAACCAGTCATATATTTAAAGATCAAAACTATAGCATCGAAATCATGACCAAATCGGATCTCATAAAACCTGTCGAAATACGTATATATCTAAAACAAACATCTCGAAAACTGTGCAATCATGTAAAGCAGATAAATTATAGTTCGAAACATGAGGCCATATTTAAAAGCATGGAAATATTAGATAAAAACAGCTATGCATGCTCAGTTAGAAAAACAAAAGTCCACTCACTAGGTGTGAACGCGTCAATCGCTCCGTACGCTCCTCGACTGCCTCAGGAATATCCCGAACTGTCAGATACCATAATTTCGGCTCACATACACTTCATTAAAGCTCACACTAATTTCCCCAATTTTTCGGGATTTTTAAACGTAATTAAATTAACCCCTAAACCTTCGGACACTCAAAACTAACTCGAGACAGTGTCCGATCAACTCGAAACTTGTCCCAAAATATTTGTTACATCGATTAGAGTGAAAATCGTGTTGAACACTTCCCCAAAACAGGCCCCACGCGCCCTCACGTGCCGCCCAAAGGGGCTGAGCGTGGGAGCCACACGATGGCACTGTTCATCACCGTCAACCTCCAGCCAACCAGGTTCGGTCCAACCGAGCCAGCGAGGCCGGTTTTCACCCGTTTTCAACCATTTTCAATCCTTTGTTCGTTCTTAGCTTCGTCCTTTAATTTAGAATTATTCCTCTAACAAAAATACGAAATGAAACCCTAAACCTTACCTCCCAAGTTCGAACCAAAAACCTAGAAATTTCGACTTCCTGATTCCGGCCACCACTAGCTTTTCCGATCACGATTTTGAGTTCCTGGGTTCCTCAGTAGCCTACTACGACTGTAAGAGTCATCAGAGTCACACAACCATCCCCCAAAACCATCGATTTTTGTTTAAACCATAACTGGAAAAACAGAGCAGTTGAGAGTACATACCTGTTCTTTGTTCCTCCACCGTGCCCTCCACCGTGGTTGCTCACGTCCTAGGTTCGAATCTAGCTCACTGAACACCACCACAGACCAGACTTCAATGGGTTTTGATCGATTGAAGTTCACGGTCGTGCACGGTTGCCTCTCTGTTTTTTTTTCTGGTTTCCTCACTAATCACACACACTCAACATTCCAACCTCTCTTAATCACAATCATACAAATCACAAGAACGACTCTGATCACTCACTCAAGCCCAAAGCACTCACACGACTCACACACTGAAAACTGATCGATTAAGCTCACTGTCTCTGTTTCTCTCAACTGATCGATAACAACCAATTTAAAACTTGTAACCGTATAAGACTTGGCTATAAACCTCTAGGAAATGGCCAGGTGTCCTCTAACCAGTGGTTCAGCTCAAAAATATCCAATTACATTGTCCCAGATGTCCTTATCCAGTTGCTCACAAATCCCTAGGTGTTAAAAGACCAATTTGCCCCTGAATGTCCAAATTACCATTTTACCCCTCACATACTCAGACCCGTAACTTAACCGTCCGACGTCCGATGACGGCGTGCCACCTGTCGTTGTACTCAGGACATCGAGACCTATCTAACGGTCCTTGAATTGCGTGAAAAAATGTTTGCCGAGTAAAAACTCAACAAATTCCCTCTTTTTAACCTAATTACGAAAATTCCCTCGAACTTCCGAACGTCATAACTTCCTCCTCCATCGTTGGAATTGGACGTGCCACCTATCTACGAACTCGTGACGTCCCAAACTACGTCACAGTCATCGGCCAACCTCCGTTCGACCTGCCAATAAAAAATTCAACAACTGGCCACACTATTCACTAGGGTAAAATCGTCATTTTTTATACAAATCTTTTCCAAATTTACATTTTTGCCCTTTTTGAAGTTCCGGGTCGTTAAAATTTACCCCCCTTAAAAGAATTTCGTCCTCGAAATTCAGTGAAATAAATAGGGGTACTGCTCACGTATTAAGGCCTCGGGTTCCTAAGTTGCTTCTTCTACATTATGATTCCTCCACAATACTTTCACCAAGAGAACTGTCTTCCTCCGTAGGACCTTGTCCTTACGGTCCAAAATCTCTACAGGCTGTTCCTCAAAACCCAAATCCTCTCTAAGTTTGACAGGTTGTGCTTCCAAAATGTGAGAGTCATCACGAATATATTTTCGAAGCATAGACACATGGAAGACATTAAGTACCTTAGCCATATATGATGGTAATGCCAACCAGTAAGCAACAGGACCAATCCTCTCCAAAATCTCGTAGGGTCCAATGTAGCGGGGACTTACCTTCCCTCGCTTGCCAAACCGTATAATACCCTTCCAAGGGGATAACTTCAAGAATACCCAATCTCCTACCTCAAACTCAAGATCTCTGATCCTACGGTCGGCATAGCTCTTCTGTCGGTCCTGAGCTGCTTTGAGTCTATCTCTGATAAGTGCTACCTTTTCCTAGGTAAGGTCTTCCAACTCTGAAGTCGTCAATCTCCTTTCACCCACCTCGGTCCAACACAACGGGGTTCTGCACTATCGTCCATACAAAGCTTCATAAGGAGCCATCCCAATGCTAGCCTGATAACTGTTGTTATAAGCAAACTCCATCAGTGCAAGGTATGACTCCAAAGTACCTTGGAATTGCAAAGCACATGCTCGCATCATGTCCTCCAAAATCTGGATGGTCCGCTCTGACTCCCGTCGGTCTGAGGATGAAAGGCAGTGCTGAAATCTAGATTCGTCCCAAAAACCTCATGCAGACTCTGCCAAAACCATGAAGTAAACCTTGGATCCCTGTCGGAAACTATTGATTCTGGAGTACCATGCAACCAAATAATCTCATCGATAAACAACTGAGCAAACTGCGTCATCCTGAAATTCTCTGGTACTGGCAAGAAATGAGCTGACTTCGTGAGCCTATCAACAATCACCCATATTCCATCATGACCTTTAGGCGTTCTGGGTAGTTTAAACACGAAGTTCATCATCAGATGATCCCATTTCCACTCTCGGATCGGCAGTGGTTGCATCGCTCCATAGGGTCTCTGTCGTTCGGCCTTCACCTATTGACAAATCAAACATTTACTGACGTACTCAGCAATTTCACATTTCATACCTGACCACCAATAATGTTCCCGAAGCGTACGATACATCTTGGTCTCTCTAGGATGCATCACATAGGCTGAACTGTGAGCCTCATCAAGGATCATCTTCTTCAGTGCTTCATCCTCAGGTACACACAACCGTCCTTCTTTTACCAAGGCTTCATCCTCACGAATTCCAAAATCCTGTCTCTCCCCAGCTTCAACCTCAAGTCGAATGATGCCCAAATCGGGGTCCTGAAACTGAGCATCAATAATCTGATCGACCAAGACAGACTATACATGGAAACTCGCTAGTAGCGCTCCCTAACTATCAACAGTCAAATCCACTCCAATCTTACAGTGTTCAACCAACAAGGGTAACCGAACCATCCTCAAATGTGACAAGGAGCTGGCTGACTTCCGACTCAGAGCGTCGACTACTACATTAGCTTTCCTCGGGTGATACTCGATGGTGCAATCATAGTCCTTAATCAGCTCTAACCATCGGCGTTGTCATAAATTCAGCTCCTTCTGGGTAAAGAGATACTTCAAACTCTAGTGGTCCGTAAAGATCCTGCACCTCTCACTATACAAGTAATGTTGCCAAATTTTCAACGCATGAACCACCGCTGCAAGCTCCAAATCGTGAGTGGGGTAATTCATCTCATGAGGTTCATCTCATGAGGTTTCAACTGTCGGGAAGCATAAGCAATCACCTTCCCATGTTGCATCAACACGCATCCCAAACTTTGCAAAGATGCATCATTGTATACCTCGAATTTCCCACTATCATCCGGAAGGGCCAACACAGGAGCAGATGTCAACCGCCTTTTCAGCTCCTGGAAACTCTGTTCACAACTTTAATCCCAGTCAAAACGGACTCCCTTCCTAGTCAGCCATGTCAACGAAGCAGCAAGAATAGAAAATCCCTCTATGAAACACCTGTAATAACCAGCTAACCCCAAGAAACTTCTAATCTCGGTCACCGTCTTGGGCTGCTCTCAGTTTGCTACTGCCTCAACCTTCTGAGGGTCCACACTAATTCCATCGGCTGAAATCACAAGACCCAAGAAACTAACACTATTCAACCAGAACTGACATTTTCTCAACTTTGCATACAATTGTTTCTTCCTCAGGGTATCTAGCACTATCCTCAAATGCTTCTCGTGCACCTTCGTACGTTTCGAGTACACCACGATGTCATCAATGAACACAATAACAAAACGATCCAGGTATGACCGGAACACTCGGTTCATCAGGTCCATAAATGCCGCTAGAGCGTTAGTTAATCCAAATGGCATCACCACAAACTCATAATGGCCATACCTGGTCCGAAAAGCTGTCTTGGGTATGTACTCCTCTCTTACCCATAACTGTGATATCCGGAGCGAAGATCAATCTTCGAAAAGTACCGTGCTCCCTTCAACTGATCAAACAAGTCATCAATCCGGGGTAGGGGATATTTATTCCTGATGGTTACCTTGTTCAATTGCCTATAATCAATGCAAAGTCTCAAGCTTCCATCCTTCTTCCTGACAAATAGCACTGGAGCTCCCCAAGGAGATACACTCGGTCGAATAAATCCCGTATCGACCAACTCTTGCAATTGCGCCTTCAATTCCCTCAACTCAGCTGGCGCCATATGATAAGGAGTCTGAGAAATAGGCTGCGTACCTAAAAGAAGGTCAATGGTAAACTCAACGTCTCGGTGGGATGGCAATCCTGGAAAATCCTCCGGAAAGACGTCTGGAAACTCCGGCACTACCAGAATATCCTCTGCCCTCAATGGCGTAGCACGTGTGTCCACCACGTGAGCCAAGTAGCCCTGGCATCCCTTCCTTAACAACTTACTCGCTTCCAGAGCCGAAATAATACCAGTAGGTAGTGCTCGCTGATCTCCCTGAAAAGTGTTTTCTGGTAACCCTCGACTCCAAAATGTCACTCTTCTATCGAAACACTCAATAGAAGCATGATGCAAAGTTAACCAGTCCATCCCCAAAATAACATTAAAATCTTGTAAATCCAATAGTATCAAATCCGCCACTAACTCAACATCGCCAACTAAAACTGGACACTCTCTCAAAACTTGATTTACCACATACACCTCCCCTGTAGGCGTACTCACACCCATAAAAAAGCCCAGTGCGGACACCTCTCTATCCGCTACCAAACCACAACTCCATGATATAAAGGAATGGGTAGCCCCGGGATCAATCAAAGCATGTACATCATGACCAAGGATGGTAAGCGTACCTGTCACTACACCGGGTGCTGATCGAGCCTCCTGCTGAGTCATCGCAAAAACTCAGGCCTGGGGTCCTGAAGATCGACCGCTTCCCCTCGAACCACTAGTAGCACCACCACCACCTATAATGCATGCTGCCCCTGAAACTGAAGCCGTGCTCCGTTCCGGCTCCGTCGTACCTTGGCCAACGTCACCCTCCTGGGGTAACAACGGACACTCTCGCTGGAAGTGACCTCGCTCTCCACAGTAATAGCAAACATCCTGACTGGGTCCTCCACTCTGCCTCTCAGTAGAAGCAACAGATGTCACACTCGTCTTCGGAGTCAGCTGTGATCTAGCTCCTCGAAAACCAGAACCCTGGAAACTGTCTGGTCTACCAAACCGGACACCACCCACCGATGAAGTACCACTGTAACTGCCCCGCTTTGGGGTCTTCTGACTCGATGCTCTAGAAAAAGAACGCTTTCGGAGTCGTACACCACTCAAAAACTGTGGTCGTGGAGGAAAACTAGCATCTACCCTCACTGTAACGACCCGTCCCGAATTCCGGGATTAGTTTAGTGACTAATCTTGATTAGCGAGGTTGAACGGTGGTTAGTAGGGCGGAATCGGACAAAATGTGCAAAATGACCGTTTTGCCCCTGGTCGTGGGTAAAATGTTGACTTTTTCATCGGGCGGTCAAACGGACTTTGACCGATGACTGTGACGTAGTTCGGGACGTCACGAGTTCATAGACAGGTGGCACGTTCGATTCCGACATTCGTAGAGAAAGTTATGGTGTTCGGAAGTTGAGGGGCATTTTGGTAATTTGGCTTATTAGGGGCCAAATATTGACTTTTTGACCGGGAGGTCCGATGGACGAGGGCCAAGGACCGTTACGTAGGTATCGTCGATACGAATCCAACGACAGGCGGCATGCCGAAATCGGAGATCCGACGACGAAGTTATGGTCAAGGACGTAAAACGCGATTAACCGAGACTCGGAATAAAATAATAATATAATAATAAAATCTGATTACTTTAATCCAAACCAATCTGGACCCTTGGATATATGCCATGTGTCACCATCCCTTACATTCCCTAAATCAGGGGTTCTTGTTGGCCATTGGTGTAGGTAATCATTTCCTCTCATGGAATCCTCACCCTTCATTTTAAACTGAGATTGAATCTGGGCCGTTGATTCATTTCCTTCCCTTGTATTTGATCAGACAACTCACACACCCATTTTCATTCTCCCTCAAAACCGTGAGCACGGTTTCCTTCCTTGATCATGCACATCATCACCTCACAGCCCAGCCTCACACACCAGACGGCACCAGGTACTCACCAGCCACCCCCAGACGCCGGCAACAACCACCACGGGCGGCGGCGCAGCCCACAAACCCCCTAGACCCGAGAGGAACCAAATCGGCCCAAAACATCCAAACGTCCAAACTACCTCACCAATCTCCTCTGTGTTGGTGTGGGTGACAGTTAGCTGCACGGTGAGGCTTGAGAGATGACGGGAGATGACAGGAGACGACGGTGGACGGCGAGGCTGGCGGCGGAAAGGAAAAACAGGGGAGGTCCGAAACTCAGAAATTGGAAATCGTTGTGGGATGGTGTTTGATCGTTTTGGAGAGGTGAATGATGTTCCTGGAGTCGAACTAGGCGTGCTGGTGGCCACGGCGGGAGCCACGGCGGCGAGGTAAGCCTCGAACCCGTGAAGTCTGTTTTCGGGTAAAAAATAGCAGGTTGGGTTTTAACGTACTTCGATCGATCTAGTGACCAGGATGATGATCTAGGGGTTGAAACGAGTCGGTAGGGATCGTTTTCGAAGGGAATGGTGGTCGGAGCTGGGAGCAGTCGACGGTGGAGTTTTGGCCGTGAGCTTCTCGATCATGGAGGTACGATCTAGACGTGTTTTCTAGTTTTTAATCCCATAGAACCCTTAGTCTAACCTGGACAATCTTGTAGGAACAAACGGAACTGAGAATGGTTGAGAATTGACTGAGAACCAGTCGGGTTGGGCCGCGGGTCACGGTGACCCGTTTATCAGAGAAACGGGTTTGAACGGTGACACTGTTCACGGCGCGTGAGTTTCACGCGCAGCCACTCACGGCGGCGCGTGACGGCGCGTGGGCGCGAATCTCGAGGTGAGGTCAACATGACTTCTGTCCTATTTAATGTAACGGACATTTTGGAATTGGTTTCGTGTCGATCGGACACCGTCTCGATATTGTTCGGGATGTCCGAAGGTTTTAAATTAAGTTTAAAAATAAGTAAAAATTCGGGAAAATTACGGGACTTTGATAGGACGTTAATGATGAGGTTAGTAACCCTCTAATGTAATTTGGACAGGATTGGGAGTCCCGGTGATAGTGGTGTGGCCCGGGAGGGCCGGTGGCACGCATATCGAGGCACACGGTTAAAACGGTCTGTGAGTGGACTTTGGTTTTATAAATCCTATGCATGCTTAAATGTGTTATATGGTTTATATACATGATTTCTGTGATGGTATTTGTGAGCATTGATTTTGGATATGTTGCACGTATTTCGAGGTGTTTTCCGTATTTCACGTATATCGGGATTAACGGTTTATTTGTGGTTTTGTGTGCTTGTGGTTAAATAAAAAATATGATGAAATGGTTTTGAAATTGGAAATATGAACTCGGGCTTGAGGCCCACTTGTTTTGGAAATTTCGGACTTGGAGTCCATTTGAGAATCGGGCCGGGGGCCCAGTTGGTTAATGAAATCGGGCCAGGGGCCCAGTTGGTATGAAATCGGGCTGAGACCCATTTGAGTTATATGATCGGGCCAGGGGCCCAGTTGATTTGTGAATTCGGGTCAGGGACCCTATATTTAATAATTGTGATTTTGGGTCAGGGACCCTAAATGGAATTATGTGGTTTTATGGAAATTTCGGGCAGGGCCCAATGGTAATAATGTGATAAAAGGATTTAATAAAACTGTTTTCCATATACCATCTGGATACAAGGATATATGATGGTCTCCTCCAGATGTCTGGGACACTGGGGAAGTCACGGTGCATTGCCTGCGAGGGGTCATTATACGGAGCAGCCGGACCGTATGATGACTCAGGAGCATGATTGCTATGATTGACGTCAGGGACGTCAGACATCAGGGATGTCAGATATAAGGACCCGGAGAGACCCCGGGCAGCACGCGTAGCTTATGAAACCGTGAGACATGACGTCAGGGACGTCTAGCATCAGGGATGCTGGTGATGGTAATGGTAAAATACGAATTAATGAAATGGCTTTCCGGGTGGATTTATGATTGTGTGATTTTAATGAATTAATGTTCATTTATGGTAGTGGGTGGTGACCCACATGGTTTTAATATGTATGGTGGTAGTATTCCACGGTTTTGGGCTGAGTTCCCACACTTGGGTTTTGGTTAACGGTTTTTGGGCTAAGGCCCTAATGGCTCGGTTGAGCAAACGTTTTGGTTACTGGTTTTTGTGGCATGCATACGTTTTTATTGGAGGGCATAAATGTCTTATAAATGTACTTGATGAACTTACTGGTTTTTGTCCACTCACAGCTTTTGGTTTTAATGCCCTTCAGGTTGATCACGGATGCGATTGCAGCAGAGACTGGGACATTGCACACCTCCTCCATCGATCCTTGCGCACTCTGGATGCCCTGTTTGGGCAGTGGCTCTTGGTCATCCTTTGTCTGACACCCCTTGTTGGACGGGAGCAGGGCACATTCCATGGTAATCCCGGGGGGATTGGGATGGGTCCTGTCAACTTGGTATCAGAGCACGGTTGCTCTTTTGTGTGCGCAGGTCGAGGGTGTGATGTCTCTTTGGGCTGCAATTCGTTATCAACCTGATAGATAGTTTTTGGGTTTGGATAGTGGATGGAGTGTGATTGGCCCGATACGCCGTGCATTTATATGATTCGACCCAAGTGGGGTTGATTGTGGTGAACTGGTATAGTGGGACCGTCGGTCGGTCATGTGAGATTGGATTGTTGTGCTGCTAGGTGCAGCCAGGTTCGGGGAACCTCATGTGAGTAATGGTCTAAAATGTGAACCCTTGTGGTGGTTTCTAGTGTGAGGGATGTTGGTTCATCGGAGTTGGCCGATGACCTAGTGGTGGAACCCACGTTGATGGGATGGTAGGATTGGATTTGACGTCTATTCGATGTCTAGACCGCGGGGTCGGTCAGGTTGTGAATTTTATATTACGGAAAGTGGTTGGGTTCGGGGGAACCATAGGGAGTGATTGTGGAACCCTAGTATTAAAAAGGTAAACCTTAATTGCGACTAGTGGATGAGAACTTGTGCTGCGACGAGCGGTTGAGGTCATGGATGACCATGTGGATGGCTCTGGTGAGTCTAGTCAGAACTATGGGATTCGATTTACGGATACGGTTCTGAGATAAATTATGGAATCCCGTGTTGGATCGGCTATTAGTGTGAGGTATGGATGCGGATCTCGATAGCAATGACAGTTAGTCGGTAGTCATATGGAGATGACTGGCTATCGAGGGTAATTAGTGTGGTTATAATACTTGGGGATCAGGGGACGTTCGGGGAACGTTCATTTTCCTGATGTGGATTGTCAGAATAGTGGTACCCATAGTCGTGAGGTACGGGATCGTCGTTCGGTATGAACGGAGATCCAGGGTTGTCGTATTTGCACACGGTGTGCAAGTATGGATGCTTGTGTGGTGGTACTTTTGTACCGATGCTAGTATGGATGCCTGTGTGCTGATACTAGTGTTGTTGATAGTGTGTTGGTGCTGGTACTAGCGCTAGTGCTGGTACTAGCGCTGGTGCTAGTGTCGGTAATGGTGTTGACGATGAACCACAAGTTGGAGTTGACTCCGTCATGATGAACATATGTTCGGTCTTTGAGATTCGGTAGTGGTTGAGTGATGGACTGGATGGGATGTGCGAACTGGACAATAACGGATTGATTGTGGACACGGGGTTGTCCAAGTGAGTTGAGGAGATAGGAAGTCTAGTGGTTAGACTTGACGTCTTGTTGGGAGCATGTCTGTTTCCAACATGGTTAGAACCTTAGTGTCGAGGAGAGTTGTGATTGGGGAACGAGAGTGGTGCTCGTTTCTGCCCTGGCAGACGTTGACTGTAGTTACCAGTCCGTTGAGCGTGTATTGGTTGGTGAGCCCGTGTGTGTTGTGAGGTCCTTAGGAGGAACTACGTGTTCGAAATTAGGTAAACGAGATGTTTCATTTTCTGCTTGGTGGCAGACGATGTTGGGGTACATGGCGTGGTGAGTGCATCGAGTTTTGGTTGCATCCACGTAGGATGAGTTTTGACGTCATCATTTTGGATCATCCTTGGTTTTTCCTAGGTGGAATGACAAGGATTGATACAAGGTAATCCGTGAGAATCCGCAGTCTCGACGTGTCTCGTCGTGATCTGTCTAGTTGTGGGAGACGGTTGTCGATCGTTGTGGCGATCTAGGATGTTGACGTTATTGTCAGGGACACAGTGTCTATCTGGGTCGTGATCTTGATGATTCAGATAGGGGGAGAGTATATCACTCTTACCTTGGTACGTGAGTCGTAAATGACGGGATTGAACTTCTTTTCGAAGTGGGGCCTGTATGGTATTCTACTCGGGTGAGTAGGTTTTCAAGGTAGTTGAATTTTGTCAACCTTAGACGTGTGGAGGTTGGATTGGCTTCCCTATGAAGTCAATCAAGGGTATTGAACGGGTAACCGATAGGTTAGGTTTTGGTGTGTCTTGGTAAATATGCATAAGATTTCGGGATTTGGAATCGAATTTCTGGGTGACGATTCAGGATTCGATTTTGGAACTTGAAAGTATATTTCCGGGTTTGGGTACGGAATGGTTATTCCAAATGCTAGCTTACGGAATAATGATTTCGGATTCGGATTTGGATATGAATTAAAAGGTGATGTCTGGGTTTGGATCCGGGATTTCTTACGAAGTTGCGGATTCAGATTCGGAATTGGAACTAGATGTTGGGTGGAGTTTCGATTTGCCTCATGCTGGATTGGGCAAACGTACTCCATGATTGGAACGCGTTCGGCTATGACCTAGGCGGTTGTAGTCTGGTTATTAGGTAGATGTGTGTACTTCGTACATGATTCGAGGTACAATACTTGTAGACTTGTGATGTCTAGTTACGGTATACGGGATATACCCGAGGTGTGTTGGTGAACGTGTTGGTAGTCGGATTGGTCCCGATACCATGGGATTGGTTGTGGATCGGACATTATTATGCAATGGGTCATGGTAATTCCGATGTGTTTAATTACACACAAGTCGTGTGAAATGTCGGTAAGGGTATTGGTGAGTCGAGTACGTTGGTGGCATGTGTAGCCACGAGTGAGTCTAGTGTCAGTTTTCGACTGACAACAACTGTGTGGTGACAGTTTGTCAGGATGTGTCAACATAAATTGTTGAGTGGGGTCAGCTGACTCCTAGTGGGAGTGGGAAAGGAACCGTCGAGTGGTTGCGTCAACGAGAGGGTTGTTTTGACAAGTGGTGTCAAATTCGAAACAAGTAGTTTCAGTCATTCGACGGGGTCGAATGTAATCGTTGCGTTATGAGTACTAGTGGTACGTTTGGGTGTAGACAAGTTTTGTCTAAGTAGTTGGTGTACGGGTGTACACGTGTTGCGTGGTCGATTCCACTTTCCACGGGGTGTTTGTGGAATCAGGATAGTCGAGTTTCGAGAGCGAAACTTATTAAGGAGGGAAGTACGTTGAGATTAGAGCGGTTGGAATTTCGAGGACGAAATTTATTAAGGAGGGAAGATTGTAACGACCCGTCCCGAATTCCGGGATTAGTTTAGTGACTAATCTTGATTAGCGAGGTTGAACGGTGGTTAGTAGGGCGGAATCGGACAAAATGTGCAAAATGACCGTTTTGCCCCTGGTCGTGGGTAAAATGTTGACTTTTTCATCGGGCGGTCAAACGGACTTTGACCGATGACTGTGACGTAGTTCGGGACGTCACGAGTTCATAGACAGGTGGCACGTTCGATTCCGACATTCGTAGAGAAAGTTATGGTGTTCGGAAGTTGAGGGGCATTTTGGTAATTTGGCTTATTAGGGGCCAAATGTTGACTTTTTGACCGGGAGGTCCGATGGACGAGGGCCAAGGACCGTTACGTAGGTATCGTCGATACGAATCCAACGACAGGCGGCATGCCGAAATCGGAGATCCGACGACGAAGTTATGGTCAAGGACGTAAAACGCGATTAACCGAGACTCGGAATAAAATAATAATATAATAATAAAATCTGATTACTTTAATCCAAACCAATCTGGACCCTTGGATATATGCCATGTGTCACCATCCCTTACATTCCCTAAATCAGGGGTTCTTGTTGGCCATTGGTGTAGGTAATCATTTCCTCTCATGGAATCCTCACCCTTCATTTTAAACTGAGATTGAATCTGGGCCGTTGATTCATTTCCTTCCCTTGTATTTGATCAGACAACTCACACACCCATTTTCATTCTCCCTCAAAACCGTGAGCACGGTTTCCTTCCTTGATCATGCACATCATCACCTCACAGCCCAGCCTCACACACCAGACGGCACCAGGTACTCACCAGCCACCCCCAGACGCCGGTAACAACCACCACGGGCGGCGGCGCAGCCCACAAACCCCCCAGACCCGAGAGGAACCAAATCGGCCCAAAACATCCAAACGTCCAAACTACCTCACCAATCTCCTCTGTGTTGGTGTGGGTGACAGTTAGCTGCACGGTGAGGCTTGAGAGATGACGGGAGATGACAGGAGACGACGGTGGACGGCGAGGCTGGCGGCGGAAAGGAAAAACAGGGGAGGTCCGAAACTCAGAAATTGGAAATCGTTGTGGGATGGTGTTTGATCGTTTTGGAGAGGTGAATGATGTTCCTGGAGTCGAACTAGGCGTGCTGGTGGCCACGGCGGGAGCCACGGCGGCGAGGTAAGCCTCGAACCCGTGAAGTCTGTTTTCGGGTAAAAAATGGCAGGTTGGGTTTTAACGTACTTCGATCGATCTAGTGACCAGGATGATGATCTACGGGTTGAAACGAGTCGGTAGGGATCGTTTTCGAAGGGAATGGTGGTCGGAGCTGGGAGCAGTCGACGGTGGAGTTTTGGCCGTGAGCTTCTCGATCATGGAGGTACGATCTAGACGTGTTTTCTAGTTTTTAATCCCATAGAACCCTTAGTCTAACCTGGACGATCTTGTAGGAACAAACGGAACTGAGAATGGTTGAGAATTGACTGAGAACCAGTCGGGTTGGGCCGCGGGTCACGGTGACCCGTTTATCAGAGAAACGGGTTTGAACGGTGACACTGTTCACGGCGCGTGAGTTTCACGCGCAGCCACTCACGGCGGCGCGTGACGGCGCGTGGGCGCGAATCTCGAGGTGAGGTCAACATGACTTCTGTCCTATTTAATGTAACGGACATTTTGGAATTGGTTTCGTGTCGATCGGACACCGTCTCGATATTGTTCGGGATGTCCGAAGGTTTTAAATTAAGTTTAAAAATAAGTAAAAATTCGGGAAAATTACGGGACTTTGATAGGACGTTAATGATGAGGTTAGTAACCCTCTAATGTAATTTGGACAGGAGTGGGAGTCCCGGTGATAGTGGTGTGGCCCGGGAGGGCCGGTGGCACGCATATCGAGGCACACGGTTAAAACGGTCTGTGAGTGGACTTTGGTTTTATAAATCCTATGCATGCTTAAATGTGTTATATGGTTTATATACATGATTTCTGTGATGGTATTTGTGAGCATTGATTTTGGATATGTTGCACGTATTTCGAGGTGTTTTCCGTATTTCACGTATATCGGGATTAACGGTTTATTTGTGGTTTTGTGTGCTTGTGGTTAAATAAATAATATGATGAAATGGTTTTGAAATTGGAAATATGAACTCGGGCTTGAGGCCCACTTGTTTTGGAAATTTCGGACTTGGAGTCCATTTGAGAATCGGGCCGGGGGCCCAGTTGGTTAATGAAATCGGGCCAGGGGCCCAGTTGGTATGAAATCGGGCTGAGACCCATTTGAGTTATATGATCGGGCCAGGGGCCCAGTTGATTTGTGAATTCGGGTCAGGGACCCTATATTTAATAATTGTGATTTTGGGTCAGGGACCCTAAATGGAATTATGTGGTTTTATGGAAATTTCGGGCAGGGCCCAATGGTAATAATGTGATAAAAGGATTTAATAAAACTGTTTTCCATATACCATCTGGATACAAGGATATATGATGGTCTCCTCCAGATGTCTGGGACACTGGGGAAGTCACGGTGCATTGCCTGCGAGGGGTCATTATACGGAGCAGCCGGACCGTATGATGACTCAGGAGCAGGATTGCTATGATTGACGTCAGGGACGTCAGACATCAGGGATGTCAGATATAAGGACCCGGAGAGACCCCGGGCAGCACGCGTAGCTTATGAAACCGTGAGACATGACGTCAGGGACGTCTAGCATCAGGGATGCTGGTGATGGTAATGGTAAAATACGAATTAATGAAATGGCTTTCCGGGTGGATTTATGATTGTGTGATTTTAATGAATTAATGTTCATTTATGGTAGTGGGTGGTGACCCACATGGTTTTAATATGTATGGTGGTAGTATTCCACGGTTTTGGGCTGAGTTCCCACACTTGGGTTTTGGTTAACGGTTTTTGGGCTAAGGCCCTAATGGCTCGGTTGAGCAAACGTTTTGGTTACTGGTTTTTGTGGCATGCATACGTTTTTATTGGAGGGCATAAATGTCTTATAAATGTACTTGATGAACTTACTGGTTTTTGTCCACTCACAGTTTTTGGTTTTAATGCCCTTCAGGTTGATCACGGATGCGATTGCAGCAGAGACTGGGACATTGCACACCTCCTCCATCGATCCTTGCGCACTCTGGATGCCCTGTTTGGGCAGTGGCTCTTGGTCATCCTTTGTCTGACACCCCTTGTTGGACGGGAGCAGGGCACATTCCATGGTAATCCCGGGGGGATTGGGATGGGTCCTGTCACTCACTGCAGCATTAGATAACTCTATGAGGGTAGCAAATGATCCAGCCGTCACAATAGCTCGAATCTCTCCTCGCAGGCCCAGCTCAAACTGGCGGCACTTCTCAGCTTCCGTAGCCACAAAACCAGGAGCAAAACGAGATAAAATCTGGAACCTCTGCTCATACTCGGTTACTATCATGCTCCCCTATTTAAGCTCTAGAAACTCTGCCTCCTTGGCATCGCGGAACGAGCGGGGGTAGTACTAATCAAGGAACCGCTCACAAAATGTCTCCCAAGTCATTGTGTGGGCATCCTATCACGACCCATCCGGAAAATCGGGATTAGATTAGTGGTTATTGATGGATTAGTGGAGTTAATCGGTGATTAGTTGGAGGCGTTCGGACGGACGGTACGAAATGACGATTTTGCCCCTGGAATTAGGCAAAATGTTGACTTTTTGATCGTACAGTTAAAAGGACTTTAACCGATGACCGTGAAGTAGTTTGGGATGTCACGAGTTCATAGACAGGTGGCAAGTCCAATTCCGACATCCGAGAAAAAAGCTATGACGTTCGGAAGTTCGAGGGTACTTTGGTAATTTGGTTCAAAAGGGGCAAAAGGTTGACTTTTAAGACGACATGGAATTTTCACGCAATTCAAGGACCATTAGGGAGGTCTCGATGTCCTGAGTACAATGACAGGCGGCACGCCGTCATTGGACATCGGACGATCTAGTTACGGGTCTAGATAAGTGAAGGGCAAAACGGTAATTCGTCCCTTAGGGGCATTTTGGTCAATTCTGTGCTTAGGGATCTATGCCCACTGAGAAGTGGACACTTGGCTGTCATTGGAAGTGGTGCCACAGAGATGATGACGTGTGGCTGGGTCTGGATGGTGGTGGAAACTACGTACAATCTCTCAAATGTGCCTCACACGGTTTAAATCTCAAATGCACGGTTTGCGGGTTCGAGGGAAAAACAGAGATACAGAGATGGTGAAGAATTCAAACCCCTAACTTTCCCCAATTGACGGTGCTAGGTGAACATAAACGAAGGGATAATTGACGTGGAACAAGGTGGTGAAGTCGTGGATGCCCGTCATGCACGGCGGCGGTTGGAGGAGGACCAAACCCGTGAGCTCCTCTGTTGAGATTCAAACAGGCTCGAGATAATTTCTTGGTTATTGAACGAATTCAAAGGCTGCTAAAGGTTACTGGAAGACTGGGGAAATCCCCTAAGTTGTTTTCGAGGTCTAGGAAAGGTGGTAAGTGTTATTGGCCGTGAAAGTTGCTTTTCCAGTTAGAAATGGTGAAGTTCAATTTACAGGCTGATAATCATATTGTTGCTTTAGGTGAGGTTCTGATGATGATCTGGAATCGATCACGATTGGAAAGAAGGCCTGAGACAATCTAGGGAGGCCAGAATTAAGATTGGAATATGGCCGGTTCGACAAGTTGCCGTGGGGAGGTAATCTTTAGTCCCATTTCCATGATTTAAATTTATGGATTGATTGGAAATGGAAGGAGGGAAGTATTGGATTATTTAGGAATAAAAACGGTTGAAAAAGGAACTAGAAATTGGAAAAACCCGCTCACGCTGGTTCACTTGAACCAGTTGAACCGCTGAACTGGTCGGACCGGGTTTGCCCAAGGAAGACGACGACACTGTGCTGGGCGCGTGGCTCCCAAGTGCAGCCTTTTTGGATGGTGTGTGTGGGTGCGTGTCATAGATTTCAAGAAAATTTCCAACACGACTTTTAAAGTATTTGATGTAACGAACATTTTGGCACTGGTTTCGAGTCGATCGGACATCGTCTCGATAGGTTTCGGGATGTTTGAAGGTTTTAGGCCTCATTTAAAAATAGTTAAAAATACGGAAAAATTATGGGGCTTTAGTATGACCATTGTGAAGTAGTTAGTGACCTTAGTATGAGATTTGGATAGGTTCGGGAAAGTCGAGGATAGCGGAATGGCCGGGAACGGCGTAAGTGCGCGTGTATCGAGGTGACGACGCTATGGTCTGTGAGTGGACTTTGCTTTCAAACTTATGATGCATGCATATATGTTTTGATATGTTTTCTATACTTGATTCTATGATTTGATTTATGATCTTGATGGTTTACGGTTTTGCACGGTTTTCGAGATTCTTACGTATTGCACATTTTACGAGATTTCGATTAATCTTGTGATTTGATCATGATTTTGATGATTTTATTTCGGAATTTGAAATATGATTTGATTTCAAGGATTTGAAATGGATTTTGGAAAAGTGATTTCGGGTTTGGAGCCATGTTCATGAGATTTCGATATATGAGCTTTCGGTTTGGAAATTGGATTTCGAAAATGAGATTTCGGATTTGATTGTGAGACTTGGAAATGAAGTCTGGAATTGGGTTCGGGATGATGGTTCCGGATGCTAGTTTATGAAATCATTGTTGCGAATTCGGATAAGGATTTTCTATGGTTTTCACTGTTGATTGAAAAATGGTTTTGGGTTTAAAGACCTGGAAAGAAAAGAAAAACCGTTGGATCTGGTTTTGAGTTTAAAGACTCGGTTGATTGACGGGGGGGAGGGCCCTGGATTGATATGTTTTGAGTTTAAAGACTCGATTTATGTTTTGATATGTTTTTCACTGGTTTTCAAATGTTTTGGGCAGTGTCCCGGATGAATTGGATTTGATGAGTTTTGGGACTGAGTTCCACGTACTTGAGATCGATTTGTGATTTTGGGCTGAGGCCTGGGTTTGAATAACGGATTTGATTCAGGTTTTCAATAATGGTTTCATTGATGGTTTTTATATGAAATGGATATGATCTGATTTTGTAACATTGATATCCATGCATTGGTTTTTGCGTGGAGGGTAAATTGTAACTGTGTTTTCTGATAACTGTCACGACCCGGCCCATCTAACACAATATTGTCCGTTTTGGGCCCAGATCTCACGGTTTTGTTTTCGGGAGCTCACGTGCAACTTCCCAGTAGGTCACCCATCATGGGATTGCACCAGCCTCAACTCGCTTAACTTTGGGGTTCCAATCCCCCCCAAAGCCACTTGAGCTCCCAAAAGGCCTTGTGTTAGATAGATACGTGCCCATACATATAAGGTACTTCACCTTTCCCTCCCCGAGCGATGTGGGATCGTTCACCGATCTTACCTTTCCAAGCTCACGGGTCTTGCTCACCGTTCTTGCTTCTCAAGCTCACGGGTCTTGCTCACCGTTCTTGCTTCCAAGACCGGGTTTTACAATCCACCCCCCTTGGGGCCCAACGTCCTTGCTAGCACACTTCCCGGTCGGGGTCTGGCTCTGATACCATTCTGTCACGACCCGGCCCATCTAACACAATATTGTCCGCTTTGGGCCCAGCCCTCACAGTTTTGTTTTCGGTAGCTCACGTGCAACTTCCCAGTAGGTCACCCATCATGGGATTGCACCAGCCTCAACTCATTTAACTTTGGGGTTCCAATCCCCCCCAAAGCCACTTGAGCTCCCAAAAGGCCTTGTGTTAGATAGATACGTGCCCATACATATAAGGTACTTCACCTTTCCCTCCCCGAGCGATGTGGGATTGTTCACCGATCTTACCTTTCCAAGCTCACAGGTCTTGCTCACCGTTCTTGCTTCTCAAGCTCACGGGTCTTGCTCACCGTTCTTGCTTCCAAGACTGGGTCTTACATAACTGTTTTTGAACTCATACTTTATTTTTTTCCACTCACAGTCTTTTGTGTTTTCGATACCCTCCAGGTTGTTGCGGTGCAGGCTGTTGGTCGAGAGTGACGGAGACATCACACCCACGATCCACAGTAGTTTCGGTGCACTCTGGGAAGTCCGAATACTTTTAGGACGGTTGGATCGAGAATCCCTTGTCCGACTTACGTGTCATATGAAGGTTGGACGTCAGTTTAGCCTCCGTGTTATGCGTAAGTTAGACGGGAGCATGATTTAACCCTTAATCCAGGGGGATTGGGGGCGGGTCCTGTCACATCTCATCCTGACAACTTGAGGGTGTACCACCACTCGTATGCGGCACCGTCCAATAAAAAAATGGCTAATAACACTCGATCCTCCGGGGGGCATCGCAACACCGCAAAAATCCGCTCAAGTCGAGTAATACACCTGTGGACTTTCTCAGGGTCTGCCCCACCACTAAACGTCGTAGCCCCAAGATGCTGGGCTCACTCAATCGAAGCACTCTCCGCATCTCTCGCAACGTCTTCTGCAGGTCATGGATGGGGCTCACGTCTCGGAGGAATGGTCGATCATACTCTGAAAGAGGCATAAAGTCAGTATAGCAACCTAGACATAACCACGTGCCAGACACAAATCGTCAACCTATGCTCTGATACCAATAGACAGAACCCACCCCGATTATCACCTCGATAACCGGGACGAACCCTGCTCCCGTCTGACAATCACACTCAAAAGACCAAAATAACCTCAAAACCACAAATCATACATTGTCAGACCAGGAAGAAGTTATAATACAACTAGCCAACAGTAGTATAGAGCATAGTAACAGTACAAGATAAAGACAAAATCTTACTGTGAGCTGACTAAACGCGCAATGGGAAAAATCTATGCCTCTGCCTCTGCCTCTGCCTCAACGTTAGCCCCGACGCTTGCACCACGACCTGGAGGGTATTTAAAACCATAAAAGTGTGAGTGGACTAAAAATAAATAAGAGTTTCAAAAGCAGTTTTTAGAAACAAACCAGGATTTTACCCTCCATCTTAAAAACATGCATGCATAACTAAGTATCTAGAAACAATCGTAAAAACCATTTAGTAATCATTATGGAAATATCATCATAAAAACATGAAATGCAAAATCTATCATTTACCAATCGAACCTGCTGGATCTATTCGAGTATTTAAACTCCCGAGTCTTTAAACTCAATCCAGGCCTCAATATAATCCGAGTCTTTAAACTCAACAGGCCTACGGGGGAAAATCATAATATTCGAGTCTTTAGTCTTGAAACTCAATCCGGATCTTTAAACCCAATTCGGACCCGCCCCCGTCATATCATATCCGGGTCTTTAAACCCAATAACCAGATCTAGTAAATCCAATCCAAAACTGTTTGAAAACCATTTCGAAATCCACGTCCAAATCCAAATTCGAAATCACCATTCCGAAGCCGTGTTGGCTTCTAGAATCATCATTCCGAATCCAAATCCGGAAATCCCTTTTTAAGCTTTAAAAGCCAAATCTCGTTTTCCGATATCCGATTCTAAAATCCAAAATCTTGGTTATCGAAATTCCTTTTCAAAACTCATTTGTAATCATCTAAAACCAGTCATATATTTAAAGCTCAAAACTATAGCATCGAAATCATGACCAAATCGTATCTCGTAAAACGTTTCGAAATACGTATATATCTAAAAAAAATATTCGAAAACCGTGCAATCATGTAAAGCAGATAAATCATAGTTCAAAACATGAAGCCATATTTAACAGCATGGAAATAGTAGATAAAAACAGCTATGCATGCTCAGTTAGAAAAACAAAAGTCCACTCACTAGGTCTGAACGCGTCAATCACGTTCCGTATGCTCATCGACTGCCTCATCCCGACCTATCAAATACCATAATTTCGGGTCACATACACTTCATTAAAGCTCACACTAATTTCCCCAATTTTTTGGGGTTTTTAAACGTAATTAAATTAACCCCTAAACCTTCGGACACTCAAAACTAACCCGAGACGATGTCCGATCAACTCGAAACTTGTCCCAAAATGTTCGTTACATTGATTAGAGTGAAAACCATGTTGAACACTTCCCCAAAACAGGCCCCACGCGCCCCGCCCAAAAGGGCTGCGCATGGGAGCCACGCGCTAGCACTGTTCATCACCGTCAACCTCCAACCAACCCAGTTCAGACCGGTCCAATCCAACCGAGCCGGCGAGGCCGGTTTTCACCCGTTTTTCAACCATTTTCAATCCTTTGTTCGTTCTTAGCTTCGTCCTTTGATTTAGAATTGATTCTTCTAACAAAAAGATGAAATGAAACCCTAAACCTTACCTCGCAAGTTCGAACCAAAAACCCAGAAATTTTGACTTCCTGATTCCGGCCACCACTAGCCTTTCCGATCACGATTTTGAGTTCCTGGGTTCCTCAGTAGCCTACTACGACTGCAAGAGTCATCGGAGTCACTCAACCATCCCCCAAAACCATCAATTTTTGTTTAAACCATAACTAGAAAAACAGAGAAGTCGAGAGTACATACCTATTCTCTGTTCCTCCACCGTGACCTCCACTGTAACGACCGGTCCCGAGAGCCGGTATTAGTAAAGTCATTAGTAACGGATTAGTAAGCTTAGTCGGTGTTTAGTTGGGTCGTTAGCGTAGAATGACAAGTTTGCCCCTAGTCTGGGCAAAATGTTGACTTTGAGTTTGGGCGGTCAATTGGACATTGACCGATGACTGTGACGTAGTTCGGGACGTCACGAGTCCGTAGACAGGTGGCACGCCCGATTCCGACATTCGAGGAAGAAGTTATGATGTTCGGAAGGTTGAGGGGAATAGGTTGCGTAGGATGGGACGAAGCTACTGGGCTTGGAAGGAAGGGAAATGGTGGACGGAGGATAGGGAACCGGTCACGTTGGTTCGGTTTGGCTGAGCCGGTCTGGACCACTGGGACAGAGGTTGACGATGACACTGTAGCAGGCGCGTGAGTTCCACGCACAGCCACTTTGGGCGGCGCGTGGGGCATTTTCCAGTGAACCTTCTAACATAGTTTTTGGTCTAGATGTTGTAACGAGTCTATGGGACTAGGTTTCGGGTTAATCGGACGTCGATTCGAGCTAGTCCCGTGGGATTGAAATTCTAGGGTTTCGTTTTACGTACGTTTGAAGTTCGGGAAAATTAGGGAAAATTAGGAGGACCTTCGTTGACGCGTTAGTGACGTCTTTTGGTGACTTGTGACAGGATCGGGACTTCCCGAAACAGACGAGGAACGTACGGAACGTACGGGGCGCGAGTGACGTGCTGGTGACTGTGAGTGGACCTCTTCTCTAAACTCGAGCATGCATAACTGTTTTTCTATAATTGTTTTATGGTTTTACATGTGATCTTATGATTGTTGAATGTGTGATGTTGGTTTTACATAATTGCACGTTTTTCGAGAAATAACGTATTTGACACGTTTTACGAGAAAATGTTGATTTCTAATTATGATGCTATGGTTTTGGGATTTCAAATGATAACTGGTTTTCAATGATTATCAAGGGATTTTGGAACGTGATTTCGATGATTAAGGCTTTCGGTTTTAGAATCGGATTTCGGAAAGCGAGATTTGGTTTTAAAGTTGAAAAGTGGATTTTCGGATTTGGGTTCGGAATGACGGTTCTGGATGCCAGAAGGGCTTCGGGCCAGTGATTTCGGATTCGGGTTTGGATATGGATTTAGAAATGGTTTTCAAATGGTTTTGATTGGATTTGCTGGATCTGGTTATTGGGTTTAAAGACACGGATATTGTGATTGAAGGGGGACGTGCCCGGATTGGGTTTAAAGACCCGAATTGAGTTTAAAGACTCGGAGTTTAAAGACTCGGATATATTGATATTTCCCCCGTAGGCCTGTTGAGTTTAAAGACTCGGATTATTGAGGCCTGGATTGAGTTTAAAGACTCGGGAGTTTAAAGACTCGGATAGGTCCAGCAGGTTTGATCGGATAATGATTGTTTGGTATTTACGTTTTATGATACGGTTTTATGATGTTTATGATGTGATTTCCATAACCGTTTTCAATTCTGTTTTCATGATGATCCTTATGTGATTTATAACTGTTTCCAGCAAATGGGTGCTGCATGTATGTTTTCAAAACGGAGGGCTAAAACCCTGGTTTGATTATAAAACGGTTTTCGAAACTTTTATTCTTTCTGGTCCACTCACACCTTCTGTTTTATTTGCCCTCCAGGTCGTGGAACTAGCGCGGGGGTTGACGTTGGGGTAGCATCGGAGGCATAGAGTACGCGAGAGTGACCCCGGAGTGGTTTAAGTTTTCCGTTGTGCGTGTACTCTGTGTATCGGTTTTTGCTTTCTTAGTTTGGTACTATGCTCTGTGTAACTGCTGACTCTGGGATGTTTTAATTTTCTCTTGCGTCTGACAATATAATTTGTGGTTTTTGTGAGGTTGTTTCCGTCTTTCGTTTTTGGGTTGTCAGACAGGAGCAGGGTTTAGTCCCTAATCCTGGGGGATTAGGGGTGGGCCCTGACGTCCACCGTGGTTGCTCACGTCCTAGGTTCGAATCTAGCTCACTGAACACCAGCTCGGACCAGAATTTAATGGGTTTTGATCGATTGAAGTTCACGGTCGTGCACAGTTGCCTCTCTGTTTTTTTTTTTTCAGGTTTCCTCACTAATCACACACACTTAACACTCCAACCTCTCTTAATCACGATCATACAAATCACAAGAACGACTCTGATCACTCACTCAAGCCCAAAGCACTCACACGACTCACACACTGAAAACTGGTCGATTAAGCTCACTGTCTCTGTTTCTCTCAACTGATCGATAACAACCAATTTAAAACTTGTAACCGTATAAGACTTGGCTAGAAACCTCTAGGAAATGGCCAGGTGTCCTCTAACCTGTGGTTCAGCTCAAAAATATCCAATTACATTGTCCCAGATGTTCTTATCCAGTTGCTCGCAAATCCCTAGGTGTTGAAAGACCAATTTGCCCCTGAATGTCCAAATTACCATTTTACCCCTCACATACTCAGACCCGTAACTTAACCGTCCGACGTCCGATGACGATGTGCCATCTGTCGTTCTACTCAGGACATCGAGACCTATCTAACGATCATTGAATTGCGTGAAAAAATGTTTGCCGAGTAAAAAGTCAACAAATTCCCTCTTTTTAACCTAATTACGAAAATACCCTCGAACTTCCGAACGTCATAACTTCCTCCTCGATCGTCGGAATTGGACGTGCCACTTGTCTACGGACTCGTGATGTCCCGAACTACGTCACAGTCATCGACCAATGTCTGTTCGACCTGCCAATCAAAGAGTCAACAATTAACCACACTATTCACAAGGGTAAAATCGTCATTTTTATACAAATCTTTTTCAAACTTACATTTTTTCCCTTTTTGAAGTTCCGAGTCGTTACAACCTGCATCAGGATACCTAATAAGTCAATGCATCATTCTGAGTACCAAGTGAGTTTGATTCATTCCTCAATGCATAGAGTTAAAATAAGCATATATCTGACATGCCTTTGAGATATCAAAAGATGTCTTTTTTGTCATTTTCAGTGGCAGCGTATTGACGCAGAGCTAAATGTAGCTAGTAAGTTCACAACGGATGAAATGTATGTCCTAGTACATTTGAATTAAGTACAATAATGTGCTTATTACACGAAGATATTGAACTTCCTGTCTCATTATCTCTTTGTTATCATCTGATAGACGAAACGGGTCATTTTTAGGATCTAGACTACGGATGAGCATGAGAATGCTCGAAGATTTTGCTTTATCCTCATTAAAGCATCTCAACATCTGCTGGATGTAGTGTCAACATTTTCTGGATGTAATTCAATCAATAGACTAAAAACCTCATATGCATGGTACTCGAGCTTTAGGTCGAGACAGAACTTTATTCTCCCAAGATCATTCATTTCAAAATCTAACTTCAGTTGCTAAGCAGTTTCTTTGGTTTCTTCTGGCATTAGCAAAGCAGCCATCGTAGGTGAGTGTGATCTTGCGGCAATAATTCTCAAGGTTGTGTGTGGGTCTCTGATTGCAAAGAAAGGATAAGAGAAGGCCCTCAACGGAGAACAAGAACATGAACTAGAACAAGTCATAGTGCCCCTCTTTGATCTAAAATTTGAGAATATTTCTCTGTTATTTAGGGATCATGCTGATAACGTGTTATGAATACAATTAAAACGTCATCTTTAATCAGTTTAAGTAATCCTTTTATAAAAATAAGATTACGATTCAGTACCATGAACAAAAATCCATCTACCATTTCACTAATGACTAAACTACATTCTGTACCCGTATATAAATAACCACATATTTTATACTATTTATAACAGTACGTACAATTAGCAGACCCTCTCATTACGAGCAAGCCATATATAAAAATATGAAAAGGACCCATATTCTTTATTAGGGTTATAATTATACAGTTAAGGTCTACTCATGAAAATAATGATTGCATATTATGAGATTGTTTATTGGGGACTCATCGTCATCCCACTTAGTCCAAAGCGGCATCAACTATTGATATCTATTCGTTTTAATACGTTGCTAATCTTTAAATTATTGATATCTATACAATTGTAATATTATTAATATATATGCCCGCAATTCATATATTTTGAAGAAAAAACGATGGTTTGACCTGTGATGAAGTGCCATATTTAAAAAGTATTAAGTGCAAATTAATAATAGTTGCAACTTATAAGTAGCTACAATACAATACAACACACGGCAAGTTGGTGTAACATATAAATAAGACGACACTTACATTTTATTTTAGTGGTACTTTCTTATACCATCATTTTGATTCGATTTATTGAATTATCTTTGTACATATATAGTAATCGGAATCATTCGTTTTCTAAACCATCATGTCAAGATCATCTCGATCTGTAAATAATCAATAAGATTGTGGGTTATTTAGTCATTTATATATATATAAACTAAATAGACGGTTCGTTATGAGAATTTTAATTTGTACTAAAACTGTTAATTTATTTGATACATATGAATGAGTAAACGATCTTCGATATTGTTTATTTTTTACGGAGATAATCTTGATATGATGATTTAAAAAATGAACGGTTCTGATTAAGATATATATACAAATAAAATTTGATAAACTAAAATGATTATACAAAAAAAAAATACCACTACGATGAGATATAAGTATTTTCCGTAAAAATAAAGCTTAGAAATGATAAGTGATGCAACAACTAGAAATCCTGAATCATTGCCGTAGGATGGGGTTAGTGCTTAAATACCAAGAATTGTGTCATCAATAATAACATGAGTTGGTGTTTTGTATTTACCTCACGTCCATAATGAGGGAGAATTATATCTATGCTGTATTTACACTTCATTTGTTATTTTAAAAAACAAAAACTAGAGTGTAACAATCAATTATTGTATTATATTATTATGTGTTTTAGTCCAAATTAACATCATTATACAACAAAAATAAAGCAGCGTCCATACAAAACCAACATTGACTTGAATGAGAATCAAGCATCATCCAAAGAATGAAATCAAGTAGAATATACATTTTGAAACCAAAAGGAATAATAGAATAGACATTTGAATATAGATCATTCTTCAAGCCTATTATTCAAACTATAAGTGACTAATAAATGCATGGTTTATATTATTTGTCATCTCCAGATTTTGTATTAATCGAATTCAAGATCTATCAATTTTTAATAACACAAAAAAAAAAAAAAACTGCCGAATTTTTATTTTTTCTGGTCCTTTCTTCCAATCTAACATGTCCCCAAACTAACTCTAAAATCCAAAATAAAAAGGAGAAAAAACTCTTGCCTTTCAAATAGTTCATCAATCAATCACATAATTTTCATTTCGTATGGTTCCCTATCTGATTGGATAACATGAAAAGAAATGCAATCCACACTAAATCATGGCAGGCACCTTGCACACATCCAAGCACAAATTCACACGTATCCAACCCTAATTGATTTGTCGTTTTGGCCCTCCTCCTTTTCCAGCTTCTCCTCCCTTTTAACTTGGAACTCATCCTCCCCTTAGCCCCTTACCTTATTACATGTTCGGTTGGAGATTCCAAAACACTCACATTTTACCTTGCTTGCACCCCGTTTGCCCTTTGCTTCATTTTCCCTCTTAGCTGGTTGTTGCATTCCATTTTCTCCATTCCTTTTTCTCCATTTTGGTTTTTAGATTCACCATCCCTTTAATTTCCGTGATTACCCATCTGCATCGGCGCCTCAAATTTTCATTTTTATCAGGATTCCTGGATTTTGTCATTGATATTAGCTTTGAAACTTCATTTTCCCAAATGCCCATCTGGGTCGGCTGTTGATTCTGGTGGGTTTTTTTTTTCGTTAAGTTATGGACTTTATGCTTAAGGTAAGGCCTCCATCTGATTTCTGAGCTTCTTAGCTTCCATCCTCTGTTTAGCTTTCTGGGTTTTATTTAAAATATCATCTGATTTTTTTATTCTATGGTTTCTGATCTCATTCCAAATGTGATCTTTAAATTCTTTTATTTTTGGTTAGCTTCTGGATCCGAGCTTGTTTTTGCCCTTTGATTTCATCATATTTGATTGACATGTTGAATCTTCTGCTTAAAGCTTGTCCCAGTATTTGATATTGTTCTTCAGCATTGGTAATGTACTAATATTCATGATAGTTTTACATTTGGCATTAAGTTCAGTGGCTTTTTTTTCAAATGCACACAAGGTCTTTGTGGTTGTCATTTTGCTTTTTCTTCAGATGAGGAAACTTTTTGTTGCCAGTCCTAAGATCAAATTTGAGTTTTCTTGTTTGACCCTGTGTGACTACACAATTTAGTCCGTTGGCGAATTTTAGTCTGCATTCATGTATTTTTTCTTGGATGGTAGCTTAGTTAAAGTTTGAGCGTTGCTTAATTTCTCTTTTTAATTCTGTGTTTGGGGTTCTTGTTTCAGCCTTTTTGTTTGCCATTCGTTGTTCTATATGAAGGTTTTTGTTGCCTAGATACTTGTTTGCAGTACAATCCAATTAATTATAGTTGAAACAAAGATGCATTGGTGGATTATCTTTATAAGGATAAGCGCATAAGATATCATATTTCTTTTGCTTATAGTTTACTCATCCTCTAATATAAGCTACTCTAGTTAAAATGTCATTCTCAAATGCTCACAGAACTGACAAAAGCAAAAAAAAAAAAAAATGATGCTGATAACTACATGCATGTTGAGAATTACTATCCTGGTAGCTTACTTGCTATTTATATCTACTAATGGACAGAGGAAACAGGAAAATAAAGAGGGGAAGACAATACGAGAAAGTTGAGAAGGGAAATAAGAATAGCTAATCTAACATATTGCAATGGAAGTGTCTTCACAGACAGTTATGGCTATCAAATCTTACCAAAATCAGGCCCAAGTTCTGGTTAAAACCTACTTACTAGCGGATCCCTTCATACCATATACTTCCATTATTGCAGGCATAGTTTTTTGCAAAATGGTACGCTCTTAATGCTTTTGGGTGCCTCATTCAAGTTATAGGTATGGTTTTCTTTTTTTCTTTTATTAGCTTATTATTTATTGCAGGTATATGATCTTACTCAGTTAATTAGTACCTTTTACATCAAGACTTACGCTATTCTTACAAAAATCCAACGCATTGAGTGGAACAGTCGGTGAGGACCCCCTTTCAAACTGTTAAATATATTTTCCATCTTTTCAATACTCGTACATTTATTAATTTGAAAAGTTTTTTTTTTTGGCAGAGGCATCTCCACTATTCATGCCATTTTTATCACAGCTCTTTCCTTGTACTTTGTTTTCTGGTCGGATCTCTTTTCTGACCAACCGCATCCTGGCCTTGTTACGTTTCGTAGCTCACGGATGTCTGTTTTTGGATTAGGGGTACGTGATTAGTTACTTTTACTATGAATTATGTGTGTCTTGATTGATATCAAAGTATTATTTGCACTCCCTGTATATTTTTTGAATGTAAACTGGACCATTTGTTTAATAACCTTAAGCTGTTTGGAGTGAGCAACAAATTTATGTAGTTAATTATCTGTTCATGACATCATCATCTGATCATGCCTAGACTAGCAGTTAGTAATTAGCCCTTCAGCTGTCTGGAGTGAGCCAACAAATTGATGTACTTAATTATTTGTTCATGACGTCATCATCTGATCATGCCTAGACTAGGAGTTAGTAATTAGCCAACAACCCAATCTAGCAAGGATTGACGAGTGATTCTGGATATCTTTTATTGTTTAGGTATCTAGGTATACGTATTTGGTTGATATCTCCTACCTTTTTTTTGTGGGACATAATTAAGATGATTTATGGCAGGTTTCTGTTGGGTATTTCTGTGCGGATCTAGGAATGCTATTGTGGCTATACCCTTCTTTAGGTGGAATTGAGTATGTAAGTAAATTCTCTATGAAAGGGGATTCTTCCATTAGCCTGGAGCACACGCATATGCACTTCCCAATTTATACATCTCTTTTAACCTTCTTAACAGCTGGGTTAGAAATACACTTTACCAATGCTATGATAAGTCTATAAAGGTGATTGCTTTGTTGCAAAATCAAGCAAGTACAAAGAAGAAAACAAGAGGCAAAGAGAAACAAGAAAAAGAAATCACGTTTTCATGTAAATTAAGTCAATTCAGTCACATTTAGTTAGACCTGGGCTTCAGTATGGGCATCAGTTTCATTGGAATTTACAGACGTTTCATTTTCAGCTATTTTATGACAGGAGAGCTTCTGTATTTTAAGTTTTAAATGTGTTCTTAATTTGTAGTGGTTATGTTCGTACTTGTTGGCGGATTGCTGGTCCACCACCCTTTTACCGTTTTTAGTAGTAAAATGAATTTTTTTCTTTCCCCGAAAAAAAAAAGGAAAGAACAAAGAAGTAAATTACTAGGCACCATATGCACAAATCCTTCGTTATAAATGCGTTAAGTCTGCCACGTTGAAAGCTGTATACCTCTTAATATGGTGTCATTCAATTATAGGTATTCCATCATTCACTTTCTGGAATTGCGGTAGCATATTCCATGTTTTCAGGGGAGGGGCAACTTTATACGTACATGATCCTCATCTCCGAAGTCACTACTCCAGAGATCAATATGAGATGGTAAATGTTACAAGTAAGATTGCATTCAGGTTCTATTTTTCCATCAGTAACATAAACTTTGGGTTTCATGAAGGTATCTTGATACAGCTGGTCTGAAGAGGTCTGGCGCATATCTCATAAACGGCATCGTGATATTTTTATCATGGCTGGTCAGTTGAAGTCCTCTTGAATTATTATTTTTTGGATCACTAATCATTGGGGGCTTGATGCCCAACATATGCTCATACAATATACTCATACTAAATCAACTTCAGTTGCATCTTACATTGCCCTGATGCTTTCCCTTATAAGATAAGATAATTCATTTCTTATCCATCTGTCATGACCTGATCGGGAGCTTATATTGTTTTTTTTGAACGTTGCTGGATTTCCATATGGTTTTATAATTTCTATCTTGTTAGACATGCTTTCTGAAGGAATTAATGGAATGCAGGCTGCAAGAATTCTGCTGTTTGGTTACATGTTTTACCATGTTTACTTGCACTACTTCAGTTGCATCTTACATTGCCCTGATACTTTCCCTTATAAGATAAGATAATTCATTTCTTATCCATCTGTCATGACCTGACCAGGAGCCTATATCGTTTTTTTGAACATTGCTGGATTTCCATATGGTTTTATAGTTTCTATCTTGTTAGAAATGCTTTCTGAAGGTATTAATGGAATGCAGGCTGCAAGAATTCTACTGTTTGGTTACATGTTTTACCATGTTTACTTGCACTATCATCAGGTAAGGTGCAGTTCTGGGAACATATTATGTATACTTACGTGTCTTTAAAAGTTTGAGTTATGTTTCAGACCTTGCTTTGGAAAATGACCCTCTGAGAAGGGCAAATAAAAAAATGGTTTCTCAAAATCTCTAATCTTCTGAGATGCGGAACATTTCCTTTATGTTTGTTCTCCCTTGGTGTGCTTCTCTTGATCATGCTTCCTATTGTCTAGTCCTTAATGAAACCTTGAAAGTTGCATGCAGTGCAAGATTCTACATTGCTAACATCCTACCTACTGAAACGAAAACAGAAAAATAAATCTAAAACATCTCTTTTTATTTTCCTATTCCCCCCTCAAAGCAAAATACTGAATAATTTTCGAGTGGATTTGTCATGAGTAGTAATGAATTATCTTTAATTGGATGGGCAGGTCATCCAGATGCACACCTTTGGGTATCTATTGGTCTTTGTGGTACCATCAGTGCTAGCAGTAATGAACTTGGTGTGGTTTGGAAAGATTATCAAGGGATTGATGAAGCAATTGGCCAAGATGCAATGATGGATATATCTATATATATATTATGTTTGTTTCAGTTGTGTCAAAAGCTTTCCCTTTAAGATGGGTCTGATCAATATCAATCTTGTGTATTCGTCTGTTTTGTTCGCTGTATAAATGATAAAGAGGCCCGAAAGGGGTTAAAGAGAAATCAAAACCGGGGGCATTTTACTGGCTGCGACTGTTGTAAATGATTCCATGTTTGTTTGTTGTTTAATTACACACTAAAATCGAATCTAAGAACTCTTGTTTTTATCTCACTCGACTGTGTCACTAGAGTTGAAGGTTCAAGGTTGCTTGTTGCTTGCATTGTTTCTGTGATCATTTTGTTGTTTTAAAAAAAAGAGAAAATTACAGTTTACCACCTTGTAGTTTACTCTCAATAACAGGGTCATACCTAGGATTTCGAAATGGACATTTTACACCCTTAACTATATGAAACACTTCAACCTTGTCCATTTGTTATATTTTCCATCCACATCGACGTTAACTCCTGATGTGGTAGTTGTTTGGGTCCACAATAATTTAATTTTAGACTGAATTGACAAAAATGCCCTTCTAAATATCTCTCCTCCCGCCCACAACGATCTAGCGTGCCCAGCCACCGTGCAATTCCCGTTCCGCGTGCAATTCTCCAAATAAACCCAGCGAGCAACTCTTCCTCCTTCTTCTTTCCAAACCCAGCGTGAAGCTTGTAATTCCTCCTCCTTAAACCCGGCAACTTCTTATTCTTCTTCCCAAACCCAGCGTGAAGAAAGCGTGCAATTCCTCCTCCTTAAACCCAGCGACTTCTTCTTCTTCTTCCCAAACCCAGTGAAGCTTGCAATTCCTCCTCCTTAAACACATCGACTTCTTCTTCTTCCCAAACCCAGCGTGAAGCGTGCAATTCCTCATCCTTAAACCCAGCGACGTTGGAGAATTAGTTGGAGCAATATGGATTGGATCCGACGAGAACTTGGAGGGGAGCTTCCGAAATACGGTAAGTTATTTGGCCTTTTAAGTGAATGTATTTTGTTGCTCATAATTTTGATTGTAGAAGGAGCAAACGATGCATAATCCTTAAGGCTTCAATTAATTAAAAAGGGTCTTAGTTCTGCTCATAGAAGATAGATGCTATCCACAATGTGAAGCATATACATAAGTGAAGCACAAGTGAATTTGATATCATTATCTGGATAAATTACGCATGAATAACAACAACAATGACAACAACAAATAATGAAACAATAAACCCTTATCTCGACTAATTTGCCTCGGCCACATGAATGAAAACGAAGGATAAGAGAAAATTGGGTCAACTTTATATCCAATTGTAGAAGAATGTTTATTCTATCTGGGTATTCTAGTCTTTATTCTATTCTTTATTTTAGTCTTTATTATAGTCTTTATATCCAATTTCAGAAGAATGTTTATTCTATTCTTAATTGTGTCAAGTTTCAAATTAGTAAAATATAATTTGTTGGATAAACATGGGTTCAAATATAACATTCTATTCTTAATTGTGTCAAGTTTCAACTTTATATCCTTAGGACGAAGAAAAATACTTATATTAGGCTGTTTGTATTGAAAAATACAGATATTAGGCATGCTAGTAGTGTTTGACTTTATGTATTGAAATTTGAAGTATGGCGGGTATTTGGCTTTATTTGTTTGGGTTTTTTCATATGTTTGACTTTATCATCTCTATGTTGGAAACCTTTTCCAATATTTGTAGTAATCAAATGTATTATTATGTAGATGGACCAGATTTGTTTACAATTCGTATGTTTCATGGGGGGCGTTTATTAGGCACTTTCTATATTGATGGGAAGATTGACTATTATGACTATATTGATAAGGACAAAGTTTCTTTAGTTGAGATAGACGAAATGGTAAAGAGTTTAGGTTATGTCCACCGTAGCATAGAGTATTGGTATAGAATTGGAGTGGATGACGGTGCATTGGCCAAGTTAGTTTGTGATCAAGATGTCCTTGATATGTGTAATTATGTGCCTGGTGTGAGGATGATTGATATATTATTAGAGCACAAGGGTTTTGAAGCTGAAGTTATGATTGAAAGATGGAAGAATGTATGCAACGAAATCATCCTAGGAAGCAAATTAAGGAAAAAGTGTGGGATTAAGCGTAAAGGAAACAAATTAAGGAAAAAAAAATGTGGGAGTAAGACTAAAGGCAAGCTATTAATGCAAGACGATGATGAGTCCTTTGATTATGATAACCCTAGTAATGCTGAGTGTTCTTCTGATGATTATGGCATTGATAATTAAGAAATACTCGAGAAGGAAGTTGGTGTAGGAAATGCGGGGTGTGTATCGCCCTCTACTGATAAGAACCATCAAACATGTACTGCTAGTGAACCTATTCGGGTTGAGGTAAATGAGGGTGAATATTTTGACAATGAGAACATGTTTGATGGTTTTGTTGAATCGGATAAAGAGTCTCTTGGGGGTCTGATTGAATCATCAGATGATGAAGATGTAGGGATGAAGTTTCCAGAGTTTAATCCCGTAGCTGACATGGATGATCCGCAATTTCAAGTTGGTCAAAAGTTTGCTAATTGTACAACCTTTAGGGAAGCTGTGAACAAGTGTGCCATTAAGGCTGGATGGGACGTCCTGTGGATCAAGAGTGAGAGGTATAGGCTTAGGGCTGGATCCGCAGTTTTGATATGTGTGTGATGTTTTTATAGTTGAATGATGTTTTGGATGCAGAATTTGAATGATGTGTTTGAATGTTGTTTTCAGTGCTGTTTTTCTGATTTGAATGCACAATTTGAGTGCAGATTTCGATAAATGTGTGTTGTTTTTATAGTTGAATGCTGTGTTTGATGCAGAATTTGAATGATGTGTTTGAATGCTGTTTTCAGTGCTGTTTTCCTGATGCAGAATTTGATGCAGATTTTGATAAATGTGTGCTGTTTTTATAGTTGAATGATGTGTTTGATGCAGAATTTGAATGATGTGTTTGAATGCTGTTTTCAGTGCTGTTTTTCTGATCCTGATGCAGAATTTGATGCAGATTTTGATATGTGTGTGACGTTTTTATAGTTGAATGATGTGTTTGATGCAGAATTTGAATGATGTGTTTGAATGCTGTTTTCAGTGCTGTTTTTCTTATTTGAATGCAGAATTTGATGCAGATTTTGATATGTGTTTGAATGCTGTTTTCAGTGCTGTTTTTCTGATTTGAATGCAGAATTTGATGCAGATTTTGATATGGGTGTGATGTTTTTATAGTTGAATGATGTGTTTGATGCAGTTCTTGATATTTCAATGCTGTTTTTGTGTTTTGAATTCAGATTTTGATGCAGAGTTTGATAAATGTGTTGTCAGGGCCCACCCCTAATCCCCCGGGATTAAGGGCTAAACCCCGCTCCCGTCTAACGTACGCATGACACGAGGGCTAAACAACCGCCTAACCTCCGTGTGACACGTAAGTCGGACAAGGGAGTGCTAGACCAACCACCTCAACAACCTCAAACTTCCCAGAGTGCGCAGAGCCTACTGTGGATTGGGCATGTGATGTCTCCATCTCACTCAACCGACAGCCCGCACTGCAGCAACCTGGAGGGTATTATTCCCCTTACTCAGACGCCTCAACACAACCCCTATATCATCGTCCCTAACTCGAAGGAAGACCCAATCAATCCCCTGTTCTTCATCCCGGCCAACCAGCCGTTCCCCCGTCACGACAACCACCGTAGACGGCTCCTAGAACATCACTGAGTCTCACCCAACTCCCCAAAACTCTCGACTCGTCCTCTAAACTCACGACTCACGGTTTGAACTTAACGGAAAAACAGAGTAACTGAACGGGGGTGAGGGATTACCTGCTGTCGATCGCCGCCGTGCACACCGTCGCACCCCCTGGAGTCCACAGAGCCATTCTAGTCTTCTCTCAGCCTGAATTAAGCCAACACATGGCACAGCCACCACCTCTGTCCCACAACTCTCTCTGTTTTCTCTGAAATTCAGACCTCACCACCAGCACTTATCCCCCACGATTTCACTCCTAAAACCCAATTACCAGCTATTCTTCTCCTCTCTGTCACTCTCACCATTCACCAAAACCTCACACCCTCATTGAATCGACCAAGAACCTCACCGCCTCACCTCTCTGTTTCTGTTCTTCCCAAAACCAAATGCACGGTTTAAATCCACCCAAAATGTGCCCGTGTCTATTTTAGACAATCCTAGAACCCTCTGGTGGCCATCCACGTGTCACCATCCATTCCAGTCTCTCACCAAATGGCTCCATCCCAGCCGTCCACCTGCCCTTCTCTCTGCACAATTCCCCAGGTGTAAAAGACCAAAATACCCTTCTGTTTAACTCAAAATTACGATTTTGCCACTACCTTTCTAGACCCGTATCTCACACCTCGTAAGTCCGATGAATACGTGCCGCCTGTCGTCGAACTCAGGACGACGAGATCTATCTAACCATCCTAGGTCAACATCTCAAAACCCGATTAGACAAAAAGTCAACTATTCCCCCTATTTTATCCAAATTACGGTTATGCCCCCAACCTTCCGAACATCACAACTTCCTCCTCGGATGTCGGAATCAAGCATGCCACCTGCCTATGGGTTCGTGACGTCCTAAACTATGTCCTGGTCACCGGTCAAAGTCCACTTGACCACCCGAACTAAAAATCAACTTTTTGCCCGAACTAGGGGTAAAATCGTCATTCTAAGCCAATGACCTTATCGGGACCAACTAACCACCGATTAGCCCTGCTAATCCCACCTTAATCACTCCACTAATCCCGGCTCTCGGGACGGGTTGTTATAATCTACCCACCTAAAAAGAATTTCGTCCCCGAAATTCCGCAACTAGTTCCCAACACTTAGGGTCTCCTACCCGGAATCCACACTAGATCAACCACAACTTCCCCTGGGTTTCCTGTCTATCATCGCCACCTTGGGTATGTCACTCCATCCCCAACTACCAGTTACCTTTCATGGTGTACGCAAGGGATCTTTATGAACAGGAAACAAAGGTATTTTACAATACCTCATATCGATCGGTTATAGTCACTCCTTTCCTATTCTTCCCGTCATCCTTCAACAGACTCACCATGGTCCCCGACCATCCCGGCAACCTTCATCCCACCGATGGTTAAACCTGTCCAGACTAGCCTAGGTTCACTGAGCGTCATCTGCTCTACTCTAATCAACCAACAGCAGACTGACCAGATAATCACCACCTCAACTGCACCTAGCAGCGCCCTTGCCAATCCGGCCGTAAGTCGGCCCAAACCACAAGGACTACGATCCAGTAAGTCCATAGGGTACCTCAAACCATCCTCATCGTTCGGGTTAGCCAAACCCGCAATGACCACTCAACCTTACTGATCAAAGGTCAACAAGCCAAAACCACCTGGCCCAGCCGGCCACCACAATCGGCCTCCTTGGCCCCGTATCTCTCTAACTCTTCGAACTACTCTCGGGCCCCTCAGGCCGACCAGCCTACCCATCCGTAGCTCACTGGCTACTTCCAGGTTACTTCTACCCGTGCCAACACACCAAAGTTCCGGTCTTAAACCGACGTACGTCTTACCTCGCATCGCGTACCGAGCGACTAGCACCCTCACACATTGCTATCTAACCACCTCGAACAGACTATCACTATCGTATCCAGGTTGCTGACGGGCTGTTCCACATCGAGACATCACATCCACAGTAGTTCCACAACACCCCAGTCGCCGAACCAACGACGCTGGAAACCAAACCTCACGCAGAACCCTCAAAACCTCGCTCTGATACCAATTGTCAGGGCCCACCCCTAATCCCCCGGGATTAAGGGCTAAACCCCGCTCCCGTCTAACGTATGCATGACACGAGGGCTAAACAACCGCCTAACCTCCGTGTGACACGTAAGTCGGACAAGGGAGTGCCAGACCAACCACCTCAACAACCTCAAACTTCCCAGAGTGCGCAGAGCCTACTGTGGATTGGGCATGTGATGTCTCCATCTCTCTCAACCGACAGCCCGCACTGCAGCAACCTGGAGGGTATCGAAAACACGAAAAGACTGTGAGTGGACAAAAATAAAAGTCAAGTTCAAAACAGGTATCAGAAAACACATACATTTATACCCTCCATTTTGAAAACCAATGCATGCATATCAATTTCATATCATAAAACCATGTACGAAAACCAAAGCACATTTTTCCTTTTTCCAAAACCCGGGCCTCAGCCCCAATATCACCGGAAGCCATTATAACCAATGAAAACCATTTCATCCGGGCTACTGCCCAAAACATCATCATCAAGTCTCAGTGAAAACCCAAAACACATTTAAAACCACATTCTCATTCATCGAACCTGCTGGATCTATCCGAGTCTTTAAACTCCCGAGTCTTTAAACTCAATCCAGGCCTTAATCATATCCGAGTATTTAAACTCCCGAGTCTTTAAACTCAAGGCCTACGGGGGAAAATCAATATATTCGAGTCTTTAAACTCCCGAGTCTTTAAACTCAATCCGGGTCTTTAAACCCAATCCGGCCGGTCCCCCGTCACATATATCCGGGTCTTTAAACCCAATATCCAGATCCAGCAAATCCAATCCAAAACCATTTAAAATCATTTTCCATTTCCATATCCAAACCCGAATCCGAAACCACTGGTCTGATGCCCTTCCGGCATCCATAACCGTCATTCCGAATCCAGACCCAGAACTCATTTCCTTCTCATTTTCCGGTCCGAGTCCGCAACCATCATTCCGTAAGCTAGCATCCGGAATAACCATTCCGAACCCAAACCCGAAATCCGCTTCAAGTCCCGAATCGAATCCCGAATCGTCACCCGGAATTCCGATTCCGAAACCCGAAATCTCATTTCCAAAAACACCTTTGAATTGGGCCTCAAGCCCGAAAATACTTTTCAAAATCCTTTACTTTCCTTAAAATCCAACCGTTAAAACCAGGTTCAAATCACGATAGTTATCAAAACCTCGTAAAACGTGTAAACTGTCATTTTCCTCGAAAAACGTACAAAACCATAAACCAGTACAAACATAACTCACATCATAGAATCGAGTATAGAAATCATATAAAAACATATATGCATGCATCAAGAGTAAAAAAACAAAGTCCACTCACAGACCATTTCAGCGTCGCCTCGATACACGCGCATTTACGCCGTCCCCGGCCATTCGCTATCCTCGGCTTTCCTGAACCTGTCCAAATTCCATAACGGAGTTACTAACTACTTCACGCTACTCATACTAAAGCCCCATAATTTTCCCGAACTTCTAAGCGTACCTTACCCGGGACCCCAGACCCTCGACCTCGCGGAACTAACCTCAAACGACGTCTGATTAACCCGAAACTAATTCCAATAGACTCATCACAACACCTAGACCAAAAACCATGTTGACCATTTTCCCCAGAACTGCCGCACGTGCCTCCACGCGCCGCCCAAAGTGGCTGCGCGTGGGCCTCACGCGCCAGCTACAGTGTCACCCGCAACCTCGAGTGCACTGTGCTGAACCGGCCGCTGCAACTGGACCGGCGAGACCTGTTCTCCACCGTCCGGCCACCATTCTCCTCCCTCTCTGCACCATCCTCTTCGTCCAATCCTCCACAATCTATTCCCCTTACTCAGACGCCTCAACACAACCCCTATATCATCGTCCCTAACTCGAAGGAAGACCCAATCAATCCCCTGTTCTTCATCCCGGCCAACCAGCCGTTCCCCCGTCACTACAACCACCGTAGATGGCTCCTAGAACATCACTGAGTCTCACCCAACTCCCCAAAACTCTCGACTCGTCCTCTAAACTCACGACTCACGGTTTGAACTTAACGGAAAAACAGAGTAACTGAACGGGGGTGAGGGATTACCTGCTGTCGATCGCCGCCGTGCACACCGTCGCACCACCTGGAGTCCACAGAGCCATTCTAGTCTTCTCTCAGCCTGAATTAAGCCAACACACGGCACAGCCACCACCTCTGTCCCACAACTCTCTCTGTTTTCTCTGAAATTCAGACCTCACCACCAGCACTTATCCCCCACGATTTCACTCCTAAAACCCAATTACCAGCTATTCTTCTCCTCTCTGTCACTCTCACCATTCACCAAAACCTCACACCCTCATTGAATCGACCAAGAACCTCACCGCCTCACCTCTCTGTTTCTGTTCTTCCCAAAACCAAATGCACGGTTTAAATCCACCCAAAATGTGCCCGTGTCTATTTTAGACAATCCTAGAACCCTCTGGTGGCCATCCACGTGTCACCATCCACTCCAGTCTCTCACCAAATGGCTCCATCCCAGCCGTCCACCTGCCCTTCTCTCTGCACAATTCCCCAGGTGTAAAAGACCAAAATACCCTTCTGTTTAACTCAAAATTACGATTTTGCCACTACCTTTCTAGACCCGTATCTCACACCTCGTAAGTCCGATGAATACGTGCCGCCTGTCGTCGAACTCAGGACGACGAGATCTATCTAACCATCCTAGGTCAACATCTCAAAACCCGATTAGACAAAAAGTCAACTATTCCCCCTATTTTATCCAAATTACGGTTATGCCCCCAACCTTCCGAACATCACAACTTCCTCCTCGGATGTCGGAATCAAGCATGCCACCTGCCTATGGGTTCGTGACGTCCTAAACTATGTCCTGGTCACCGGTCAAAGTCCACTTGACCACCCAAACTAAAAATCAACTTTTTGCCCGAATTAGGGGCAAAATCGTCATTCTAAGCCAATGACCTTATCGGGACCAACTATGTAACGACCCGTCCCGAATTCCGGGATTAGTTTAGTGACTAATCTTGATTAGCGAGGTTGAACGGTGGTTAGTAGGGTGGAATCGGACAAAATGTGCAAAATGACCGTTTTGCCCCTGGTCGTGGGCAAAATGTTGACTTTTTGTTCGGGCGGTCAAATGGACTTTGACCGATGACCGTGACGTAGTTCGGGACGTCACGAGTTCATAGACAGGTGGCACGTTCGATTCCGACATTCGTAGAGAAAGTTATGGTGTTCGGAAGTTGAGGGGCATTTTGGTAATTTGGCTTGTTAGGGGCCAAATGTTGACTTTTTGATCGGGAGGTCCGATGGACGAAGGCCAAGGACCGTTACGTAGGTATCGTCGATACGAATCCAACGACATGCGGCATGCCGAAATCGGAGATCCGACGACGACGTTATGGTCAAGGAAACGAACTAACGAACCGAGGCCGGGATTAAAATAATAATAAAATAATGAATAGTGACCGTTGACCCTACACACCTGGATGAGTGACAAGTGTCACTCATCCCTTGAAATCAGAATCCATGTTTTTGGGGGAGACCTCATGATGATGTTTAATTAATTTTTAATTAATTAATTAATCTTTTAATTTCCATTATCCCTCCCTAATTTTCTTAACCGTGTACAACCAACCCAGCTTCTACCCAACCTAAAATCCTCTGCCATTGCTAAGCTCGTGAGTGAGGAACTGAGGGAATTGTGAGGTTGAACTGAGTTGGGTAAACACGAAAGATCAACAGAGAAGGGAGACTCAAATTTCGGATTTTTGAGTTTAGGAGGGAAATTCGATTACTGAGTGTTAGGCCGTGAGGATCGAAATTGAGCTCACATTCAGCTTTCTGGGATCAACACGAATCGACCTGCAACAAGAACGAAGGTAATTGGGGTCGAATTGAGGAAGAACAGAAGGATGGAGGTCTCTGAAATTTCGAAGCTGAGTCGTGGAATTGGAGGCTTCGTTGGATGCAATTGTTGTGGGGAAATGACTCCTCATGATCCCACGATGCTTCTGGGTTCATCAATTGAAGGAAACCGATCGAGATCGATGGACCTCCATTGATGAACAGTGACGGTGCTCGAGTTTGAGTCGTGACGATTGAACACTTGATTGAAGCAATTGTGTTGGGGGAAATGATTTACGGATTCCATGGAAGCTTCTGGTTGAATCAATTTCAGGATATCGATCGAAATGGATGGGGTTCGAAGGATGAACAATGGACGGGTGTTCTTGGTGTTCATCATCGAATCGTGGAATTGTAGGTAATGATTTGTGTAATCAATGTTACAGAACTTAAATTAAACTTAAAACAAAGCTAATGGAATGATCAATTGATGTAATTAAGGCTGAATTGATAGGATTGGAACCGGGTCGTATCGCGGGCACACTGGACCCGTTTACCAGACATACGGGTTAGATGGTGACACTGTAGCAGGCGCGTGAGTTTCACGCGCAGCCACTCACGGCGGCGCGTGACGGCGCGTGGGCACGGATCTCGAGGTGAGGTCAACATGACTTCTGTCCTATTTAATGTAACGGACATTTTGGAATTGGTTTCGTGTCGATCGGACACCGTCTCGATAGTGTTCGGGATGTCCGAAGGTTTTTAATTAAGTTTAAAAATAAGTAAAAATTCGGGAAAATTACGGGACTTTGATAGGATGTTAATGATGAGGTTAGTGACCCTCTCATGTGATTTGGACAGGATTGGGAGTCCCGGTGATAGTGGTGTGGCCCGGGAGGGCCAGTGGCACGCGTATCGAGGCACACGGTTAAAACGGTCTGTGAGTGGACTTTGGTTTTATAAATTCTATGCATGCTTAAATGTTTTATATGGATTATGGTTGTGATTGTGTGATGTTGATTTGGTTGTTGGTAAATTGTACGGTTTCACGTATTTCGAGGCGATTTACGTGCTTGCACGTAAATCGAGATTTCCCGGTTTTACATGGATTTTCCATATTTATGACTTGGATATAATGTGATGAAATGGTTTTGAAATTGGAAATATGAACTCGGGCTTGAGGCCCAATTATGTTGGAAATTTCGGACTTGGAGTCCATTTGAATATCGGGCCGGGGGCCCAATTGGTTAATGATATCGGGCCAGGGGCCCAGTTGGTAGGAAATCGGGCTGAGACCCATTTGAGTTATGTCATCGGGCCAGGGGCCCAGTTGATTTATGAATTCGGGCCGTGGGCCCAGTTGGTTTACAAATCGGGCCGTGGGCCCAACGGTTCATAAAATCGGGCATGAGGCCCAATTGGATTATAATGGTGATTTCGGGTCAGGGACCCTATATTTAATAATTGTGATTTTGGGTCAGGGACCCTAAATGGAACTGTGTGTTTTTATGGAAATTTCGGGCAGGGCCCAATGGTAATAATGTGATAAAAGGATTTAATAAAACTGTTTTTCCATATACCATCTGGATACAAGGATATATGATGGTCTCCTCCAGATGTCTGGGACACTGGGGAAGTCACGGTGCATTGCCTGCGAGGGGTCATTATACGGAGCAGCCGGACCGTATGATGACTCAGGAGCAGGATTGCTATGATTGACGTCAGGGACGTCAGACATCAGGGATGTCAGATATATGGACCCGGAGAGACCCCGGGCAGCACGCGTAGCTTATGAAACCGTGAGATATGACGTCAGGGACGTCTAGCGTCTGGGACGCTAAGCATCTGGGATGCTGGTGATGGTAATGGTAAAATATGGTTTAATGAATAAAATGGCTTATTGGTTGGATATGTGTTATGTGGTAAAAATGGATTATTGGTTATGATATGGTATGTGGGGTCGGGGACCCTAAATGGTTTTGGATTTTTGAATTGATGTTCATCTATGGTCGTGGGTGGTGACCCACATGGTTTTAATATGTATGGTGGTGGTATTCCACGGTTTTGGGCTGAGTTCCCACACTTGGTTTTTGGTTAACGGTTTTCGGGCTAAGGCCCTAATGGCTCGGTTGAGCAAACGTTTTGGTTACTGGTTTTTGGTGGCATGCATACGTTTTTATTGGAGGGCATAAATGTCTTATAAATGTATTTGGTAAACTTATTGGTTTTTGTCCACTCACAGCTTTTGGTTTTAATGCCCTTCAGGTTGATTACGGATGCGATTGCAGCAGGGACTGGGACATTGCACACCTCCTCCATCGATCCTTGCGCACTCTGGATGCCCTGTTTGGGCAGTGGCTCGTGGTTATCCCTTGTCTGACACCCCTTGTTGGACGGGAGCAGGGCACATTCCATGGTAATCCCGGGGGGATTGGGATGGGTCCTGTCAAACTAACCACCGATTAGCCCTGCTAATCCCACCTTAATCACTCCACTAATCCCGGCTCTCGGGACGGGTTGTTACATGTGTGCTGTTTTTGAGTTTGCAGCTGCAGAGAGACCACCTAAACATTGGTCCAAGTCACATTTTAACACACATTTGAAGTGTGATATAGTAGTGAACAACTACTGCGAGTCATTTAATTCTTGGATTTTGGAATCGAGGAGCTTGCCGATAATTAGTATGTTCGAGGACATTAGAATCAAGCTGATGATAAGGATTGCAAGAAGAAAAGAGTTAATAAGTAAATATCCAGGTCCTATTTGCCCAGCCCCCAAATTCAAACTAGAACAAAATAAGGCTAATGCAGGAAACTTGATTACAAGTCAGTCTGGAGGTGCTCAATATCAAGTTGATACCAGTAATGGGGGTTCCCTTGTTGTGGATTTAGCTAAAATGACTTGCACTTGTCGAAAATGGGACTTGAGCGGAATCCCTTGCATCCATGTTGTGTCTGCTACAAATTACAAAAGAGATGATATGCCGGAACACTACGTGGATCCATGCTATAGCAAAGAGGTGTTCATGATGACTTACGAGAACATCATCAAACCAATCCCAAATTCTAAGTACTGGGACAAATGTAATATGACTCCTATTGTGCCACCACAATATAATAGGCAGCCTGGTAGGCCAAGAAAATCGAGAAGAAAGGGGGCAAGCGAAAATGCAAGCAGACAAGGAGATGACACCAAACTTGGAAGGAATTAGCGTTCATTGAAGTGTGGATCTTGTGGACAGATTGGCCACAATGGTAGGACTTGCCATAGACACCTACCTCCGAAAGAAAAAAATGCTAAACGGAAGAAAAAAGAGGTTGATGGAGGAGTTACTAAGGTAATGAGTGATTAGTTATTACCTTTATTAATTTATGATTAACTGATTCCGTATTTACTAAGGTAACTTATGATTGTACACAATTGTGTCTAGGGGACAAAAAAGGCTGATCCAGCACCAAGTCTAGCTGAGGTTGAAGTTGCTAAATTGAAAAGGAAGAATGAACTGAGGGAAATTGCTAAGTTAAGGGCAAATAAGCGCAAGGTACAATTTTAACATCATCATGGTACAATTTTAAATACTTTTACAAATGTTTAAACTTAATTTCATTTTATATGTTCAGGCAAGACGAGATTTGAAGAAAACAAGTAATACTACCCAAGAATCTACTTTTAACGTCACTGGACAATCTTCACAAAGTGGATCCTTTTCGCATATTTGATCAAAGAATTTGAAGTCTAGACCTCATTTTTAGTTAGTTAATTATGTATGACATTGTTAGCTAATAACTTCTATTTTGTTCTCTTTCGAATGTTACGTATGACCTTTCTTCTAACTTTGAAGACCTCTTTTAAGATCATGATGTTACTTGTTGGCATTTAGAGTCCATTGATTTGTAGGTTGAGTTGGCATTGGAAGTGGTAAGAATTACGGGCGAGATGAGGGATCTGTGTATGAGAATCAAGTCTTGCGGAACCGATTGTTTTTAAACCATCATTTACACCATTTACACCATTCATTGGAAGTGGTAACAATGAAATTAGTACATAATTACTACAAAGTCCAACCTCTTATAGGTTGAAAGCAACTTCTAAAATAGCAACCATAATAGTACAAGCAGAAATCAATTCTAAAATAGCAACCATACTACATTTTGCAAACCTTAAAATAAGAAAACTACTAAAACAACTTTTAATCTAATAGTGCAAGCAGAAATCAATTCTAAATAAACGTAGTCTCTATCGATCGTTGATAGGTCATCAAATAAGCATTATTTTATATTATTTTATACCCTTTATACTTAGCTTTTAATATTAAAATAATAAATAATTAGATAAATTAATTTATTTTGTGTTATTTTTGTTTAAATAAATAAAGTTTGTAATTTGGAGTATTTTGGCGAAAGAATCGTCTCGATCGGAATTTTAACGAAAATATTATGGACGAATTTCGGTGAAATAAATTCTAATTAATTGATTTTTCATTTGTAGCAGCCCAACAAAAAAAAAAGAAAAAGAAAAAAAACCTAGCAATCAGCCCGGCCGGCCCAGCTAGCCCGCGTCTCAGCGCCCCATCCCAACCGATTCTCTTCGGCGCGCGCTCACCGAACGTCAAGCCTACTCCTCAGCGCGCACCTGCCGAAGCTCTGCTCTCTCCTTCAGCACCGCCCAACCGGCTTCTCTCTTCCTTTCCAGTGCACACATGTCGGCCACGCCTCCACTTTCCAGCTCCCTTTGGCTGAATATTCCTTCCCTTTTCAGCTGTTTCTGACAGCCCATTTCCAGCAGCATTTCTTTTGTTTTTTTACATCTTTTTCCCACAAACACCACCCAATCTCATCATTTCACTTTTTAATATTTTTATTATAACTTTTATTTGTTTTTTAGAGTATAATTCCTTAATACTATTAGATTGAAATCTGTTTGAGTTATGGGATTGATAAAACTGCCAAAACTAATAGTATCACATACAATAGTCAAATTGCCAATGTGCCATTCTGATCTTGAAAGACCATGAGTCACATTCATGCTTGAAAATGTATCGCTAAAAATTGAACTTACCACATGCATATATGATATAGATCGATCTACTTTTATATCCTCTTTGTATATATTTACTGAAAAAAAAACAAAAAAAAAAAATCAGATTTTAGTTTGACTAGAAAGGAATAAAATGCGCCTAATCTTGAAACTTGATTTTGGAAAGTTATCACTAATGTATACATATATTGTGTTTGCCCAAATCCTGCCCAACTCAAATCCAATTAGGCGAGTTTAAATTAAGAGAAAACTTGGCCGATTCCAATCCAAGTTCAATCTCATCTTGCAGGGTTGAAGCTAGTCCTAATTGCTGCCTAAATAGAACCTAACTCAAACATATTTCTTAGATAGCATTTTTAATCGTTTAAGAATGTATTAGAAATATGAATTTTGAATTTATAGATTGAATCTATGAACTCAAGCTCATAGATTGAACCCATTGTAACTAACCCAAGAATAGAAAAATGTGTCCAATTTAGAACAATTAGTGTTCCTAGTGAAGGCAAATGATCGAATTTACCTTAGCTCAGGGGGATTTCTCAGCCCACCGGTTTTTCCACGTCCTCTCTTCCTTGTTGTCGATATCAGGTGAAACCAGGACTAACGTAGGGTCCTCCGCCGCAAGAGAGCCGAATTTCAACTGTGCTTGGTGAGGCGCCTGAAATCCCTCGCTAAAACTGCCACAACTCGCGGTCGTGCTCGGTGAGGACGAGATTCGAACTTGCGGTCCTTCCTTGTTTTCGAGAAAAGACGGGAGAGGAAGATGAAGGAGGGAGTTTGGAGACAAGAAGATGCGAATTATTTCGGTGAATGTGTGTGAAGAAGGAGAGAGGAGAAGGTGTGAAGAAGGTGAGGCCGTGAGGGAGAGAATGTCTGAAGGAGAATGTATCAATTAGGGTTTATTGGGAGAATGTCTAATTTGCCCTTCAACATAATATATTTTGAATTATTGTGGGCCCAAACAACTGCCACATCATGAGTTAACGTCGATGTGGATGAAAAACATAACAGATGGACAAGGTTGAAGTGTTTCATATAGTTAAGGGTGTAAAATGTCCATTTCGAAACCCTAGGTATGACCCTGTTATTGAGAGTAAACTACAGGGTAGTAAACTGTAATTTTCTCTAAAAAAAATCCATAGCTTTGTATATTTACACTTCTGACCGAATGTCAAATTGTGAGTTGCCCACCATGTAAGAGGATAACTCTTTACACATTGGAATCTTTTTTTTTTTTACGGTGATCATTTTTGACATAACTCGTTGATACACGACTCGAAATTCAAACGGAATGAACCTGAGCTAATCTCACTCGATAAAAATTCGGGTCAATTTCAAGTCAATTTGTTATAACCTGTTTATTAAATAAGTGAGTTTTGGATCAATCCGTGAATTCATTTAAACCTATTAACTCGCAAACCCATTTACAAATCTAGGGTTTCACATGGTTCTAATATAAATACCCAAAATTTTATAATTTGTAACCTAATAATAGGTTTTGTGCTCGATTTCCAACCGCTATTCAATCCTTGCGGAGAAACCGAGCGCCCATCCACAATCCTTGCCGAAAACCCCAGTGGCCAGTATCCATTGAAGCCTTCGTTCACTTTTTTCTCATTTGTTCTTTAGAAACTGAGTGACCATCGAATCCTTGCCGACAAACTGAGCAACCATCTAAAGCCTTCGTTCACTTACTGTTCTTAATTACTCATCATCCATCTCTTCTTCTTAATCACTCACCGTCTTCTACTCCTCTAGCCATCTATTGCTTATCTTCAATCTGTCGGAGAAAGGGCAACATCTGCTCATATAATTTCTGTGTGAGCATCTACCAGGTAATACTCTATGTGCCTTTTATTTTATGATTTGTATTCTGTAATCTGAATGGAGTTATGGGTTCCTTGATTTTCTGTATTTAGTTGTGGGTTAATGAAATAAGTTGATCACATGGATTTGGTCATAATTTGTTTGGTTAGATTTGTTCTTAATCTGATGTATATTGTGAGTTTTAGAAGATATTTTTCTACTACAAGTATAGGGAAAGTGAAGAATCACAGAAGCCATGATATGGTCACGCCGAGGACGTGCAAGCTAGTATATTTGTCAATAACCTCAATTCTAAGTTTTAATACATCAATGTCTTCTTCCCATGAGGTTCTTTGTAATTTTTATTTATTTTTCACGAAATCTCACGCAGAAAGATGTAGATGATTAGAGGTGTCTTTCCACTTTCTCATGTCACACGATTAGTGATATCATATTTAGTGATCTTAAAATGCATTATAGATTTGAATGATGAAACAATTAATTAGTGTAATAAAAGAGTCTGCTTGCTTAACGCCCACTGTTCCTTTCCGTATGATGTGAATTCTTGATCAATGTGATAACAAACATATCAAACAAAATATTCACATGTTATTCAACTGAGCCAATTCCCAACTCCCCGTAATTTTGTTCAGCTGAACTAAATGTAGCAATTATTGTTAGTTAGTATTAGAGAAAGTTATTGTATCTGATATTGGAACCAGGTAGTGGCTTAAACAACTAGAATAATTAAATATCATATTTTGGAGCTTTTGCATGAAATACTGAGGTTTTGAAAACGATAGAGATTGGGTCCTGTATATCTTCGGTTGTTTCTTTTTTGGAACATCATGACCGTGGTCTCGTATACTTGCTCTAGTAATTGATGCATTGTGTGCTTCATTTGATTGCTCACTTAGGGCAAAGGCAGTGCTGTTATGCTTCTTTTCTTCCAAAATCTTGATTTCATGATTAATTTTCTTGCTGATGTTTTAGCTTGTGCATGTTGATTGAACTCTTCTTATTTTGGATTTATGAATACAGGCCTCCAGCAGCTAAGAAGTTAGTTGGAAACACTGCTCCAACAAATCCAACTGGCAAAGCTAGAAACAAAAAGGGCGCAAACAAGGATCCTAAGCAAGGAAATGTTCTTTCATTCTTCAAGAAGGTGTAAGGCAGTTTTTTCAAAGCTCAGGTATAGTATTTGAGTGTATGGTTGCCACAAATTTAAAGTTCCCTTTGGGTGATCATTCTAAGTTGGTTTTTGAGTTGGTTGCGGGGGAGACGCAGGGTCTGGGTAGGGGTAGATTGCTCTTACATCTTATAATTTCAAAGATAACAGAAACATCTCAGGTTGCTTTTCTTCTATGTTGCTAATCGAAGGCCCGAATGTGTATATTCTCTTCTCTTGTATCTTGTGCTTTTTATTTTCAACATCAAACCACTTTGTTTTTTTTTTCCTCCTAATTGCAGCATGCCCATTTAGATTGGATGATAGGATTGCCTGTAAATTTAAATGGGCTCGTGTTCTTATTCTACCTTGGATAATCAAAATGGTTGATGTTATTGACAATTTGAAATGTCATGATCACTTTTTACAACAGAAAAAGGCTGCATCAGAACATGACCTCTAAATGAATATTTGGGGTTTTGAAAGGATTACTGGAGGATCATTGCACTACAATATGTTTGCTTGCTCTTCATTTTTATGTTGCTGTTTTTTTACATAATGTGAATGGAAATGCTAACAAAAGTGCTCTTCATTTTTATGATGCTTATTTTTTTGGAACTTAATATTACATTATGATGTTGCATTGCTAGTCATGGACACTAAATTATTGCATAAACTTATGAATTATGAAGTTTATTAAAATTTAGTATGATCTTTTAGTGAAAATTCTGTTTCAAATATTATATTATTTATATAGTTAAACAGGTTATACAGGTTAAATGAGTTGAATAGTTTAAACGGGTTAAACAGGTTAGGTTATTTAACACGACACGTTTAATAAACGGGTTAAACGGGTGGGTTCAAATTACCTGTTTAATAAACAGGTCGGGTTCGGGTTTACATAATTTGACACGATTAATAAATAGGTTGGGCTCGGATTGAGTTTAAATAGGTAAATTAGAGTTCATGATATGACACAAATTCGACACAATCCGACCCATTGCTAGCCTTACCTTTTTTATGTGGTCCTAACACGACACCGTCATCCGTCATGTTCCATGCGAATCTAAGTATAAAACCTAATTTGGTTGGGTCAATCATTATTTGTGATTAGTCGTCAAGCTTTGTGTGTTTTTTCTTTGAGTCAGATTTTGCTTACTATCAAAGGTTAGTGGTTACGTTTACTACCATTTTCGTTGCTTATCATTTGTCATACAAGTTAATTACAGTTAGCAAATTCAACTAATATATAAATTACTTATATAAAAATAGAAAATGTTATTTTTTCTATATTGATATTAAGTAAATCTTTCCATAATTAATTTTATATATAATTAAGGAAAAATTATAAATAAACCCCTACATTATAGAGTCCACTACAAACCTCATATTTAAATTATCAAAAGTTTCAAATAGGTGCTCAAATTATATGACCACTCATATTTAACTATCTCGGTCAAGTTTTCCATCAATTTGATAGTCAAAATGCCATGTGGCAAAAATTTTACTCAATCAACTAATGTAAAAAATAGAAGGGTATTTTCGGGATTCTAAAAAGACAAATAAGACCCAATATTTGAAACCCTAAAATCCAGAGAAATAATTAGATATAAAATTAATCATGGAAAGATCTGTTCAATATCAATATGAAAAGAATAATGTTTTCAATTAAATATTTTCTTTTTATTCTAAGTAATTTACATATGAATTGAACTTGTTAACCATACTTAACTCTTGCAAAACATATGGGAAACTATGAGAATGATGGTAAGCATCATCACCAATCCTTAGTGGTGATCAAAATCAGACTCTTTTTCTTTTAGGTTAGCTTGGTCTTAATTTAATTTGCTTTTTAATTGAGGACAAAGTTAGGGAAAATCTTGAGGATCATTCCTAATTTCAACCTGTGATGGATTTGTAAAAGCGTCGTATGTTTTTTCTTCTTCTTAGCACTTTCATTATCAAAGTTATCAATTTTTTTTTTCCTTTTGTAATTTAAGTTATATTAAAGTAGGATATCGTCGTTTATAAAACAAAATAATAATTTAGATTAAATTGAAACAAAATCTCGTAATAGAAGACAGAAAAGTTGTGAAGAACCATTTAAAACTTAAATCAATGAACTTGTATATTACTTTTTTTTTTATTATCTGAAACTTGTATATGATATGCACAAACACAATAGGACTCTTTAAGTTTACTACAAATTGTGCAAATAAAAATTCGAATTTAAACGCCTCTAAAACAAAAAGAATATGGAAGAGAAAATCGGAGCAAAATTTGTTCCACAAAGGTATCCAATTTGGATGACGAGTCTCTCCCCTGGTGGACGCTTAGGGGAGGAAAGCTAATGTGACAACAAACTTTTTAAGCTCCTCATAGTGGACGCTTTAATAACCCTTTCGTGGCTATAAATATATATTCTGAACAAACAAAAGTTGAAAGATTATTAATCCACCAGCAGTGCCTCACAAAAATTAATATTGCAAATAGTTTATTATATATCCCTAGATTTTAGTCGTAATTGAGAATTATTTTTTCAGGTTCAATTCATATAAAATATAATAATGACGATTTATATTTGTATTGAGTTTGACACCTACTTAATTCATTTTTTACGATTCATCATTTCCCCTTTTTAGTATGTATATCCTTATATAAAAACAATTAAGAGTAAAAATGAATAAATTAAGTTGGTGCCATTCTCCATTAATGCATTTGATTAAGAAATCAAAGTGAGTGAGTGAATGGATCCGTAAGGAAAATGGAGGCAGGTAACTTTATAAGTGGCATATTTTGTTTGATGTTGTGAGCAAAGTACAAGGACAGCAACTGGAGCTCCATTGTCCATTGTAAATTCATATTGTTAAAGCGTTAAATGTTCCAACTGTCGATTATTTGTCGTCCAATCAACAAATGACGCGTGTCCTTCCTCGTAACCTGTCAATCTAAGTGAATAGCGTGTTTCTCGTTAGTACGGGCACCGGTGTGGTGCCAGCCTAAGGTTCTCCGACAGTCAAGTCAGTAACTTTGTTCGTAAGAGAAAACAGTAAATAGTAAATTGGGCAGAGTTGTAGTGAATAATAGATATTAGTTACCTTTATTGGGAAATGTGTACCCCTTATGTATGGGTAGGTAGGATGTTCAATTCTCATAGTTTCGATGTGGGACAAACACTACTCGATTTGCGTGTTGACACGTGTTACGTAGATCGAGGATGGATAGACTTCCACGCGTCATCCCGTATTGGGTCAGTGTTAGGGCTGTGTAAGTACGGTGGGTTTGGGCCTTGAACGGAATTTGAGCTTTAGGTATACGGCTCAGTGGGTCTGGTCAGATATGGTGTCAACAGAAGTCCCCCAAGTCTTTGACTGAGGTGAAATTTCTAGGTCGGGGGCTTGTCTCATTCTCCCAGACCCTGGTGGGGAGTATACCGGCAGTCCCCCAAGTCCCCTGGCGAGAGAGTCAGCCGAGACTGTCTCGGTCATGGCGGAGAAGTGGAAAGTGGTCGGTCTCATGAGAAGGTGTCTCGGCGGAGCCGATGTGGTCGGTCAGGTTCTGTATATAGCTCAGTGGTGGTACCACGGTCGGTGATGAGGGTCAGCTCTTTGTTGGTTTGTTAAGAGAGGTGCATCTGTCTCGGCGTGGAGTTGTGCTGGGTCGGTGGAGGGGTCCAGCGCCTACTGGGAGTGGTGGGCACCGAGCGGTGTACTGGGATCGGTGAGAACTCGGATAGGTCGATGGTGGAGTTGGGAAGGACGGTTGGCCTTCCTCGACTAGATGGTTGACACGTGTTGGTAAGATCGGTTGGTCGTGACACGTGTCGGCCATTGAGAGAGGTGACGCCTCGTAGTCTATGTACCAAGCTCTATAAATATGAGGAGTTTTTACCGATTTTTTCACTTTGCGTTTGTGAGAAAAGTGGGAAAACTCTGTTAAAGTAGAAGGCGATTTCCGATCAGTTCTCGGCGGTGGTGCATACGGTGGTTGCGATTTCCGACTAACAACTCCTCCGTGAAAAAACACGGTAAGCACTCCTGAAGCCCAATTGTTCGATTAAATTAGGATTTGGTGAAGAACTGGTCATAAACTTGGTGAAATTTGTTGTCAGATCGTCGTAGGTCCGAGTCGGTCTGCTGAGTTGTGTTTTTTTTTTTGTAGATGTCCGGAGATAGTGACTCGGTATCCGAGGGTAAATGCTACGACTCACAAGGCAGTGAGTCGTCATACAGCAATGTGCAGGTTCTCATTCCCATCTCCAGGAGTGAGGACGAGGCCCACTCGGCCGAAGCACAAAATAGGGTGCACTCGGTGCACAGTACGGTTGAGTCATCCGGGAGGAAAACGGAGACTTGCGCAGGGGTTGAGCTGGCCGATCGGTCGGGAGGTGGCAACCTTTTGGTGGACCCCGAGACGATAGTGAAAGTAGGTATACACCGAGCACCAAAGTTGACCCACGACCGAGATAAAGGCTCTGTGCGGTTGAATAAGAGAAAATCGACCAGTGATGAATCGGTCTTGGATGTGGTTCCGATTGAACGGGCCGTTTTTACTGTTGAAAAAATGGTCAACAAGGAGACCGAGAAAGGCCTGATGAAGATGCGGATTGAGTTTGGCGTTCCTGAATCTGTGATTACGCGTCTGTCGACAAGAGATGAGATACCGAGTAAACCTCCAGCCGATATGGCATTATTTTATACCGAGCTGATGCACCATGGGGTGAGACTGTCGTTGCATCCCTGGTTGCGGAGGATGGTGAAGAAGATGGGGGTGGCACTCGGCCAGCTCAATCCCAACGTTTGGATCGTGCTCTGCTCCCTCTACACGGCCTTCCGTTGGGCCGAGCAGCCGGAGCCGACCTATGCCCAGCTCATGTACCTGTATGAGTTTGGGTTCCTATAGCAGAGCACGGGGTGGGTCTTCGTTCGCCATCGTAAAAAGAGCAAACGGGGGGAGCTTATCTTGGACATATCGACCTCCCAGAAGTTGTATAAGACTAAGTTTTGCCTGGTCGGTGGTAGCTGGGAAGGGGATACCGAGGGGCCTCCAATACCGTCCAAATTTCAAACCCAAGGTGGAAAGTTGTAGCATAATCCGACCATTTATTTGTTTTGTATAAATGTTTTTTATTTGTATGCTAAGTATGATTATAATTGCTGATTGGTTTCTCGTTGTACAGGCTTGTTTCCCGACGAGGAGATCTCCGCGGAAGAGAAGGCGGTTGTACACCGAGTGAGGGAGATCTTGGACGACCTGAATCGGAACTGACGCATCCTTCGATTGCCAGGGTTTCAGTACAAAGTCGGCCTAACCGACATTGACGAGGGTAAGTTTTTTTTATTTATTTATTTTTATTATTTTTTTATACACATATGCTAACCAACGTCTTGGTATTGCAGTTCCGTATCATCTCGGTAGCTGAATTTTGAAGGACTGCGAGCAATTAAGGATGAAGGCCGATAAGACCGCCTAGGATTCTACCTCACTGTCGAAAGTTGCCGTACGTTTAGAGTATCTGCTCAAGAAAAAGAAAGACCGAGCAGACAAAGGGCAGCATGAGCGGACCGATCGCTCAAAGCAGGGCTAGTTCTCCAAACCAAGGCCGCCAAGTCCCACTCGGTCTCCAAATAGGAAACAGAGCACCATTGAGGGAGACCAAGTGTTGTCTCCTGACCTCAAGCGGTCGAAGGTGCGAAAGGAGGCCGAGAACATTCTATCAGCACAGGAGGAGATTGGGGGCAAGCGAACCATGCCGCCCCCAGAGTTCAACCCTCTACTGTTCCCCCTCGCCTGGATATGAGAATTCTGGAAATACTGAAGAAGCGGGGGGATGTGAACCTTGGTGTATTCACCGAGGGGGAAGTGCTCAGCAAAGGATCTTGTGCTGAGGCGACTTTGTGCTGCCCGAGACAGATGGTGTCGTTGCTGAACGAGGTCTATCAGGTGGCTTCTATCCTGTTGGACGAGTTGGCCGAGGTGCAATGCAGGTCGGCCGACTAGAAGATGGAAAAGGCCCTGCTGCTACTGAGCAATGTAAATGTTTGTTTTCTTTTGTTTGTTTTTACACAAGTGTAATGTGTAGGCCGAGTAGAGTACATGCTAATGTTTGTCATGTGCAGGTTCTCGGTGAAGTCTACCTGTAGTTGGGGAATGCCCAGAGAAGGGTGTCCGCGACAAGGTGGGACAAAGACCAACTGAGGAAGAAGCAGGAGGAGCTCACTCCGAAACTCCAGGAGGCCTAGAAGGCAATAAAACAGGTAGCCGACCTGACCCGGCAGTTGGAAGTCGAGAGGTGGAAGACGCAGGAGGCCTTAGCCTCAAGGGATCAGGTGAAAGCCGAGCTCAAAGCTAAAGAGAAGGACCGGCTACGGTACTGGAAGGAATTGTGCCGAGTCAAGGCGGCCAAGGAGGCCGACTTGGAAGAGGCCAGGAAAAAGGCCATAGCCGAGTTCAAAATGTCCGAGAAGCAGGACAAACTGAAGAACGAGTATGCGGCTGACTGCGAGCATGAGTTCTTTCGCAACCTCTTCCTTCACAACCCCGGGCTGATAGTGAAGACCCCCTAGCTCGGCCAAGATATTACCGTCGACATGTTCGAGGACGAGTCGGGGGAGGAGGAGGACCAGGCCGAGGATGAGGCTGAAGAGAAAGGGGTGGCGCAACCGAGTTCTCAACAAGAGCCCGAGCCGAGTACTCCTCCTCATGAGCCGACCCAGCAGGAAAAGGTAGTTCCTCAGGCCGAGGAGCAAATGATGGAAGAGCTAGTGTAGGGCTTTGCGCCATGTACTGTTTATTATTATTTTTTTGTTTATTAGTTGGTAGGATAACCAAGAGCTGGTTTTTGTAATGCTCTTGTAGACCGAGCATAATAGGTCTGCATAATAAATGAAATCAGACTTGCCCCAAAGAACAATATTTGCAGACCGAGTAAGCCCCATTTTGATTTACCTATTTGTCTGAGTGTTGGTGTAAGCCGAGTAAGGCTGTACACCGACTCCAATGTTTGGGTAAAAAAATAGCAAGTGTTGGGGTGTAGACCGAGTAAGACCGAACTCCGACTCGTATGTTTGAGTCTAGTTGTTGGTGTAAGCCGAGTAAGGATGTAAACTGACTCCAATGTTTGAGTCAAAAATAGTAAGTGTTGGGGTGTAGACCGAGTAAGACCGAACCTCGACTCGTATGTTTGAGTCTAGTTATTGGTGTAAGCCGAGAAAGACTGTACACCGACTCCAATGTTTGAGTAAAAAATAGCAAATATTGGGGTGTAGGTCGAGTAAGGCAGAACCCCGACTTGTATGTTTGAGTCTAGTTGTTGGTGTAAGTCGAGTAAGGCTGTACACATACTCCAATGTTTGAGTCAAAAACAGTAAGTGTTGGTATGTAGGCCGAGTAAGACCGAACTCCAACTCCAACTCGGATGTTTGATTCTAAGTGTTGGTGTAAGCCGAGAAAGGTTATACACTGACTCCAATGTTTGAGTCAAAAATAGCAAATGTTGGGGTGTATGCCGAGTAAGACCGAACCCCGACTCGTATGTTTGAGTAAAAAATAGAAAGTGTTGGGGTGTAGGCCGAGTAAGACCAAACCCCGACTCGTATGTTTGAGTCTAAGTGTTGGTGTAAGCCGAGAAAGGCTATACACTGACTCCAATGTTTGAGTCAAAAATAGCAAGTGTTGGGGTGTAGGCGGAGTAAGATCGAACCCCAAATAGTATGTTTGAGTCAAAAAATAGCAAGTATTAGGGTGTAGGCCGAGTAAGACCGAACCCCGACTCGTATGTTTGAGTCTAAGTGACACGACCCATCCCCATCCCCCCGGGATTACCATGGAATGTATCATGCTCCCGTCTGACAAGAGGCGTCAGACAAGGGATAACCGATTGCCATTGCCCAGACGGGCTTCCAGAGTGCGTAAGGATCGATGGAGGAGGTGTGCGATGCTCAAGTCTCTGCTGCAGTCGTATCCGGAATCAACCTGAAGGGCATTGAAAACAAAAGCTGTGAGTGGACGAAAATAAACAAGTCTGTTTAAAACATTTATAATGCATTTATGCCCCTCAGTAAAACCATATGCATGCGCCAAAAACCAATGATCACACATTTATTTAGAAATAACCATTAGGGCCTTAGCTCGGAAACCAAAACATAGTTTCAAATTCCAAAAGTCAATCCAAGAGTTATTTCATAAATCCCGTAATATGAACCATAAGGCATATAATATAAACCATAACCATTATTTTAGCCACTGCACTATACACTCCAATCCGACATCCCTGATGTCTGACGTCCCTGACGTCAATAAGGTCACAATCACAAGGCTACGCGTGCCACTCGGGTCTCAATTTCCGAGTTCAATCCCCGAACCCCGTTCGGGTACAGCATCCCAGATGCTTAGCGTCATAGACGCTGGACGTACTAGACGTCCGTGACCTCTCCGGGGTACCTCATCCGGAGGAGACAATATAATATGGAAGGATTTATACAGTGCAATACTAAATACATTTTATTGATATCCACATGCAAAACATATAGGTATACATAGGTAAAATCCGAACCGATCGTTACGTTTCATCAAACGGGTCTCATGCCCAAATACCGTGAAACGTGCCATAACCGAAATATCATCAAAACCATTTATTGATTCCAGCATGTGAACATATATAAAATGTAAACCGGAAAACATTTATTCAATTCCATTTTAGGGTCCTCGACCCGCAATCGTATGTAGAAATCAAGTGGGCCCCTGGCCCGATTTCACAAGTTAACTGGGCCCCTGGCCCGATCCACATGTTAACTGGGCCCCTGGCCCGATTTCATAGTTCAACTGGGCCCCTGGCCCGATTTTACATTATTCAAGTTCGTAACCGTTTCATGAAATCATATCCAACCACATTTATGGAAATCGGTGCAAATCCAGAAAACCTCGGTTTACGTGCAATTACGTAATTCACCTCGAAATACGTGAAATCATTTTAAATTCACCAATATCCAAAGTAAATCATTTAATCATAATTATAACAATCATAAAACAGTTATGCATGCATCGAATTTATGAAACCAATGTCCACTCACAGACCGTTTAACCGAGCGCCTCGATACGCGTGCCATAGGCCTTCCCGGGCCACACCACTATCACCGGGACTCCCAATCCTGTTCAAATCACATTAGAGGATCACTAACCTCATCATTAACATCCTAATCAAGTCCCATAATTTTCCCGAATTTTTAAGTATTTTTAAACTGGATTTAAAACCTTCGGACATCCCGAACAATAACGAAACGGGATCCGATCGACACGAACCCAACGCTAAAATGTTCGTTACAATGAATAGGACAAAAGTCATGTTGGAAGTTTCCCAAAATTACCTCACACGCGCCCCCACGCGCCGGTTGAACTCCCTGCGCGTGAAACCCACGCGCCGGGTACTGTTCACCGTCGTTCAACCCGAACGACTGGTAAACGGGTCGCCGTGACCCGCGGGCCAACCCGATCGGTTCTCCGCCGTTCCTTGATCATTTTCGACAGGGTTTCCTCCTACAAGATCGTCTGAGTTAAACTAGGAGTTCTGTGGAAACAAAAACAAGGAACAACGTCAAGATCCTTACCTCCCCGATCGAGAAGCTCACAGCCAAAACTCCGTCGTCGACTGCTCACGGCTCCGACCACCATTCCTTTCAAAAACGGTCCCCACAGACTCGTTTCATCCTCTAGATCATCATCCCAATCACCAGATCGAACGAAAGACAGTAAAACCCATCCTGCCATTTTAGACCCGAGAATCGGACTCGCGGGTTTAGGCTCACTTCGCCGCCGTGGTCACCCCCGTGGCCACCGAAACGCCTGGACCGATCACAGGAACAACCATCACCCTTCAACACGATCACAAACAGTCTACATCGACATTCCCAATTTTGAGTTTCGGACCTCTCCTGTTTTTCCTTCCGCCGTCATCTCCGCCGGCTCCCGCCGTCTCCCATCGTGCCCAGCTCACAGCAGACATCCCACAACCCTCCGCACGATCCCATGGATACAGATATGGTGGTGGTGTGCAGTGTGAGCCGTGTACGTGCTCACGGGTTTGAGAGAAATGAGAGTGAGAGGATGTATTCTGATACTATTAAAGAGAGAGGGGGAACAGAATCAACGGCCCAGATTCAATCTCACCAATGAGATTAAAGGTCCAGATTAAAAGATGCAATAAGTGGGAATTCTTTATATTTTTTTATTCCAATAATTTAATCCAATCCAACCAATCCAGATCTGAGTTCATAATTAAAGGTTAGTGGTCCACGTGTCCCACTCAGAATCCCAGACCAATCAGAAAATGCCACGTGTCCCCGCCTCGTAATGCGTGCATAACGAACCCAGATTTCCGTGACCCATAACTTCGTCGTCGAATCTCCGATTTCGGCGTGCCGCCTGTCGTTGGATTCGCATCGGCGAAACCTACGTAACGGTCCTTGGCCCTCGGCCATCGGATATCCTGGTCAAAAAGTCAACATTTGTCCCTATTTCGTTCAAATTACGAAAACGCCCTTGAACTTCCGTACATCATAACTTTCACCACGAACGTCGGAATCGAACGTGCCACCTGTCTATGAACTCGTGACGTCCCGAACTACGTCATAGTCATCGGTCAAAGTCCATTTGACCATCCGAAATAAAAGTCAACGTTTTGCCCACGCCTAGGGGCAAAACGGTCATTTTGCACAATTCGTCCGAAATCGCCCAACTAATCCCAGATTAGTGAATCACAATTAAATATTATTAAATCCCGATATTCGGGACGGGTCGTTACAACCTTCCCTCCTTAAAGAATTTCGTCCTCGAAATTACCAACAATCTTATTCCACAACCACCTCGTGGAAAACATTTCGACCTCATATCATGTGTACACCTGTACACCCACTTACTGGGACAACACCAGTCTCGTCTGTACCCAGACATCCCATCACGGTCATACGTCACAACAACAAAGGGAAGCCAATCCCAATATTCACACGTCAAAGGTTGACAAAATCCGACCACATCGGAAACCTACTCAACCAAGTCACAGACCATATGGACTCACTCCGAAAAGAAGTTCAGTCCCGTCATTTACGACTCACATATCAAGGTAAGAGTGATAAACTCTCCACCCATCTGGATCATCAAGATCACAATCCATATCCATCGCTACGTCACCCGACAAGTAACATCACGATCCTAGATCGTCACATCGACCAAAGTCGACAACATCACAAATCAGATCCACCTAGGATCCACACATGCTCACATAGCAAGCAATCCATCTGAAAGCTGATCGTAGGGTCTTACACCCTCATTGAATCATTCGTCAAATTCCCCTTGGTGGAACGACGACCTCGCATTTCACCACCAAATCCAGAATTATACACAACTTCTTGTGTCCAATGACCCCAAGCCCAACTTGGGTCCATCTACCAATACACGCTCAACGTACTGGTAGCAGCAATCATCATCTGCCACGGCAGGAAACAAGAAGTCAACTCCAAAGACTTCGGAATACCAATCACCGATGTGGAAACGAGCACTCCTCTCGTCTCCTAATCACAACTCTCCCCGAAACGGGAGTTCCAACCATGTTGGAAACAGACATGCTCTCAATGAGATGTTAAGTCCAACCACTGGACTGCCCACGTTCATACCTCACTTGGACCACCACGTGTCCAAAATCAATTCATTACTCGGACCTCACGTCCGTCAATAATCATGTATGCACACCCCCGATTCCGAACGGAAATTTCCTCAACTCTGCCTGGATGTGCATACCATACTGCTTTCGTCTCACATCTCAACCTTAACAGGTTCAATCCTCAGGTTCCAAGTGATTCGCAATCACAAAATCACACCTCAATACCACGAATGGTTTCCCCGACTTTTCCAATTTCAATAATTTCCTTGTACTCTCTGGGGATATAAGAAGTATATCAACATACCAATCTCGGAGTTGACAACAACTCCCCAAATCCACCAATACACCTGACATAGGGAACAGCATCCCAAGATTCCCCAAATTTTCAATCATACCTTTTGATCCATTCATCACTTGTCATCATATATCTGTTAGGACTTATCCCAACACGACACAACCTCCACTGGATCCCATCCAGTCCAAGACTCAACCACCACTGAGTCGCAGATACCAATCATCTGTTCATCATGACAGAGTCACACCCCAACTGGTGGCTCATCGTCATCACAATTACTGTCACCAGCACCAACGCTAGTACCAGCACCAACGCACTATCATCAACACTAGTATCAGCACACAAGCATCCATACTAGTATTGGCATAAAGGTATCACCATACCAACATCTATACATAGCACACGAACACCCATGCTAGCACACGAACATCCATGCTAGCACACAGTGTGCAAAGTTGTTACCCTGGATCTCCGTTCATTACGAACGACGATCCCGTAACAGCACTCGTACCCCACGACTATGGGTACCTCCAATTTTTGCCATCAGCACATCATGATAATGGACGTTCCCTGAACATCCCCAAGTGTCAAAACCACACTAAATACCCTCGATAGCCAGTTATCTCGACACAACTGTCGACCAACAGTCATCGTTGTCAAGATCCGTATCCCCACATCACACCAATAATCGATCCAACACGGGATTCCATAACATATCTCGTGACCGCATCCGTGGATCGAAACCCAAAATCCTGACTAGACTCACTAGAGTCATCCACATGGTCGTCCACGACCTTAGCCGCACGTCGCAGCACAAGTTCTCATTTAAGGTTCACTTTTCCAGTCCATCGATTATGAATCAGGGTTCCAATATTACACCCTAGGGTTTCACTGAACCCAACTGCCTTCTGCAGTAAAATCCACAACCTGACCGACTTCGCGGTCCCGACATCGCATAGACGTCAAATCCAATCCCATCGGCAACTCAACGTGGGTTCCATCGTGGGTTCCACCACGAAGGTCATCGGCTAACTCCGATGCACCAACACCCCGTACATTAGCCAACACTACCAGGGTCCAAAACATAGACCAATACTCAACTGAGTTTCGTATTTCCATAACATTATTCAAATGGGGTTCCCTGAACCCGGCTGTGCCCAGTGGCACAACAATCCATAATCACATGACCGAACCGACGGTCCCACATTACCAGTTAATCGTATACAACCCCACTTGGGTTGAATTGCATCAAGGCACGGCGTATCGGGCCACACACACCCAATTCACCATACAAACTCAAAACTATCTATCAGATTGACAACAGAACTACAGCCCAAAGAGACATCACACCCTCGTCCTTCGCCCACAAAAGAGCAAAACCTGCTCTGATACCACTTGACACGACCCATCCCCATCCCCCCGGGATTACCATGGAATGTATCATGCTCCCGTCTGACAAGAGGCGTCAGACAAGGGATAACCGATTGCCATTGCCCAGACGGGCTTCCAGAGTGCGTAAGGATCGATGGAGGAGGTGTGCGATGCTCAAGTCTCTGCTGCAGTCGTATCCGGAATCAACCTGAAGGGCATTGAAAACAAAAGCTGTGAGTGGACGAAAATAAACAAGTCTGTTTAAAACATTTATAATGCATTTATGCCCCTCAGTAAAACCATATGCATGCGCCAAAAACCAATGATCACACATTTATTTAGAAATAACCATTAGGGCCTTAGCCCGGAAACCAAAGCATAGTTTCAAATTCCAAAAGTCAATCCAAGAGTTATTTCATAAATCCCGTAATATGAACCATAAGGCATATAATATAAACCATAACCATTATTTTAGCCACTGCACTATACACTCCAATCCGACATCCCTGATGTCTGACGTCCCTGACGTCAATAAGGTCACAATCACAAGGCTAAGCGTGCCACTCGGGTCTCAATTTCCGAGTTCAATCCCCGAACCCCGTTCGGGTACAGCATCCCCGATGCTTAGCGTCATAGACGCTGGACGTACTAGACGTCCGTGACCTCTCCGGGGTACCTCATCCGGAGGAGACAATATAATATGGAAGGATTTATACAGTGCAGTACTAAATACATTTTATTGATATCCACATGCAAAACATATAGGTATACATAGGTAAAATCCGAACCGATCGTTACGTTTCATCAAACGGGTCTCATGCTCAAATACCGTGAAACGTGCCATAACAGAAATATCATCAAAACCATTTATTGATTCCAGCATGTGAACATATATAAAATGTAAACCGGAAAACATTTATTCAATTCCATTTTAGGGTCCCCGACCCGCAATCGTATGTAGAAATCAAGTGGGCCCCTGGCCCGATTTCACAAGTTAACTGGGCCCCTGGCCCGATCCACATGTTAACTGGGCCCCTGGCCCGATTTCATAGTTCAACTGGGCCCCTGGCCCGATTTTACATTATTCAAGGTCGTAACCGTTTCATGAAATCATATCCAACCACATTTATGGAAATCGGTGCAAATCCAGAAAACCTCGGTTTACGTGCAATTACGTAATTCACCTCGAAATACGTGAAATCATTTTAAATTCACCGATATACAAAGTAAATCATTTAATCATAATTATAACAATCATAAAACAGTTATGCATGCATCGAATTTATGAAACCAATGTCCACTCACAGACCGTTTAACCGAGCGCCTCGATACGCGTGCCATAGGCCTTCCCGGGCCACACCACTATCACTGGGACTCCCAATCCTGTTCAAATCACATTAGAGGATCACTAACCTCATCATTAACATCCTAATCAAGTCCTGTAATTTTCCCGAATTTTTAAGTATTTTTAAACTCGATTTAAAACCTTCGGACATCCCGAACAATAACGAAACGGGATCCGATCGACATGAACCCAACGCTAAAATGTTCGTTACATTGAATAGGACAAAAGTCATGTTGAAAGTTTCCCAAAATTACCTCACACGCGCCCCCACGCGCCGGTTGAACTCCCTGCGCGTGAAACCCACGCGCCGGGTACTGTTCACCGTCGTTCAACCCGAACGACTGGTAAACGGGTCGCCGTGACCCGCGGGCCAACCCGATCGGTTCTCCGCCGTTCCTTGATCATTTTCGACATGGTTTCCTCCTACAAGATCGTCTGAGTTAAACTAGGAGTTCTGTGGAGACAAAAACAAGGAACAACGTCAAGATCCTTACCTCCCCGATCGAGAAGCTCCCGGCCAAAACTCCGCCGTCGACTGCTCACGGCTCCGACCACCATTCCTTTCAAAAACGGTCCCCACAGACTCGTTTCATCCTCTAGATCATCATCCCAATCACCAGATTGAACGAAAGACAGTAAAACCCATCCTGCCATTTTAGACCCGAGAATCGGACTCGCGGGTTTAGGCTCACTTCGCCGCCGTGGTCACCCCCGTGGCCACCGAAACGCCTGGACCGATCACAGGAACAGCCATCACCCTTCAACACGATCACAAACAGTCTACATCGACATTCCCAATTTTGAGTTTCGGACCTCCCCTATTTTTCCTTCCGCCGTCATCTCCGTCGGCTCCCGCCGTCTCCCATCGTGCCCAGCTCACAACAGACATCCCACAACCCTCCGCACTATCCCATGGATACAGATATGGTGGTGGTGTGCAGTGTGAGCCGTGTACGTGCTCACGGGTTTGAGAGAAATGAGAGTGAGAGGATGTAGTCTGATACAATTAAAGAGAGAGGGGGAACAGAATCAACGGCCCAGATTCAATCTCACCAATGAGATTAAAGGTCCAGATTAAAAGATGCAATAAGTGGGAATTCTTTATATTTTTTTATTCCAATAATTTAATCCAATCCCACCAATCCAGATCTGAGTTCATAATTAAAGGTTAGTGGTCCACGTGTCCCACTCAGAATCCCAGACCAATCAGAAAATGCCACGTGTCCCCGCCTCGTAATGCGTGCATAACGAACCCAGATTTCCGTGACCCATAACTTCGTCGTCGAATCTCCGATTTCGGCGTGCCGCCTGTCGTTGGATTCGCATCGGCGAAACCTACGTAACGGTCCTTGGCCCTCGGCCATCGGACATCCTGGTCAAAAAGTCAACATTTGCCCCTATTTCGTCCAAATTACGAAAACGCCCTTGAACTTCCGTACATCATAACTTTCACCACGAACGTCGGAATCGAACGTGCCACCTGTCTATGAACTCGTGACGTCCCGAACTACGTCACGGTCATCGGTCAAAGTCCATTTGACCATCTGAAATAAAAGTCAACGTTTTGCCCACGCCTAGGGGCAAAACGGTCATTTTGCACAATTCGTCCGAAATCGCCCAACTAATCCCAGATTAGTGAATCACAATTAAATATTATTAAATCCCGATATTCGGGACGGGTCGTTACACTAAGTATTGGTGTAAGCCGAGTAAGGCTGTACACCGACTCCAATGTGTGAGTCAAAAAAGAAAGTGTTGGGGTGTAGGTCGAGTAAGACCGAACCCCAATTCGTATGTTTGAGTATGTGTGAGCTTTGGATGACAAGTATGGTATAAATGGAAGAGTTCATAGATAAGGGGCGCCGAAAATTACAGCAAGTTATAAGATGAAGAAAATACAAAGTTTAAATGAAGTATTTCTTTAAGTGGTCAGCATTCCATGGGTGGCTGAGGTGTTGCCCACTTGAGTCTTCTAGTTCATAGGTTCCTGGTTGGAAAATCCTTACAGCAAGTCATAAACCATGAGTAAAATATCAGGGCACAAACATAAATCTCAAATATCAATAAAACCTCGGGGACTCATTTCCATATCCAATCTCATTAGTCACGTTATCCCTGCAACGCGTGCAAATCAAATAAGCTCAAGGACCGCTCAAATCCGAGCATGTTGCTGTGAACACATCACCAGCCGACATTCCAGATCGTCGTGAATACATCACTAATCGATCTCCACATAATACCAGCACATCTGATCTGAGTCGAGCCTCCCTCGGCTGCACGACAACAGACTGTACTGGGCGAACACATCACATCCCGGAGGCGAGCGTTATCTCTAGGATGCACTCCGGGGAAAACATATTCTTAACCGGAAGCCCTAATATCCGCAACATATCACCACCATGAAAACCAGTGAAAAACAATTGTATTTGAAATCAAATCATTTATCCACACAGGGTCTCGGCCCAAAACATAGTTTCCTCAAAATCCGTAACACCAGAGTCCCGATTAATTTCATAAATCTGAAAACCATTAATATCATCATATCACATGGAAATACCAATCCAATCAAAATCACATCTCCATTTGGTCTCAAGCCCAAAATATAATTTTCATGCAAATCCGTGCAATCGTAATCTGAGTTTCCATTTGTAACGACCCGTCCCGAATTTGCGGGATTAGATTAGTGAATAATCTTGATTAGTGAGGTTGAACGGTGGTTAGTAGGGCGGAATCGAACAAATGTGCAAAATGACCGTTTTGCCCCTAGTCGTGGGCAAAATGTTGACTTTTTGATCGGGCGGTCAAACGGACTTTGACCGATGACCGTGACGTAGTTCGGGACGTCACGAGTTCATAGACAGGTGGCACGTTCGATTCCGACATTCGTAGAGAAAGTTTTGATGTTCAGAAGTTGAGGGGTATTTTGGTAATTTGGCATACTAGGGGCCAAATGTTGACTTTTTGACCGGGAGGTCCGATGGACGAGGGCCAAGGACCGTTACGTAGGTATCGTCGATACGAATTCAATGACAGGCGGCATGCCGAAATCGGAGATTCGACGACGAAGTTATGGTCAAGGAAACGAACTAACGAACTGAGGCCCTGATTAAAATAATAATATAATAATGAACAGTACCCGGTGACTGAACACACCTGGATGAGTGACAAGTGTCACTCATCCCTTAAATTGGGGCTTAAGAACAGAATCCATGTTTTTGGGGGAGACCTAATTATTATGTTTATTAATTAATTATTCTTTTAATTTCCATTAATTCCTCTTTGTCTTCAAACCGTGCACAAATTTGGGGAATCAGATTGGGGAGATTTGGCTGTCTTCTCTAATTGGTTTTGAAGGGAAAATCGTGTGCTTGATGAGGCTAACACAGCTGAGTAAACACGAGGGACAGAGAGGGGCTGGAGAGTGAGAATTTAATTTGTGGATTTTGGGAGGGAAAATTCGAAATGAAAGAATTAGGCCGTGAGGATCTTAATTGAGCTCACATTCAGCTTCCTGGGATCACAACGATCAGAATCGTCGAAAGAACGAAGGAAATTGGCAACGTTTTAGCTCTGAACCCACTTGGTGACAGAGGAGGAATTTCGGGGTTGAGTCGTGATCGTGGAGTGTTCGAACGGTGTAATTGATGTGGGGATTGTGTTCCTGAGGATCCCACGATGCTTCTGGAAGGATCAATTGAAGGAAACCGGCTGAGATCGATGAAGCTCCATGGTTGCACAGTGGACGGTGTTCGAGCTTGAGTCGCGACCATTTAGTGATCCAACGACGAAATTGATTTGGGGGAATTGTTCCTCATGGTCCACTGATGCTTCTAGTTGATTCAATTTAAGGAAATCAATTGGAATTGAAGGATTTCCATGAACGAACAGTAACCGGAGTGTTCTTGGTGTTCATCATCGAATCGTGGAATTGTAGGTAAGGATTTGTGTAATTGAGTTTACAGACCTGTAATTGAACTAAGAACGAAACTAACTAAATGATCAATTGAAGGAATTAGGATCGAATTGATGGACATTGAACCGGGTCGTGTCGCGGACAATTTGGACCCGTTTACCAGAGATACGGGTTAGACTGGTGACACTGTTCACGGCGCGTGGATTTCACGCGCAGCCACTCACGGCGGCGCGTGACGGCGCGTGGGCACGAATCTCGAGGTGAGATCAACATGACTTTTAATCTATTCGATGTAACGGACATTTTGGGATTGGTTTCGTGTCGATCGGACACCGTCTCGATATTGTTCGGGATGTCCGAAGGTTTTAAATTAAGTTTAAAAATAAGTAAAAATTTGGGAAAATTACGGGACTTTGATAGGATGTTAATGTTGAGGTTAGTGACCCTCTAATGTGATTTGGACAGGATTAGGAGTACCGGTGATAGTGGTGTGGCCCGGGAGGGCCGGTGGCACGCGTATCGAGGCATACCGTTAAAACGGTATGTGAGTGGACTTTGGTTTTATAAATCCTATGCATGCTTAAATGTGTTATATGGTTTATATACATGATTTCTATGATGGTATTTGTGAGTATTGATTTTGGGTATGTTGCACGTATTTCGAGGTGTTTTCCGTATTTCACGTATATCGGGATTAACGGTTTATTTGTGGTTTTGCGTGGTTGTGGTTAAATAAATAATATGATAAAACGGTTTTTATATTGGAAAGATGAATTCGGGCTTGAGGCCCACTTGTTTTGGAAATCTCGGACTTGGAGTCCATTTGAGTACGTAATTGGGCTGCGGGCCCAGTTGGTTTATAAATCGGGTCGTGGGCCCAGTGGTTCATAAAGTCGGGCATGAGGCCCAGTTGGATTAAAATTGTGATTTCGGGTCAGGGACCCTATATTTAATAAATGTGGTTTCGGGTCAGGGACCCTAAATGGAAATGTGTTGTTTTATGGAAAATTCGGGCAGGGCCCATTGTGATGTTGTGAAATGAATTAATAAAAAAAACTGTTTTCCATATACCATCTTGATACAAGGATATATGATGGTCTCCTCCAGATGTCTAGGACACTGGGGAAGTCACGGTGCATTGCCTGCGAAGGGTCACCATACGGAGCAGCCGGACCGTATGATGACACAGGAGCAGGATTGCTATGATTAACGTCAGGGACGTCAGAACTTAGGGATGTCAGATACATGGACCCGGAGAGACCCCGGGCAGCACGCGTAGCTCATTATACCGTGAGACATGACGTCTGGGACGTCTTTCGTCTGGGACGCTGAGCATCTGAGATGCTGGAGATGGTAATGGTAAAATACGAATTAATGAAATGGCTTTCAGGGTGGATTTATGATTGTGTGATTTTAATGAATTGATGTTCATTTATGGTCGTGGGTGGTGACCCACATGGTTGTTTATGTATAGTTGCGGTATTCCACAGTTTTGGGCTGAGTTCCCACACTTGGTTTTTGGTTAACGGTTTTTGGGCTAAGGCCCTAATGGCTCGGTTGAGCAAACGTTTTGGTCACTGGTTTTCGTGGCATGCATACGTTTTTATTGGAGGGCATAAATGTCTTATAAATGTATTTGATGACTTATTGGTTTTTTTTTGTCCACTCACAGCTTTTGGTTTTAATGCCCTTCAGGTTGATTACGGATGCGATTGCAACAGAGACTGGGACATTGCACACCTCCTCCGTCGGTCCTTGCACACTCTGGATGGGCCGTTTGGGCAGTAGCTCTTGGTTATCCCTTGTCTGACACCCCTTGTTGGACGGGAGCAGAGCACATTCCATGGTAATCCCGGGGGGATTGGGATGGGTCCTGTCAACTTGGTATCAGAGCACGGTTGCTCTTGTGTGCGCGCAGGTTGAGGGTGTGATGTCTCTTTGGGCTGCAATTCGTTATCAACCTGATAGATAGTTTTTGGGTTTGGATAGTGGATGGAGTGTGATTGGCCCGATACGCCGTGCGTTAATGTGATTCGACCCAAGTGGGGTTGATTGTGATGAACTGGTATTGTGGGACCGTCGGTTCGGTCATGTGATATTGGATTGTTGTGCTGCTAGGTGCAGCCAGGTTCGGGGAACCTCATGTGAGTAATGGTTTAAAAATGTGAACCCTTGTGGTGGTTTCTAGTGTGAGGGATGTTGATTCATCGGAGTTGGCCGATGACCTAGTGGTGGAACCCACGTTGATGGGATGGTAGGATTGGATTTGACGTCTATTCAATGTCAGGACCGCGGGGTCGGTTAGGTTGTGAATTTTATATTACGGGAAGTGGTTGGGTTCGGTTGAACCATAGGGTGTGATTGTGGAACCCTAGTGTATGATGAATTAAAAAGGTAAACCTTAATTGCAATTAGTGGATGAGAACTTGTGCTGCGACGAGCGGCTGAGGTCATGGATGACCATGTGGATGACTCTGGTGAGTATAGTCAGAACTATGGGATCCGATCTACGGATACGGTTCTGAGATAAATTATGGAATCCCGTGTTGGATCGGGTATTAGTGTGAGGTATGGATGCGGATCTCGATAGCAATGACAGTTAGTCGGTAGTCATATGGAGATAACTGGCTATCGAGGGTAATTAGGTGGTTATAATACTTGGGGATCAGGGGACGTTCAGGGAACGTTCATTTTCCTGATGTGGATTGTCAGAGTGGTGGTACCCATAGTCGTGAGGTACGGGATCGTCGTTACGTATGAACGGAGATCCAGGGTTGTCATATTTGCACACGGTGTGCAAGTATGAATGGTTGTATGTTGGTACTTTTGTGCTGATGCTGGTATGGATGCCTGTGTGCTGATACTAGTGTTGTTGGTAGTGTGTTGGTGCTAGTACTAGCGCTGGTGCTAGTGTCGGTGATGGTGTTGACGATGAGCCACAAGTTGGGGTGTGACTCCGTCATGATGAACATATGTTCGGTCTTTGAGATTCGGTAGTGGTTGAGTGATGGACTGGATGGGATCCAGTAGCGATTGTAATGTGTTGGGATAAGTCCCGACAGGGGTAAAATGACAAGTGATGAGTGGATTAATATGGTATAATTGAGACTTGAGTAATCTTGGGATGACGACCCTTACGTCATGAGAATTAGTGGATTTGGGGAGTTGTTGGCTTTTATCATAGATGTGGGATTTTGTAATTGAGAACGTGGAAAACCGAGGGTTGAACCTGTAAAGGTTGGGATGTGCGAATGAAACAATAACGGATTGATTGTGGACACGTGGTTGTCCAAGTGAGTTGAGGAGGTAGGAAGTCTAGTGGTTAGAATTGACATCTCGTTGGGAGCATGTCTGTTTCCAACATGGTTGGAACCTTAGATCCGTGGAGAGTTGTAATTGGGGAACGAGAGTGGTGCTCGCTTTTGGTGATTGGTATTTCGAAGTCATTGGGGTTGACTTCTTGTTTTCTGCCCTGGCAGACGTTGAGTATAGTTACCAGTACATTGAGCGTGTATTGGTTGGTGGGCCCATGTGTGTTTTTGGGTCATTAGGAGGAGCTACGTATTCGAAATTAGGTAAACGAGATTTTTCATTTTCTGCTTGGTGGCAGACAATGTTGGATTACATGGCGTGGTGAGTGCAGTGAGTTTTGTTGCATCCACGTAGGATGAGTATTGGAGTCATCATTTTGGATCATCCCTGGTTTTTCCTAGGTGGAATGACAAGGATCGATACGAACTTGGGTGTGTGAGTCGTAAATGACGGGATTGAACTTCTTTTCGAAGTGGGGCCCGTCTGGTATCTTACTCGAGTGAGTAGGTTTCCAACTGGTCGGATTTTGTCAACCTTAGACGTGTGGAGGTTGGATTGGCTTCCCTATGAAGTCAATTGGAGGTATTGAACAGGTGACCGATAGGTTTGGTTTTGGGTGTGTCATGGTAAATGTGACGAGATTTCGGGATTTGGAATCGAATTTCTGGGTGACGATTCAGGATTCGATTTTGGAACTTGAAAATGGATTTCCGGATTTGAATACGGAACGATTATTCCAAATGCTAGCTTACGAAATAATGATTTCGGATTCGGATTTGGATATGAATTAAAATGTGATGTCTGGGCTTGGATCCGGGATTTCTTACGAAATTGCGGATTCAGATTCGGAATTGGAACTAGATGTTGGGTGGAGTTTCGATTTTTCTTATGCTGGATTGGGCAAACGTACTCCATTATTGGAACGCGTTCGGCTATGACCTAGGTGGTTGTAGTCTGGTTATTAGGTAGATGTGTGTACTTCATACATGGTTCGAGGTACAATACCTTGTAGACTTGTGATGTCTAGTTACGGTATACGGGATATACCCGAGGTGTGTCGGTGAACGTGTTGGTAGTCGGATTGGTTCCGATACCATGGGATTGGTTGTGGACTGGACATTACTATGCAATGGGTCATGGTAATTCCGATGTGTTTAATTACACACAGGTCGTGTGAAAATGCCGGTAAGGATATATTTAAGTCAAGTAAGTTGGTGGCTTGTGTGGCCACGAGTGAGTCTAGTGTCAGTTTTCGACTGACAACAACTGTGTGGTGACAGATTGTCAGGATGTGTCAACATAGATTGTTGAGTGGGGTCAGCTGACTCCTAGTGGGAGTGGGAAAGGAATCGTCGAGTTGTTGCGTCAACGAGAGGGTAGTTTGGACAAGTGGTGTCAAATTCGAAACAAGTAGTTTCAGTCATTCGACGGGGTCGAATGTAGTTGTTGAGTTTTGCGTACCAGCGGTACGTTTGGGTGCAGACAAGTTTTGTCTGATTAGTTGGTGTACGGGTGTACACATGTTGCAAGGTCGATTCCACTTTCCACGGGGTGTTTGTGGAATCAGAGTGGTCGAGTTTCGAGAATGAAACTAATTAAGGAAGGAGGTACATTTGAGTTTAGATCGGTTGGAATTTCGAGGACGAAATTTATTAAGGAGGGAAGATTGTAACGACCCGTCCCGAATTTTCGGGATTAGATTAGTGACTAATCTTGATTAGTGAGGTTGAACGGTGGTTAGTAGGGCGGAATCGGACAAATGTGCAAAATGACCGTTTTGCCCCTAGTCGTGGGCAAAATGTTGACTTTTTGATCGGGCGGTCAAACGGACTTTGACCGATGACCGTGACGTAGTTCGGGACGTCACGAGTTCATAGACAGGTGGCACGTTCGATTCCGACATTCGTAGAGAAAGTTTTGATGTTCGGAAGTTGAGGGGTATTTTGGTAATTTGGCATACTAGGGGCCAAATGTTGACTTTTTGACCGGGAGGTCCGATGGACGAGGGCCAAGGACCGTTACGTAGGTATCGTCGATACGAATCCAATGACGGGCGGCATGCCGAAATCGGAGATTCGACGACGAAGTTATGGTCAAGGAAACGAACTAACGAACCGAGGCCCCGATTAAAATAATAATATAATAATGAACAGTACCCGGTGACTGAACACACCTGGATGAGTGACAAGTGTCACTCATCCCTTAAATTGGGGCTTAAGACCAGAATCCATGTTTTTGGGGGAGACCTAATTATTATGTTTATTAATTAATTATTCTTTTAATTTCCATTAATTCCTCTTTGTCTTCAAACCGTGCACAAATTTGGGGAATCAGATTGGGGAGATTTGGCTGTCTTCTCTAACTGGTTTTGAAGGGAAAATCGTGTGCTTGATGAGGTTAACACAGCTGAGTAAACACGAGGGACAGAGAGGGGCTGGAGAGTGAGAATTTAATTTGTGGATTTTGGGAGGGAAAATTCGAAATGAAAAAATTAGGCCGTGAGGATCGCAATTGAGCTCACATTCAGCTTCCTGGGATCACAACGATCAGAATCGTCGAAAGAACGAAGGAAATTGGCAACGTTTTGGCTCTGAACCCACTTGGTGACAGAGGAGGAATTTCGGGGTTGAGTCGTGATCGTGGAGTGTTCGAACGGTGCAATTGATGTGGGGATTGTGTTCCTGAGGATCCCACGATACTTCTGGAAGGATCAATTGAAGGAAACCGGCTGAGATCGATGAAGCTCCATGGTTGCACAGTGGACGGTGTTCGAGCTTGAGTCGCGACCATTTAGTGATCCAACGACGAAATTGATGTGGGGGAATTGTTCCTCATGGTCCACTGATGCTTCTAGTTGATTCAATTTAAGGAAATCATTTGGAATTGAAGGAATTCCATGAACGAACAGTAACCGGAGTGTTCTTGGTGTTCATCATCGAATCGTGGAATTGTAGGTAAGGATTTGTGTAATTGAGTTTACAGACCTGTAATTGAACTAAGAACGAAACTAACTGAATGATCAATTGAAGGAATTAGGATCGAATTGATGGACATTGAACCGGGTCGTGTCGCGGACAATTTGGAATCGTTTACCAGAGATACGGGTTAAGCTGGTGACACTGTTCACGGCGCGTGGATTTCACGCGCAGCCACTCACGGCGGCGCGTGACGGCGCGTGGGCACGAATCTCGAGGTGAGGTCAACATGAATTTTAATCTATTCGATGTAACGGACATTTTGGGATTGGTTTCGTGTCGATCGGACACCGTCTCGATATTGTTCGGGATATCCGAAGGTTTTAAATTAAGTTTAAAAATAAGTAAAAATTCGGGAAAATTACGGGACTTTGATAGGATGTTAATGTTGAGGTTAGTGACCCTATAATGTGATTTGGACAGGATTAGGAGTACCGGTGATAGTGGTGTGGCCCGGGAGGGCCGTTGGCACGCGTATCGAGGCATATCGTTAAAACGGTCTGTGAGTGGACTTTGGTTTTATAAATCCTATGCATGCTTAAATGTGTTATATGGTTTATATACATGATTTCTATGATGATATTTGTGAGTATTGATTTCGGGTATGTTGCACGTATTTCGAGGTGTTTTCTGTATTTCACGTATATCAGGATTAACGGTTTATTTGTGGTTTTGCGTGCTTGTGGTTAAATAAATAATATGATAAAACGGTTTTTATATTGGAAAGATGAATTCGGGCTTGAGGCCCACTTGTTTTGGAAATCTCGGACTTGGAGTCCATTTGAGTACGTAATCGGGCTGCGGACCCAGTTGGTTTATAAATCGGGTCGTGGGCCCAATGGTTCATAAAGTCGGGCATGAGGCCCAGTTGGATTAAAATTGTGATTTCGGGTCAGGGACCCTATATTTAATAAATGTGGTTTCGGGTCAGGGACCCTAAATGGAAATGTGTTGTTTTATGGAAAATTCGGGCAGGGCCCATTGTGATGTTGTGAAATGGATTAATAAAAAAACTGTTTTCCATATACCATCTTGATACAAGGATATATGATGGTCTCCTCCAGATGTCTAGGACACTGGGGAAGTCACGGTGCATTGCCTGCGAAGGGTCACCATACGGAGCAGCCGGACCGTATGATGACACAGGAGCAGGATTGCTATGATTGACGTCAGGGACGTCAGACATCAGGGATGTCAGATACATGGACCCGGAGAGACCCCGGGCAGCACGCGTAGCTCATTATACCGTGAGACATGACGTCTGGGACGTCTTTCGTCTGGGACGCTGAGCATCTGAGATACTGGAGATGGTAATGGTAAAATACGAATTAATGAAATGGCTTTCCGGGTGGATTTATGATTGTGTGATTTTAATGAATTGATGTTCATTTATGGTCGTGGGTGGTGACCCACATGGTTGTTTATGTATAGTTGCGGTATTCCACAGTTTTGGGCTGAGTTCCCACACTTGGTTTTTGGTTAACGATTTTTGGGCTAAGGCCCTAATGGCTCGGTTGAGCAAACGTTTTGGTCACTGGTTTTCGTGGCATGCATACGTTTTTATTGGAGGGCATAAATGTCTTATAAATGTATTTGATGACTTATTGGTTTTTTTTTTCCACTCACAGCTTTTGGTTTTAATGCCCGTCAGGTTGATTACGGATGCGATTGCAGCAGAGACTGGGACATTGCACACCTCCTCCATCGGTCCTTGCGCACTCTGGATGGCCCGTTTGGGCAGTAGCTCTTGGTTATCCCTTGTCTGACACCCCTTGTTGGACGGGAGCAGGGCACATTGCATGGTAATCCCGGGGGGATTGGGATGGGTCCTGTCACCATTGATATTTCGATATGATGATTTATCGATTTTTTGGAATATTATATTTATTTTGGGCACGATTTTTGAGAAAACTGTGAAATTGAAGTTTTGGGCATAGGCCCAGGATTTGAAATTGGTATTTTGACTCGGATTATGTGTAACAACCCGTCCCGAGAGCCTGGATTAGTAGAGTAATTAAGGTGTGATTAGTGAGGTTAATCAGTGGTTAGGTGGTTCCGACAGGTCCGGGCGCCTAGCATGACGATTTTGCCCCTGGTCCGGGCAAAAATGTTGACTTTTATTCGGGTGGTCCATTGGGTATTGGTCAGTGAACAGGACGTAGTTGAGGACGTCACGAACCCGTAGACATGAGGTACGTTCGATTCCGACATCCGAGGAGGAAGTGGTGATGTTCGGAAGGCTGAGGGCATAACCGTAATTTGGGTAAACTAGGGGGAAACGTTGATTTTTTTTAATAATCGGGTTTTGGTAGGTTGACCTGGCATGGTTAGATAGCTTGCGACGGCCTGAGTTCGATGACAGGCGGCACGTATTCATCGGACTTACGAGGCAAGAGTCACGGGTCTAGGAAGTTTTGACAAAACCGTAAAAATGAGTTAAAAAGGAGGGTATTTTAGTCTTTTTGGCATCTGGGGATCTGTGCAGAGAGAGAAGGAATGGAGGGTTGTGATTGAACCAGATGGGACAAGGGTTGAGTGGATGGTGACACTTGGCAGGGGGCTAGAGGATTCTGGTGAAATCCTGTGTAGTCACGGTCCTAAATAATTGGGTGAAACCGTGTGTGCGTGTGGGATGTTCTTCGACAACACAGAGAAACAGAGGGTGGAAGATTGAGAGCAATTGAGTGATTCAGTGCAAGGGTGAGTGAAGCGTGAGGGGTGAGAGTGACAGGGAGGTAAGAGTGAGCTGGTGGTGGTGATTTGGAGCTGTAATCGTGCACAGCGGCACGGTGGTGGTGCAGCGGAAGCATGAGGAGAACAGGGAAGCCGTGAGTTCGTGGTGGTGGCTACGCCGTGAGGTGGCTCAGACTAAGGCAAGGGGAGCTGTAGGAGGTTGCACGGAGTCCAACGAACACCGTGGCACGCGGTGGTGCGCACGGCAGAGCTGAAATCGAAGGGTAAGTTTTCCTGCTCTGTTTTCCCGTGAGTTTCATTTGGAAAGTTGTGAGTTTTGGCTTAGAGTCGAGAGGATTGAAGGTCAGGGTGATGTTCAGGGAGGTCCTAGGAGTGGTTTGTGATGGTCGCCGTGACGGGGGCGTACACGGCGGAGCTCAGTCGACGGTGAGTGTTTGGTGCTCTGTTTCGGCCGTGAACTTCGAACTTAGAGTCGTCGAGTTTGGGGCTGAGTCGACGGTATAGAAAGGTTGGTCTAGGTTCAGTGAGACCCTAGGAAGAGTCTGGTGTCGCTACCGTGACGGGAGGTGACCGGAGTAGATGGATCGTGAAACAGGGGTTTGAGGGCCGTCTGGTTCGAGCTTCAGTCGTGAAGCTGGGAGTCGAATCGAACCAAAAGGAGTTGAGGAATGGATTCGTGGTGTTTGGACGAAGCTGTGGGTGAAAGAAGGGAAGGAAATGGTGGCCGGATGGTGGAGAATGCTTCTCGCCGGTTCAAGCCACGGCGGCCAGTTCAGCACAGTGAGGTCGAGGTTGATGGTGCTACTGTAGCTGGCGCGTGAGGGCCACGCGCAGCCACTTTGGGCGGCGCATGGGGGCGCGTGCGGCGGCGGTTGGGAAAACGGTCAACATGGTTTTTGGTCCAGGAGTTGTGATGAGTCCATTGGAATTGGTTTCGGGTTAATCGGACGTCGAATCGACGTAGTTCTGCGAGGGTAAAGGTTTAGGGTTCCGGTTCGTTACGTTTAGGACCCAAGGATTTTTAAGGGAATTTAGGTGGTTACTCGTAGACGTGTTAGTGACGTAATTTGGTGGTTGTTGACAGGATCGGGATTTCCCGAGGAAGCCGAGGAACGTGCAGGACGTTCGGGACACGATTGAGGGCTTGGTACTGTGAGTAGACCCTTTCCTTAAACTCGAACATGCATAACTGTTTTCTATACTTGTTTTATATATGTGATTTCATGATTTTTGGATTTATGATGTGATTTTACATAGTTGCACGTTTTTCGAGAAAATACGGTATTTGGCACGTTTTACGATAAAAGGTTGAGTTCTGATCATAATGTTATTGTTTTGGGATTTCAAATGATAAATGATTTAAATGATTATAAAAGGATTTTGGAACATGATTTCGATGATTAAAGGTTTTCGGTTTTAGAAACGGATTTCAGAAAAAGGGTTGGTTTCCAAGTTGGAAAGTGGATTCCGGATTTGGGTTCGGAATGACGGTTCGGGATGCTGGAAGGGCATCGAACCGGTGATTTCGGATTCGGGTTTGGATGTGAATACGAAAAAGTTTTTCAAAATGGTTTTACAAATGGTTTTGGATTGGATTTGCTGGATCTGGATATTGGATTTAAAGACCCGGATATATGTGACGGGGGACCGGCCGGATTGGGTTTAAAGACCCGGATTGAGTTTAAAGACTCGGGAGTTTAAAGACTCGGATATATTGATTTCCCCCGTAGGCCTTGAGTTTAAAGACTCGGGAGTTTAAAGACTCGGATATATTAATAAGGCCTGGATTGAGTTTAAAGACTCGGATAGGTCCAGCAGGTTTGATCGGGAAATGATGATTTGAGCTTTGTGGTTTATGATACGGTTTCTGATACTCATGCTATGGTTTCCATAACTTTTTTATAGTGTTTCTGTTTCTTATGATGTTTTATGAAAAGTGATTATAACTGTTTTAACAATGTTGGTTATGCATGTGGTTTTCAAAACGGAGGGTAAACTCAGTTTTTCTGATAAAGGATTTTAGAACTTTTCTTTTATTATGGTCCACTCACATTTTCTGTTTTTAACTTGCCCTCCAGGTTGTGGAGCTAGCGCGGGGTCTTGACGTCGAGGCAGTGTCCGAGGCATAGAAGTGACGTGGGGGAATCCCGGAATAGTTTAAAGTCTTCCGTGTGCGTGTAATTTATCGGTTTTTATTTTCCTTGTATTTTCGTACTATGTTCTGTACCTGATAACTTTGGAACATTGTTACTCCTGCGTCTGACTGGGTTGAGTGAGTTTTACTTGCGTGTTGTGTCGGGGAGTAAGACGGGAGCGGGGTTTACCTCGGGTTTCCGGGCGAAACCGGGGTGGGTCCTGACATTATGAGTTAGGGATTGATTTGATGGATTTACGCAATGTTTCTTCGGATATCTTTTATGGAATTATGTGAAAATGGCAACTCAAATTATGGTTGCACGAATTTGCGTGAAAATGATATTTTGGGCTTGAGACCAAATGGAGATGTGATTTGATTGGATTGGTATTTCCATGTGATATGATGATATTGATGGTTTTCGGATTTATGAAATTAATCTGGAATCTGGTGTTACGGATTTTGTGGAAACTATGTTTTGGGCCAAGACCCTGTGTGGATAAATGATTTGATTTCAAATGTAACTGTTTTTCACTGGTTTTCATGGTGGTGATATGTTGCGGATATTAGGGCTTCCGGTTGGGAATATGTTTTCCCCAGAGTGCACCCTGGAGATAACGCTCGCCTCCGGGATGAGATGTGTTCGCCTGGAAAGGTCACATAGTATGGTCTGTTGTCATGCAACCGAGGGAGGCTCGACTCAGATCAGATGTGCTGGTATTATGTGGAGATCGATCAGTGATGTGTTCACAACGATCTGGAATGTCGGCTGGTGATGTATTCACAGCGACATGCTCGGATTTGAGCGGTCCTTGAGCTTATTTAATTTGCACGCGTTGCAGGGACGAAATATAAATCATGTCAAATCACGTAATAAAGCATTTAAAACAGATATGCATGCATTCTGGTTAGAAAACAAAAGTCCACTCACACACCTTCCATATCGCTCGCTTCCGAGCTGCACGTTTTTCCGTAAATTCCGGAAATCACAATTCCTATCCAAAATCATTATCGAGGGTCACTAACACTTCAATATACCTCATATAATTTTTCCAAATTTTTCCGGGATTTAAATATGTATTTTAAATGTATACGAAAACTTCGGATACACAGAACACTATCGAAACAGTATTTGATCGACTCGAAACCAACGCTAAAATATTCGTTACATTAAAAGGAGCAAGTTTCGTGTTGAACTCACCTCGAGATTCAATCTCACGCACCTCCACGCGCCACCGTGAGTGGCTGCGCGTGAAGCCCACACTCCTGCTATAGTGGTGCACACTGTCACCAGCTTCACCCGATTTCCCTGCAAAATGGATCTTTTAGCCCACTTGTTAACCCAGTTAGTTCTCCATCAATTCGACATCTTTTTCAACAATTGAACATTCAAATAGTTTCGTAACCAACTTAATTATGGGTCTGTAACATCAATTTCAAGCTTAATTACTCCAAACCAACTAGAATTAATTCAAGTTTCAAAGGATGTATAATCGTCCCAATTCATCAAATAGTCATCTATTTCTTGAATTAATTAGTTAGGGAGCATCGCAGACTCATTTTAAAGACGATTTTGAAATCAATTTCGAGATCCTTTACCTCCAATTACCTGAACTCAACCTCGAATTTTCGAGGGGTTGAGGACTTCCGTTCACGGCCAAGCCACCATCGATTTCCTTCGTTCTTGATTGGGTTCGACTCGCCTTGAGCTCCAGAAGCTTAATCCAAGGTCAATTGTGAGCTTTAATCCCAAATTCAAGTTTGATCAATTCGAATGTATAAGTTTCGAGTTTGGGTTTTCTTTCATGATTTCAACTCCCTTCTTCCTCGTTTAATTCTCTGTTCTCCCTCTCTCAATTACTTTCAATTACTCGAATCAGAATCGATTGCTGCGTGGGTGGAGGTATAAATCGATCACTGCTCTGTTTTCTCTCAAAACACACACACACACACGAGTTTTTGTTCACCACCGCACACACGTATCCTTTTGACACCAATCTCAATTATAAAGTGACAGATGTCACTAAATAGACTGAATGAGTCACTAATCAGGCCGAATCAGCCATTAACCCGTCCAATTTACCATTCTGCCCTTTTTTGACAAATTACCAAATTGCCCTTCACCGTCTCAGACCCGTATCTTTTTATATCCGAACTCCAATTGATGCATGCCATCTGTCTACAGATTCAGCGTCCCGAGACCTATCCAACGGTCCTTACGGAATGTCCAAACAAGGTCCCGATCAAAAAGTCAACTTTTGCCCCCCATAACTAAAGAAAAAATAGTCACTTCCTTCCAATTTTTCCAATTTGGAATTTTCGGGTCGTCACAGAAGACTTCAGAGTTGTCCCTTAAAAAAACGGATTAGTTGCGAGCGTAGATCAGTGGAGATGGTGGTTCCGATCTTCACCTTTCGGTCTGTAAAGTTGTGGGAGAGTATGATCTCTTCGACTTCCTCAATGGGATGTGGTTGTAGTGTTGTTGAATGGTCCCTAGAGTCATCAATCGGCCCATCTTGTATTTTCTGTGCATCTTGAGGGTCGAAAAGGTCAGCCTCAAACGCGGATTCTGTCACTGCCATAGTTTCTTTCGGTGGCTGGATTGGGGTGACAGAGTTGCACGCTCTTGTAGCCATTTGGTCTCCTCGGACTTGGCCAATCCCCATGGGGGTTGGAAATTTTACCAGAAGCAGGTGAGTGGAAACAACGGCTTTCATTTGGTTAAGTATTCCCCGTCCGAGGATGGCGTTGTAAGCCGGGGGGCAATCCACCACTAGGAAATGTACAAGCACGGTTGCCCTCTGCGGGTGTGATCCGAGGGAAAGTGGGAGGGTAACCGTACCGTGCGGGATGATGGAGTCCCCAGTGAAACCAAAGAGTGGCATGGGGGAACGGTCCAGGATAGATTTTGGGATGCCCAACTATTTGAACGTTTTCATGAAGAGGACATTGACTGAGCTTCTAGTGTCGACCATCACTCGATGTACGTCAAAGTTGGATATTTCTGCCATAACGACGATGGGGTCGTCTTGAGGATAGACGATCCCCCATTCTTCTTCCTCTGAAAACGTGATGGGCGCCCACCCAAGTCGGTTAGTTTTCTTCGCTCTTCCATCTTCGATGCTGAAGAGTTGGTGATTTTGTTTGATTGGAAGTGAGCGGGCAAGAGATGGATGGCCCTCCTGAGATTGTATTGATCTGTGGGTTGCGAGGTGGAGGCGGTGCATGTTGGAGAAATTGGTTGATCTTCCCATCCCGAGCCAGAGCTTCCACCAGGTCCCGGAACGCCACACACTGGTCGATGCTATGACCATTGTACTTGTGGTATTGGCAGTAGATTCCTATGTCTTTGCCAAGCTTACCCTTGGTCGGCGCCTAAGTAGACTTTGAGATCATGTGCTCCACGTTGAGAAAGACGTTTTCATAGGGAGTATTGAGGATGGTGTAGGTCTCATACTTGGAGCGAGGAATTCATTTCTCCCCGTTGTTTGGCCGCTCCCTCTGCTGTCTTTCTTGGTGATTTGGGTTTTTACCCTTCTTTCCGGGGCTGTACAAGTTGTTGCTATAAGGGTAGTCTTTCCATTTTCCCCCATAGCTTTGTTGCCCCTGCTCTTGAGGACGCTGTCCTAAGCCTTGTTGGTCCGGGGCGCTTGGTATGTAAGTTTTTACCGAGTCGGCCTGGGGTGGTTGGTAAGCATTGGCTGTGTTAGACTTCTAGCTCAGTGTTTCAGCCTTGGCATGTACCGCCGCCTGTTTCATAATCTCATTATATGTGGTCCAGCCTTGAGTGTGAGTTGCATACTTGAAGAGGGAGTCACGGAGGCCACCCTTGAAGGCCTTGAAGGCTGCCCTGTCGTCTGTCTCAGCGCATCGGGAGTATTCGTGACTGAACCTTGCTGCGTACCTCTGCAGTGACTTGTGTACACCCTGTTTTAGCTGGAAAAGGTCTTCGGCCGAGGATAAGCGGTCGGTCTGGATCATGAACTAGTTCATGAAGGTGGATGTGAGCTGTTCAAAAGAGTCGATGGACCCGGACTTCAACTTGTAGAACCAACTGATCGCTGCCTCGGTCAGAGTGGAACTGAAAATAAGGCATTGTTCCTCGTTTGCGTGGTTCTTTAGGGAAATGGCCGAGTAGAATTTGTTCAGGTGATTCCACAGGTCGTTTTTTCCGGTGTAAAGTGGGAACTTCAGGGGTTTTATTTCGTGATTAATTCTGAACTGATTGATTCTTTCAGTGAAGGGCCCCTGACTGGTTTTTGACCAGGTTGGTCTTGATACCGGAGCTGTCCCGACTTCAAGTGTCCAGACTCGGTCCATGAGATGCTGGATGAGTGAGTCGGTTCTGGATGGCTGTGGTGCCCCTCGGGATCCCTGGGTGCTTGGTCACGACCGATCCTCCATGACCGCTCAGCATCCCTCCTGGGGGTAGGTCTTGGGAGCCATTGCCCCTGTGGTCGGCCTGTCTTGATCGTTTGGTGTCCCTCCTGCGGGGTGTTTCCTGGGACCCACTGCTACTTCGGTCGACCTGTCCTGACCGCTCGGTGGTCCTCCTAGGGGGCAGGTCCTGGGAACCGTTTCCCCGGTGGCCGACCTGCCCTGACCGCTCGGTGTCCCTCCGGCAGGGTGGTTCCTGGGGGCATCCGCGCCTTGGATCGAGCTGGGTTGACCGCTCGGTGTCTCCGTTGGAAAACCTCGACGGCTGCCCACCTCGTCGCGAGTGGTCGGTCACGAGTTGTAGCTGCCGAGCCGACTTGGCGGTACTCTCGGCCTCCTGAGATGAGTTGGTGACGGGGATGAGATCTTCCGGTGAATAGGTTCCATGACTGTTGTCTGGGTGGGACAACCAAGCGGTGATGTTTTCTCGGTGGCGATGGCTTTTTCCCTCCTCGAGACGAGGATCGGGTCGGCGAGATTGGTGGTCGTTGACCAACCGATTCCGTCCTGGGCCCTCGCTTAGGGTGTCGCGGGCGTCACGGTAAATCCTGGTGTCGCCGGGTTGGTTTCCGGGGATGATCAGCATCCGAGCGTGTTTCTTGCTTGGTTCGGCATCTACTTGCCGCTTTTTGCTTGGCTCGGCGACCGTGTGTACCTTCTCTTTCCCCACCACTCGGCGATTTCTTTCGGCGCACTCGGCCACCACTTTGTCGGTCTCTTCTTTACCGACGCGGGCTTGGTGCCCAGCGAGTTCTGCCTGCGCGACCCTTAGCTGCTCGGCCACCTCAGCGTACCGATCGTCGAGTGCCTGACATCTCGACTCGGCCTGGGTACCCTTAGTTTTGACCTCGGCCATGTCGCTCTGGAGTCTTTCGATTATCTGTAAAAAGTTTAGAGAGGGGTCCCTCATTGTTCTGGGGCCTTGCCCAGGTGTGATCTCACTGAGATCGTGGTCGCCCTACATGTTTCAGTGTCGGCGAGTTCGTTCTCGGCATACTAGGTGGACGAGTGACAACTCGGTCTGGTTGAGCGTAGGTAAACTTAGTTAGTTTCCCACAGACGGCGTCAAACTGTTGAAGCATTAAATGTTCCAACTATCGATTACTCGTCGTACAATCACCAAATGACGTGTATTCTTCCTCGTAACCTGTCAACCTAAGTGAATAGCGGGTTTCCCATTAGTACGAGCATCGGTGTGGTGCCAGCCTAAGGTTCTCCAACGGTCAAGTTAGTAATTTTGTTCGTAAGAGAAAACAGTAAATGGTAAATTGGGCAAAGTTGTATTGAATAGTAGATATTAGTTACCTTTATTGGAAAATGTGTACCCCTTATGTATGGGTAGGTAGGATGTTCAATTCCCATAGTTTTGATGTGGGACAAACACTCCTCAATTTGCGTGCTGACACGTATTACGTAGATCGAGGATAGATAGACTTTCACGTGTCATCCCACATTGAGCCCAGTGTTGGAGCTGTATAAGTACAGTGGGTTTGGGCCTTGAACGGAATCTGAGCTTTAAGTATACGGTACAGTGAGTTTGGTCAGATATGGTGTCAACGTATATAATCTTTCAGAATGCAAAAATAGTAGTAAAGGGGCATGTGAGTGTCTGGAAATGGCAATTGCCAAGCAAGACTTTGATCGGTCGTCATCAGAGTATACTAGTGGATTGAGGATGACGCGTCATCTCCAGGTGAGAATGTTCCATAGCTGACGTGTGCTCCAAATCAATGGTGTGAGCCATGTTTTCATTGTTCACCCCCTTAAATTCCGCAGTAATCAAAACCTTCCCCGATTTCGCAGAGGCACCAGATCATGAGCACCACTATCTTGCCAAATTCATGAGCCACAACCAAAGTATAGTACAACTTTAACTTTAATTAGCCAGTGTTTACGGCTTAATTAGAGGATGATCACTGATCCAATTTTTTCAAATAACTTTATTTGTTCTTTTAGCTTAGTTAGGGTATGCCGTCGCAAAAACAAAGAGATTCATTGGCTCGTTATATATGTTGAAAAAGTTGGCCGGTGATGATATATGTATGGTGATGTTTGCATACAGAAGAGGACATACGTAACTGATCAATTGATTAGAGAGAATATAATGTGCTGATTGCTAGAGTATGTATAAAAAAAATAACAAAATTCATTTTGTTTGTTATATATCCAGACCAAATTGGTGATGATATATATATATAGATCGAGTGCCTTCGATCATATCTATCTGGGCGTGCACGTAGTTACACTAATAAGAGAAGATGTGTTGCTTGTTAAGATATGTTCCACAGAACGAAGAAGATTCATATATAGGCTCATTATCTAGACCAAATTGATGATGATAGCTATGGTAACGTGGATGTAGTTACATTGAATAAAAATGATACGTTAAAAATATGAAATTCATTCGCTGGTTATCTAGAATATTAATTAAATTAATTAGTGATGATATTTATATATAGTGGCTTTTATATGTATTGTCAGCATAAAATGCATAGGTTAATTATGTGCTAGATGCTAAATGCTAGCTATAACCTAGTGTTATGCATGCATTTTTTAATTCAAAACTTGTTGATCATAAACATCTGTTACTCATCCATATATATGAGAGAAAACCTAAATGCTATAGAGCAGCAGCAACTCAAAATCAATCAACCTTTATTACTTCATTAGTTCATTTAATGGCCTCTATATAAATAGATACAATGCCAGTGACTTCACATTCATCTCTCTATAACCAAAATATATGCTACTCATAATGGCAACACCCTTCACTCATACCACCCTCCTTTTCCTTCTAGCCATTGCAATTTTCTTCAATTTCAACCAAACTCTGTCAGCCAGGCACAAGACCAGTACTCCATCCACTTCCCTAGTCCGTGGCCTAACACACTCACACTTCCCTTCCAACTCCAAAACCTTCATTTTATTCGAAAAAGGTCACGTTGCCAATGTCAGACATGAAGGAGCCACTGAGGGAAGTTAGAGATGGGTACTTGATATCTCTTAGCTTGGGGACACCCTCACAGGTCATTCAAGTATACATGGATACTGGGAGTGACCTCCTTGGGTTCCTTGCGGCAATCTCTCTTTTGTTTGTTTGGATTGCGATGACTATAGGAACAACAAACTAATGCCCACATTCTCTCCTTCTGCTTCCTCTTCATCATTTATAGACCTTTGCGGTAGCTCCTATTGCATTGACGACATCCATAGCTCCGAAAACTCTATCGACACTTGCACGATAGCTGGATGCTCATTCAGTGCCCTTCTTAAGGGTACATGCCCTAGACCATTCTCTTCGTTTGCATACACTTACGGGGCAGGTGGGGTTGTCACAGGGACCCTTAGTAGAGACACACTAAGGGTTCATGAAATTAGTAGCAATCCTAGCAGTGTTGTCACCGGGGCGATTCCCAAGTATTGTTTTGGGTGCATTGGGTCTACTTATAGAGAGCCTATTGGGATTGCTGGGTTTGGTAGGGGCCCACTTTCCCTCCCATCCCAGTTAGGGTTTCTCCAAAAAGGCTTCTCTCATTTTTTCTTGGGTTTCAAGTATGCCAACAACCCTAACATTTCAAGCCCTCTAGTGATAGGAGATGTTGGCATTTCTTCCAAAGAAAACTTGCAATTCACTCCAATTTTGAAGAGCCCCATGTACCCTAACAACTACTACATTGGTCTAGAGTCCATCACACTAGGCAGCAACACAAGTGCCAATATTACCCAAGTGCCCTTGAGGTTGAGAGAGTTTGACTCACAAGGCAATGGGGGGATGCTCATTGACTCGGGCACCACATACACTCATCTCCCTGAGCCATTTTACTCCAACTTTCTCTCAATTCTTGAGTCAGTGATTTCATATCCAAGAGCCAAGGAGATGGAGATGAAGACTTCTTTTGATCTTTGCTATGCAGTCCCACACAGAAATCGTCATGATGATATTGATGAACTCTTTCCTTAAATCACATTCCATTTTTTGAACAATGTGAGCCTTGTTTTTCCTGGAAGGAAACAAGTTTTATGCCATGGGAGCTCCAGCCAACTCCAGTGTGGTGAAATACTTGTTGTTTCAAACCATGGATGATGGAGATTACGGGCCAGCTGAGGTGTTTGGGAGCTTCCAGCAGCAAAATGTGAAGCTTGTGTATGACTTGGAGAAAGAGAGGATTGGGTTTCGGCCAATGGATCGTGCCTCAGCTGCAGCCTCTCAAGGACTAGATAAAAATTAAGCCATTAATCCCATGCTGCATGTGGTAGTTGGTCATGGTGGTGGCTGGAGTACGTGGTGGGTCTTCTTGTTATGCAGTAGTTGTTCTTTTTCAGCACTTTTGGATATTTGCATAATTTCTTGAGTTTCTTAATTTGATGAATTTAAGTATTAAGTGTTGTAGTACTTGGATAAATCAATGGTAGTTTCATTTTTAAGTATTGAATTAGTTTAGATTATGAAGATAGAAATTAAACCAACAGATACACGTACGTACGTACCCGAGCAACTTGATTAGATTCGCGCTATAAGCCTTAGATGTTGAAGGAATTATTGTGAGCTGGTAATATTCCAATTGCTTGGTGAGGAGGGAACAAATTGAAGTGGAGGTAACAGATATAAACATATATTACAAATATTCTCTATAACTAATGCGTGAAGTGAAGTGAAGTGAAGTGAATTGAAGCCAAGTTTGTAAGTGGCCAACCCAATGAACTAAATAAGTAAGCACAGGCAGAAGATATGCCAGAAAATGTTGAAGGAATCTCTTGCAATTATTATTTGATAGCTCTCTCATTGTATGCTCAGATAAAATTGGAGAGAGTCTTCAATTTGATCCGTGAAAACACTAGTTGTTTATGATGTTATATGTGACTAAATGTTACATTGACGAAAACTAGAGGCAGATTCAATCCGTCCATTCGGCTTTTTGTATTTAAAGTGATTCATATATGTAAAACTATTGTTCCGTACCATTTTAAAAGAAGACTCGGACAAAATATAAACTTTCTTGGGAATTTAACAAAAAAAAGATCAATCTACTTTCATTTGGTACTTTTATCCGCCAGAGTTCTATAATCTTTTAGACTGCAGTTCGCATAGAGACCAAAAGTTCTTAAGGTCATTTTGAGAGGTCAAAAGTCTAGGGTCATTTTGAGAAACCATTTTTAATACGCTCTGAAGTGTTAAAACCTGGAAAGGTATCATCTAGTGGTCATTGAAACCTCGACATATTGTGTTGCAGTATGGCCGGAGTGATAGTTTTCAATCAAATTAGGGTTGTCTTTTCAAGGGTGATATTTTTTTGGCACGATTTAAAACCCGCATGAAATTTATTTAGTTCAATCTGCACGATTAAAATTTCAAATCATTTTCAGATCAATTCGTTATGACACGTGTAATAAATTTGTGAATTTCGAGTCAATTTGCTAAGTCATATAATGACTTATTAATCTATTTAATAAAATAGTAAATTTCAATTTAACCTATTAATCTGTATTATGACCTATATATTAACCCGTTTAATAAACGTGCCAATTACTAACTTATATATTTACTCATTTAACTACTTATATACCTATTAAATCTTATAGTATTAAACAAGTTAAACAAATCATAGACTAATTTTGTTTCAAATACAACATATTTATTAAATGAATTCCACAGATTACCTAAATCATTAACGACATAATCTATTGCTAGTCGTAGTCTCTTTGTCATTAAAGAATTAAGAATTCTTATTATTCACTACCAAACTTAGAAATTGTAAATAGCAATTCAGAGTTGGCATGCCAAACCATTTCCATTACATGAAAAGACAATCATCTCCGTATGCTTCTTCTCACTTAGTTGAAAGTATCTAAACAAACATCCATATACAAATCTGAATAAAAATGTACACATACATATAGGAAAGGCTGCTGATGCAACATTTTCCACTGAGTTACGCGAGAGCTAATAACGGACAAGCTGGGGCAGCAGTGACCATAGAATAAGTCTATGAGCAACAGGATGAGCTTGCTACCCTTTCAGAAGGTCTGTCAACAAGAACCATCCCGGCAGGGTTTTGCATTGGCTGCACTCGAGGTAATCTCTTTGCTGCACCCGAAACAGAAGGAAACCATAATAATCAGATCACAGAAATTTCCTTCAAATGTAGACCATAATAATCATGATTGGCAATTAATTCCCTGACCAATAATCAGGTACATAACTTTCTACTGAAGTAAATTTCCATCAAGGAATACCTATCTCATAGAAAATGTCATTGACATTGTCTGCAGTTTTTGCTGAAGTCTCCAAGAAGAAGAGGCCATTCTCCTGAGCATATGCTTGTGCCTCCTGCAACGCATAGCAACCATATGAGCAACAGTCAAATTGGACTAATATATAAGTTATAACAAATGGACTCTGTAACCAATTAACCTTTTAGTAGCTCGAAGAAAAACATCATTTTCTTTTCTTTTATTTACTAGGGACATATATTCTATATATCTGATTCAGCAAGCATTAAATGAGAGAAATTTAAAAGGCTGTTTTATAAAGTTCTTATAAAATTCCCTTTTTTCTTTTCTTCTTTTCAAAGGATGGCATTAAACCTCCTGAAAATCAATCTGTCTTTGAAGTTCCAGAAGTGCTTATATTTGTAATTGCTCAATCACTTTTCGTCAATCGACAGGGAGCCTATAGATGAGCTTGTTTAATGTCTTACAAAATTTGACCAATTGTTGTCTGTTTCCACTTACAATTCCATTTTCTATCCATGGATAACATGCACTATGGGTCAATCATAAAAGCTTTAGTTTTCAATTTATTTATATCTTCTTCCCAATATAGTTTCATAAACTGGAAACAATAGTGTTCAAAAACTGGACCCTTGCAACACAAATTGGGATACACAACCTGAATTGCAGTCCAAATAGATAGGTGTATGGTAAACTTCAAAAATTTCCAACTAAAAATCAGCCATTAGAAAGAGAAATGGCAGATATATCTATAAAAATAAAACTGTAATATGTGTCCAATACTAATGTAGAAGCATATATGTATGAAATATTTTCAAAATATTTCCATATGGTCATTAAATTCCAAACTCCATTGATCAGGGACAAAGGATTTTGGACAGGAAAAATCGAGTGATATCAAAATCGAACCAGTAAGCAGGACAAAACAAATCAGAATTGATGAATTACCTCTGCTGCCACTTTCCTTGCCTCTACTAGATCTGCTTTGTTCCCCGCTAGTGCCATAACCATGTTTGGATTACCTATTCATAAGGAGGAAAAAAAAATTATATAGAATAATGTCATATTGGCAGAATATAGAAGCCGGTTCCATAACTAAAATACATTAGCCATATGACTAAAGGTCAAAAGCAAGTGCAAAAAATACCTTGTGATTTGAGTTCTAGCACCCATTTTTTTGCTCTCTCAAATGAGGCCTAAAAGAGAAGAAAGGAAAAAACGAATTTCTGCTTCAGATGCATTTGACTAATTTATATGACAATTAGCTAAAACATGAAGCAAGAAACAAATTTTAATACTAAGATGTCAGACAGAACACACATTTCAACCACGGAAAACTAAAGATCCTTCAACTCTAGTGAAAGAATGCAAGTCACGCCATAAGACTATATTCTTTGAAAATGTCAAAGAACTGAAATAATCATTAAAAACACCTTACTATCCGTACTGCAATGGCTAGTGAAATTTTATTATCTTGCTCCTTGAATCAGTTTACTGCTATAAGCCTATAACCTAACAACTCCATTTTTCTAGCTGGTTTGTCGATACATTAAATTTTGTATCCAAATTCAATATACTAAGTAGGAATATAACAAATATATGATGCAGTTTATACTTCACACATCCGATTTCCAGTGAAAATAAGCAAGTCAGGAAGGCAGCAGCTTTAGTCCCAGACCTAAAGGGTCACACCACTATACAATCTCCAATTCATCATCCACAAATTCAACAATCAACAATGAAATAAATTTGAGGGAAAGCTAAAATTTCAAGCAACCAGAAAGAAAAAAAGGGGGCATGACAGAGTATACTCACTTGATTTGTTAAATCATACACAATAATTGCAGCTGCGGCTCCTCTATAATACATTGGCGCCAAACTATGGTACCTCTCTTGACCTGCTGTATCCCAAATCTCAAATTTCACAGTTGCATCATTTACAGCCAATGTTTGTGAGAAGAAGGCAGCACCTATTGTTGATTCCTATAATATCATATAGAAAAAGCAAAGGTCAGGATAAAAAACAAAAAGCACCCTTTGAAAGTTATAGAGTTCCCAAAATTTTACAATATAACAAACCTGAAATTCAACAAACTGTCCTTTTACAAAGCGCAACACCAGACTAGACTTCCCAGCTCCAACATCCCCAAGAAGCACCTGAAGTACAACATCAAACATGAATTCGATTAGAACAAAATGCAATACCAAAAGAAAAATAATAAACAAATAAAAGAAAATTATTCATCAACTAATGACAAAACAACATAAATAAATTAATGAGTGAGTATATTGATGAAAAAATTTCAAATAAACAACCACCTTAATTTTAACATGGAACTTTTGCTTTTCTATATGTATTCTTGCTTGTGATTATGGCCTTGGTTTAATTTTCGTATACAGGCATATACTGCTATCACAGACCAAGCAAGCAATTTGACTTGCCCCCATCATAGTACGTTCATTATTCTCGGAGACCCTCGGGTTCTCAACATTAAACCAGAGGCAACAGACCAAGATAACTTTGGTATAAACAGGTAGGAAAAAGTTCAAACTTTCAGACTAGGTTTTTTTGTTGCAGCCAAAGTTCCAAATTAAGACCAAGACCATGCTATCAAGAAGCATACGTAAATGAAAAACAAAACTAAGAGCTCCATGCCCATTGATATTGTATTTGATTTCAATTGACTATAAAAAGGGCTCAAATTAAGTGTAAGTCGATGAAAGCATCAAGTCCATACGCAGAAAATCATAAACCCACACAGGAACTGGCATACCAATTCGCAAGCATCTAATTATTATGCATAATCATGCAGACAAACACCAGAGACAAGGAAAGATGACAAACTAAAATTCAAAGCTGAAAATCAAATCAGACCCATATCAAAGTATCCCCAAAACAGACAGTAATCAACCATCGAAGCAAACTCCGCGAGATACAAAACAAACCCACATCCTAATTCTCATTGAATCATGCACAGACCGATCAAGATTACAAATTTACAAAAACCCAATTAAAATCGTTGAGAACAACATATCAAAACCAACCAGAATCATAAATTTTGATAAAATTAAACAGAAAGCAAGCTGAAGAAAAGGGGGATTATGCTTTGTCAAAGAAATACAGACCAATTTGGCATTGATGTTCTTGTTCCCAGTGGTGGCCATGAGAGTAGTGGATTGAAAATCGAAAGATCAGAGGAAAAGAAGCAGAACTGAAGCAGAAGGCAGACGTTGACGAAGAATAAAGAGGAGTTTGATGCACAAGCAGAGGCAATAAGAAGGCAAACGAGGAAGGATCGTATAAGCCGAGTACCAACTAACCATTCAAACACCCAAACGTTTACTGAAACAATGTTTTTTACGGAGACTTGTTTTATTGCAATGTTTTCCACGTGGCGACCATAATAAACAAAATACTCTTCTTTCCTTCTTTTTGGTCCACCCACGCTAGAGCCAGCCTGTCTACTCAGCTCCCACCTTTGGACACGTTTTGCGTCTGAAATTATGGGCTCATCTACGTGTAATATTAGGCCCAATACAATTCATGGACCGGCTTCTTACTTTCTTTTTTTGGTGTTCCTGCTATATTTTAATAAAGTTGTTATTTTAACACACTCAATTGGCTCAAAAAAATACACTATTTCTCATATTTTAAACTATTCTCATTTAAACTTAAGTAATCCAAATTCGTGGGCGAAAGTGTCACTAGCCAAACCCATCTATGCAAACATTTCACTTTTGGGATGCACAGGGAAATTTTCTACAGTTAATTAGACCTGAAATTTGTATTAGGTTACCTAAAAAATGGAAGGACTCGTGATTGAGTTTGGCCATAGTGCACAATATCATGACATAAGATAATCTTAGAAGTTTAAAAAAGTATTTGATGAGTGAATTATTTATTTTACTTTTTAAGTTGATAAGTTTTTTTTTATATAAGTTTTAAATCCAGCTCAGATAATTATTTATTATTGCTTGAAATTCAATAACTTTCTCTATTTTTATTTTTTTGTCATTCTCGTTTTATCCACAGTAGACTCACAAATCATGTGTCTGATGTTTCTTGGTTAATCTCGTTTGGGTATATGCCCTTCAAAACTCTAAACAAGAATCTATTTGGCGTCTCCTTACCCAACGCAACGCCCATAATGAAGCTTGGCTTCTTGTGGGCAATTTTAACAGCATTCATGCCCTTCCTTCTTTAGTACGCTATTTTCTCGCTCTCGAGAACATTGGGAAGCTAGTATGGTTAGGTGATTTCCATGATTCCGATAATGAGGTTTCCTTTGTTTGTTGGCAAATCCATTTTATGGGGGAGCTCAAGCTCGTGACGTTATGAGTTGTATCCTTATTCGAGACCTCCTAAAAGGTGGTGTTAAGACCAATAGATCGTCCCTTGGATTCGAAGTGTACCAGCTAAATTACTGTGCTCGTCAGCTCGGTTTTTGCCGAGCTGTCCTTGTGCCACACGTGCGGTACGTGAATGTTGGGACATCGTTTCGTTTGGGGACCCAGGATTAGCAGTTTTTCTAGGCGTACAATCTATATGGATAGGTTTTGGGATTTTTTAAATGGTAACAACTTGCCTTTGCTGCCAGCTTCTTGCCCTTCAATTGGACAAATGTGCATAAATATATTCTATTATCTTCGAGCGTTCAAACCCAGGATTAGCTAATGCAAAATGGTTAAAATACTATCCAATTTTAATCTTTATAATCACACAATTCAAGGCACAAATCATGGCTCCATTTGCTTAATTACCACTTTCCATGGCCATGGGAAAAAGACACCATTCCGAGTAGAAGCAATATGGCTTGAACACCTTGACTTTGCTGATATTGTGAAGAGAAACTGGTCCAACAATTGTGCAATTCATGTGGGATGTCTCGGTCTCCGCACGGGGCTTGCAGAGTGCGCCAGAATCGGAGGAGGAGTGTGATGTCTCGGTCTCCGTTACAGCCCGCATCCGCGATCAACCTGAAGGGCATTAAAACCATTGAAAACTGTGAGGGGACGAAATAAATAATTTATAAAAACTCATTTCATAAAACGACATTTATGCTCTTCACTAAAAAGTATGCATGCATTCGAAAGCCATTTAATTCAATCATTCCTCAAATCATTAGGGCCTGAGCCCAAAATCATAAAAGTATGTGGGTCACTGCCCAAATTCATGTGGGAACTCAGTCCAAAACCAATCAAGTGGGAAATCAGCACAAAACAAAATCTGTAGGGACTCCTCCCAAATCAAATCACGTGGGTCTCAGCACAAATCCAATACATGTAAGTCTCAGCCCAAAACCAATCATCGACATCCCTGATGCCTGACATCCCAGATGTCACAAGCAATACCGTCACGGTTCTAAGCTACGCGTGCAACTCAGGGTCTCAATCCCAAGTCTCCCCAGGGTCCACCCAGGTCAATGACCCGCAGATCAATGACCCTCCCTGGGGGGAGGTTTTAACCTCTGACAATCCTACTCCTGAGTCACTATACGGACCAGTCGCTCGTACAATGACCCCTCGCAAGCAATGCCCCATGACTACTCCAGGATACTATGAGACGTTAGGAGGAGACAACCTGCCACTCCAGGATACTACGAGACGTCTGGAGGGTAACCGTTCGTGAGGATGGTATATGGAAAACCATTTTGTAAATCATCTCGAAACCGCTCAAAAGGACCTATGCCCGGGATTTCCATAAACCATCGTAAATCCATAAATGGGTCTTGTACCCGATGTATAACTTTCATAAACCATTTCCACAAATCCAATTTACAAAATTCAAGGGGCTCTGCCCGAAATTCCATTTCACAAACCAACTGGGCTCTAAGCCCGACCATGTAAACCAACTGGGCCTCAAGCCCGATATCTCATTGAATCAATTGGACTTCAAGTCCGATAGTTTCCGAATCAAATGGATCTCATGCCCGATTCCATTTTTCCAAATCCAAAACCATTCCATTGAACCATTATTGAAAATTCAAGCACGTCTAAACACGATATAAAAGTATAAATCTCGAAATACGTGCAAATACGGAAATCACCAAGACATCATCACATATGCACTCAAGGCATCTCAAAGCATGTATTTAAACATATAAAACAGTTATGGATGCATCAATTTAGAAATCAAGGTCCACTCACAGACCGTCCAAGCTGAGCCTCGATACTGGCGCCATAAGCCTCTCCGGGCCAATCACCATCTCTGGAACTTCCGGACCTGTCCAAATCATACTAGGGGGTTACTAACTACTTTAATAACCTCTCATTAAAGCCCCCTAATTTTTTAGGATTTTTAAACGTATTTTAAATAGGCTTTAAGCCTTTGGACACCCAAAACTACCTCGAAATGATGTCTGATCGACTCGAAACTTGTCCCAAAATGTTCGTTACATCGAAAGAATGATTTCATGTGTTGACCTCATCCCAAACAGTGCCCCAAGCGCCTTCACGCGCCGGTGCATAGTCTTTCTTCAACCTCTAGCGAACCCAGTCCAAACTAGTTCACTGGTTTCTAGTCCAACCGAACTGGCTTGATCGGTTCAGTGCCATTTTCTCCGCCTTCTTAGTCCGTTCCAATTCCTACTTCTTTGTCCCATCATTTTCAACCTATCTATATTATCAAAACCTAGAAAACTAGCCTAGAACCCCTTAGTTCAATCCACCCTTCACTGCCCTGTTTTTCCACCCCTTTCCCTGGGCTGCTCAACCGCTACCCACCGTCCAAAACCACCCCCAAGCCATCACACAAATCCCATAAACACTCCCCAATCACCATAAACAGCCCCCAACGTCCAAAACTAGAAATTCAAAATGTGAATATAAAAGGGGTTTCAGGTTTTCACCAGTTTCCCGTGGTTCCTCCGTCGTCCACGGTGGCTGGTCTTCCTGCCACCGCCTCTCAATGCCTCTCTCTCACTCTACCTCTCACCCTTTGGTCCAAAACAAAAAGATTGATGAAATGGGGAAAGGGTTTCGGGTTGGTTGGAATAGACGAAGGGAAAATGGTAGGTGCATGTATGAAGAGAAAGGAGCAATGGATGAGTGGCACTTGTTACTCATCCATTGAGCCTGGGGAAAATATCTGGGCCCACTGAATGACAAATGTCAACTCGTCTCGTAATTCGTGCAATAGTTCTTCGAACTTCCGTGACCCGTAACTTTCCCGTCGAACCTCAGATTTCGATGTGCGGCCTGTCTACGGACTCGTATCGACACGATCTATGTAATGGTTCTTGGTCCTCGTGCATCAAACCTACCAAATAAAAAGTTAAATTTTTGCCCTCGTTCAGGGATAAAATCGTAATTTCGCCATGAACGTCCGATAATCCTCGACTAATCCCCAATTAGCCTTACTAATCCATAATTAATTCTTAATTAATCCCAAGAATTTGGGATGGGTCATTACAAACTTCCCTCCTTAAAGAATTCCATCCTCGAAATTCCAACTGACCCAATTTCACAACTAAACTGTGGAAATCCAATCATGTCCCCCTACTCGGGCACTCTCGTGTAATCATACACGTCCGACATAAAAAACACGTCGGCTCGTAAGCATCACTCAAGATAGAATGTCAGCATCTATCGGCCTTGGTACTCGTATTAGCCAACTCCCTCAATGATCCACGCTGACATCATACACACATTTGGTTATTCTAACCACCAACTAAGTTCGACCTGTGTGTAACTGGACCTCGCTGAATACTTGTCTAGTAGTGATAACACATCTGCACTGTAGGGTTCCCTTAGTCATCTACGACTTTGAGCCCCCGCTCACATCAATCACTAAACCCTACCAACTCACTCCAGCTTCATGCACAATACTCAATGTCCAGTCCACCATAACTCCACCATATCGGAACTTCTCCGATAACCTTCATTACCATCACAACTACAACTGGTGCATCCTATGCACCCACGTACCTAAACAGTCATAATAGGGTTGGGGCCTACCCCAAGCAATAACTCACTCACGTCAACCAATGCGGAATCAAGTACTGTCCTCATCATCTCAATCGCAACTTCTCTTGATTCCGAAGTCCCAACCATGTTGGAACCAACTCGGATATGCTTCCAAGTCCTAAACTTACTCGGATGTCATCCACGTGTCCGTAAACAATCCAATTTGCATGTCCATTTACGACCGTTTATGCACATCTAAAAGGATATCAATTCATCCTAACCTGATGTACCGCTCAATCGAAGAGTCATAACAAACTCCTGCTGTGATCTGAAGCCAAATCTCTGTACATGTTAGAGGAACTCTGCCTCTCTCGTACCCCATAACTCTGGGTACGACCATTCCGACAATCCATACCAAGGTAGAACGTTCCCCGAATTTCATCCATTTCTCAACCACCACTACTACACCCTCTCTCGATAGTAGTGCCTGCCACAATCTCGTGCAGACACAACCAACCTACATCGTCACCGAGACTCCGCATCCGAACGCACTTATGGATCGGATCGTGTCACTTCACTTAGTACCAGACCCATCAATCTCCGTAATCTCAACTAGACTCAACCAGAGTTGTCCACTAGGTCATCCATGATCTCAGCTGCTCCCTGCAGCACACTCTCCAACCAGTAACCATAACTTGAGGACCTTGTCCTTTCGTAACTCTACCACTTTCAACTGTTAGGCTCACAAGAAACTTGGCACTACTCGGTGCTTATTACTGCTCTACCATGACACATCACAATCACGGCATGTCATAACAAACCACACAACATATACACCGTGGCATCCTCTACCAATCAAAATTCCTCTGGGATTCGACACACAACACATGACCTCTCACCCAACAATTCTCAACAGTCTCAACTCGGGTTGTCGTGCGCCTGACTGCTCTTAGCATCATAATCTCTGATCCTTGCACTTTTTTCGTGGACGACCCTGACATCTGACCTCCACTGATTCCGCTTAGCCTCAATCCATTTCTAACTTGACCGCTCAAAGGTCTTGACTCTCAGGTCGTCATACTGTGTCTACTGGTCAATTGGATCCTATCCACTAGTAACACTATGGCTCCAAGCTATTTTATTCCCATGCACATCTATCCTACTCGGGATCCAACCACACTAGAACACGACATCCTGTGCCAATCGAACCCTAAACCATCGCACCATGTGCCAATCTAACTAGGGTTCGATTCCACTGAATCATCATACTCTTACCCTAACTATTAGGTTAATGACGAGTTGTTACCACTGTAGAGACATCACATCCTCGACCTGCGCGTACCGCAAGAGCAAACCGTGCTCTGATAGCGACAACCTCGCTCTGATACCATTTTGACACGACCCATCCCAAAAACTTAAACCCACATTTCTCAATCCTCATCTAGTACTTTTTGGCCGTGAAGGAATGTTAGAGGGGGGACTGAGACGATGACGGTGGTGCTAACGGCGTCGACTGTCGTGGACAGTGACTAGAGAACCCGAAAACGGTAAGTTTTGGTTTGAAATTGGAAAATAGGATTTTAGGTTGTGTTGATTGATTTAATGGATGAGATGATGCTCCAGGGAATGAGGAGAACTCAGGGGACTTGGAATCAAGGTAAGAGGTGGTCGGAATCACGAGAACTCGATGAAGGAAATTAGTCGGTTTGTTCTTCGATCGGGAAGGTAACTTCTGAACTTAGTTTTTAGGTTTTGAAACCATCAATCAATAAGAAATAAGGAGAAGAAGGAATAGCAACTGAAACGGGGTGAAAAGGTGGAGAAAATTAGGGTGAATCGGTTACGCCGGTTCGGTCAAACCAAAAACCAGAGAATCGGTTCGTCTAGAGGTTGAAGATGAACAGTCCCCGGCGCGTGAGCTTCAAGTGCAGGGCCTTTGGGGTGGAGATGCATATGGCACTATTTGGGGATAATTTCAACATATGAAATCATTCTTTTGATCTAACGAACATATTGAGACAAGTTTCGAGTCGATCGGACATCATTTCGATATAGTTCGGGATGTCCGAAGGTTTAGGATCGAGTTTAATTACATTTAAAAATCTCGAAAAATTAGGGAGCTTTAATGAGAGGTTATTGAGGTAGTTAGTAACCCTCTAGTATGATTTGGACAAGTTTGGGAGTCTCGGTGACGGTGATTTAACTCAGAGAAGTTTATGGCGCACGTATCGAGGTGCAGCATGGACGGTCTGTGAGTGGACATTATTTTATGAATTGATGCATGTATAAATGTTTTATATGTGTTTTATATTGATGGTTTGAGATGACTTGAGTGCATATGGCTGTGGTGTTTTGGCACATACGTATTTGCACGTATTTTGAGATTTATGCTTTTATACTGTGCTTATACGTAGTTGTGATATCAAATGATTTGATTGATGGAATGGTTTTGGATTTGAAAATATGGAATCGGGCATGAGACCCATTTTATTGGAAACCATAGGACTTGGAGTCCATTTGATTTGATGAGAAATCGGGCTAGAGGCCCATTAGAGTTATATGATCGGGTTGGGGTCCCGTTGGTTTACGAATTCGAGCATGAGGCCCAGTTATTTTTTATAAATGTGATTTCGAGTCGGGGACCCCAATTGGATCTGGATTTGCGAGGGTTTTATGGAAACCCCGCGCATAGCCCTTTGAACAGTTTTGAGATATTTTCTGAAACAGTTTTCCATATATCATCCTCACGAGTGGTTGCCCTCCAGAAGTCCCGTAGTATCCTGGAGTGGCGGGTTGTCTCCTCCAGAAGTCTCGTAGTATACTGAAGTAGTCACATGGCATTGCTTGCAAGGGGTCACTGCACGGAGCGACCGATCCGTATAGTGACTGAAGACTAGGATTGCCAGAGGTTATAACCTCCCCCTAAGGAGGGTCATTGATCTGTGGGTCATTGACCTGCGTGAACACCGGGTAGACTTGGGATTTGAGACCCCAGGTAGCACGCGTAGCTTGGAACCATGACAGTGGTATTGATTAGGTATCAGGGATTCCGAGGATTGGCTTTGGGCTGAGACCCACGTTTTTTGGATTTGGGCTGAGACCCACGTGATTTCATTTGGCCGGAGTCCCTACGGAATTGGTTTTGGGCTGAGTCCCTACGGATTTGGTTTTGGGCTGAGTTCCCACATGATTGGTTTTGGGTTGAGTTCCCACATGATTGGTTTTGGGTTGAGTTCCCATATACTTTGGTTTACGGTTTTGGGCTAAGGCCCTAATGATTTAATAAATAAAATGGTTTGATTAATGGTTTTTGAATGCATGCATGCTTTTTAGTGAAGGGCATAAACGTCTTTTTATGAAATGAGTTTTTATTAAATTATTTTTTTTGTCCACTCACAGCTTTTAATGGTTTTAATGCCCTTCACGTTGATCGCGGATACGGGTTGTAGCAGAAACCGAGACATGACACTCCTCCTCCGATCCTGGCGCACTCTGGAAGCTCCGTGTGGGCTAAGGTTTGAATTATCCCTTATCTAACACTTCGTGTCAGACGGAAACATGGCACATCCCGCGTTAATCTCGAGGGGGATTTGGGATGAGTCGTGCCAACATGGTATCAGAGTAAGGTTTGCATGTGGTACTCTGATACCAAAATGGTATCAGAGCAAGGTTTACATGTGGTACACTGATACCAAAATGGTAATAGCGAGTGTATGACTGGTTAATTATTAAGTACCATAATCTATGGACAGTGGGTTACGGTTGTAGACCGTCTAGTGACAGAGAATAAAAGATCGCTCAATATGAGCAATGAGGACGGCTGGTAATAGTGGAATATAGATGATGATTGTCGGATCGGATTCTGAGCAGGGTATCAGTTTCTGTTGTCAGATGAGAAGGGTTATCAGGCTGAAAAATCGATTTAACGTCAACTTAGTATAACTGACCTATCAGAGTGGGTGATAGGCGAGACACCGACATTCTGTCTCGAGTGAGACTTACGAACCGACGAGTAGATTCTCGAGAGTTGATTAGGAGCTTTGGGAGCTCAAGTGAAAAAGAATACCGACGGGTATTGTAGTTTTTTTGGACGTGTACGTTTACACGAGAATGCCCCGAGTTGGAGGCAAGATTGGATTTCCACGGTTTAGATGTGGAATCTGGGTCAGTTTGAATTTTGAGGATGAAATTCTTTAAGGAGGAAAGTTTGTAACGACCCGTCCCAAATTCTTTGAAATAATTAAGAATTAATTATGGATTAGCAGGGCTACGATTGTACTCAGTCGTAACTGAGTCGAATCCAAAAATCACTGCTCGTACTGTGCGTCACTCACACACCTTCGTATCTTCGTCACGAGTGATGAATCTCCATCCTCTCAATCGTCACGGTAACATGAGCCTATCCAACTCGAGAAGACTCGACTACGTCCGTTGCTAGCAGCGTCTACCACAATCGCATGCAGACCAATCTAAGACATATTCCGCTATAGAGACTCCGTGCACATGCGGTCAACTCCCAGCCGGCACCAACCCCTCAATACGCAATATCCTCTGATCGGTCCACCTCAGGATCTAATCAACAATTACCACTCTCCTGGTAACTTGTTTGATCAATCACCAACTAGGGTTATCGCGAACCCGGCTGCTCACTGCAGCACGTCCACCTTGACTGATCCATCTCTCTCGACTTCAAAGAGTCGTTATACTCCGATACTAGTATCCAACCAACCAGTAATCACCATCCAAGGATCTCAACCACTCGTACCCTACGACCTATCATGCCACACAACATCTATACCATGGCATCCTCTTCCAGTCGACATCCCTCCGGGATTCGACACATTGAAACATGGCCTCTCATGCCAAATAGGATCCAACGTTCCTATTACCAACAGTCTCAACTAGGGTCATCATGCACCTGACTGCTCCTAGCAGCATAATCTCCGATCCTTGCAATTTTTGTCGTAGAAGACCCTAACATCCGACCTCCACTGATTCAACCTTACACAATCCCTATCTGACATGACCGTTTAGCGGTCCCAACTCTCAAAATCAACATACTATGCCTATTGGTCTACTGGATCCTATCCACTAGTAACACTACGGCTCCAAGCCATTTGATTCCTATGTATATCGATCCTACTCGGGATCCAACCTCACCACCACACGACATCATGTGCCAATCAAACCCAAACCATTGCACCACATGCCAACATAACCTACCCAGGGTTCGATTGAATCCTCATATTCTTACCCTCATTATCAGGTTGATGACGGGCTATTACCATTATAGAGACATCACATCCTCGACCCGCGGGTACCACAAGAGTTATACGGTTTGCTCGAATAGCGACAACCTCACTCTGATACCATTTTGGTATCAGAGTACCACGTGCAAACCTTGCTCTGATACTATTTTGGTATCAGAGTACTACGTGCAAACCTTGCTCTGATACCATTTTGACACGACCCATCCCAAATCCTCCACCCCCCCTACCCCCGAGATTGCCGTGGGATGTGCATACTCCCATCTGGCAGGAAGTGTCAAACAAGGGATAATTCAAACCTTAGCCCACACGGGGCTTCCAGACTGCGCCAGGATCGGAGGATGAGTGTGATGTCTCGGTCTCCGCTATAGCCCGCATCTGCGATCAACCTGAAGGTATTAAAACCATTTAAAGTTGTGAATGGGCGAAATAAATAATTTATAAAAACCCATTTCATAAAAAGAAATTTATGTCCTTCACTAAAAAGCATGCATGTATTCGAAAGCCATTTAATTCAATCATTCCTCAAATCATTAGGGCCTGAGCCCAAAATCATAAAAGTATGTGGGTCACTGCCCAAATTCATGTGGGAACTCAGCCCAAACCCAAATCTGTAGGGACTCCGCCCAAATTAAATCACGTGGGTTTCAGCCCAAATCCAATACATGTGGGTCTCAGCCCAAAATCAATCCTTGGCATCCCTGATGCATGACATCCCAGATGTCATAATCAAAACCGTCATGGTTCCAAGCTACGCGTGCTACTCAGGGTCTCAATCCCAAGTCTCCCTAGGGTCTACCTAGGTCAATGTGCCGCAGTGTAATGACCTGTCCCGAATATCGGGATTGAATATTAATTAATTATGGTTTAGAATGACTAATCGGGGATTAGTTGAGTGAAATCGGACGAATTATGCAAAATGACCGTTTTGCCCCTGGTCGTGGACAAAATGTTGACTTTTAGTTCGGGCGGTCAAACAGACTTTGACCGATGACTGTGACGTAGTTCGGGACGTCACGAGTTCATAGACAAGTGGCACGTTCGATTCCAACATTCGTAGAGAAAGTTATGATGTTCGGAAGTTGAGGGGTATTTTGGTAATTTGGCATGTTAGGGGCCAAATGCTGAATTTTTGACCGGAAGGTCCGCTGGACGAGGGCCAAAGACCGTTACGTAGGTCTCATCGATACGAATCCAACGACAGGCGGCATGCCGAAATCGGAGATTCGACGACGAAGTTATGGTCACGGAATCAGATTCGATTAACCGAACGAACCGGGATTAAAATAATATTTTAATATGAACAGTACCCGGTGACTGAACACACTTGGATGAGTGACCAGTGTCACTCATCCCCTAAAATCAGGCATTAAACCAGGATCCATGTTTTTGGGGGAGACCAAATGATGATGTTTTATTATTTTTAATTAATTAATTATTCTTTAATTTCCATTAATCCTCTCTAATGTCTTAACCGTGTACAACCAAAAACACAATTCATTCCACCCTTAATCTCCTCTCCATCAGCTGAACTTGAGAGTGCAAATTGGAGAGAATTCAGAGACGAAATTAATGAGGGAAACACGAGGGATTGAGGGAAACTGTAGAACTGGAATTCGGGTTTTAGAAAATTTGGGGGGAAAATCGAATTAGATGAATTGAGCCTTGTTGATCGAAATTGGGTTCAGTTTTAGTCTTCTGGGATTGCTACGATCAATTTTGTAGAAGGAATGAAGTTGAATTGAGGTCGATTTGAGGTAGAACTGAGGAAGGAAGCTTTCGGAAATTTCGAGCTTGAGTCGAGGAATTTGAGGCTTCGATGGATGAAATTGAGCTGGGGATTATGTTCCTGAGGATCCCACGATGCTTCTGGGTTCATCAATTGGAAGAAAACGGTTGAGATTGACGGAACTCCATGGTTGCACAGTGACGGCTGTTCTTCGAAGAATCGAGTTTGAGTCGTGGAGTTTGAGGCTTCGATTGATGCAATTGAGCTGGGGAAAGAGTTTACCTATGTCCTTTGAAGCTTCTGGTTGCATCAATTGAAGGAAACCGTTTGATATCGACAACTTTCGAAGATGAACAGTGTTCGAGAGTTCTTCGATGTTCATCTTCAAGTCGTGTGATTTGAGGTAGGTTTTGGTGAAATTATTGTTACAGAACTTAAATCAAACTTAAAACGAAGCTAATTGAATGATTAATTGATGTAATTAAGGCTGAATTGATAGGATTGGAACCGAGTCGCCTCGCGGGAAAATTGGACCCGTTTACCAGACATACGGGTTAGGACGATACACTGTAGCAGGCGCGTGGGTTTCACGCGCAGCCACTCACGGCGGCGCGTGAGGGCGCGTCCGGCCTAGTCTCAAGGTGAGGTCAACATGACTTTTGATCCTCTCAGTGTAACGAACATTTTGACGTTGATTCCGAGGAAATCGGATATTGTTTCGTTAATGTTCCGCGTATCCGAAGTTTTGTTTTACGTTAAAAATACGTATTTAAATTCCGAAAAAATTGGGGAAAATTATATGTTGTATTTTGAGATGTTAGTAATCCTCTATAATGATTTTGTACAGGAGTTGTGATTTCCAGATTTTACGAAAAAACGTGCAGCTCGGAAACGGACCGTTTTGGACGGTGTGTGTGAGTGGACTTTGTTTTCTAACCGTGATGCATGCATATATGATTTAAATGCCTTATTATATGATTTTATATGCTTGGGCATGATTTATGTTTCAATCCGGTAATTTCTCGGTTTTATGATTATTATATTAGTATTTTGGGCACGATTTTCGAGAAATTACGAAATTTGGTAAAAATGATGTTTGGACTTGGTTTGTGAGTCCGAGATTAAAATTGATTGAAAATAATGGTTGGACTCGGATTATTGAGTCATGGATTGGAAAATGATGTGATGACTCGGGAATGAGTAAATTGTCAATTTCGTGGATTTACGTGAAAATGGCAACAGAGGTTGCAACGCATGGATTTGCGTGATAATGTTATTTTGGGCATGAGAACCCAAGTGAATAGTAATTTTGACTCGGATTTGGAGTCACTTGTGAATTTGTGAAATTAATGATTTATTGGGATTTTATGATTATTTTAAGCAGTCTTTTGGGCACGTTTTACGAGGAACGTGCAAATGATGTTTTGGGCTAGGCCCGGAGTTTAAATGATTTCTAAAAAGATATTTTGACTTTGTTGGTGAGTCAATGATGATTTCCGGATTATTTTATTGATTTAAAATGTGATTTTAACGGTTTATATGTAAATGATATTTTGGGCTTTGAGACCCAGTCGGAAATGATCTTGACTTTGTATGAAGACAAGATTTGATTGAAATGTTTTGGGATGTAATTCCCGAGATGGTTTTCATCGTGATTGTGATATTCCCAGACGGTCGGAGCTTGGGGGGGATTACCCAGACGACCGGAGCTTGGGGGATGTGATTGTAGGATCCGGAGTTGATCCTATGGTAGTCAGCTTCTCGGATGAGACTGAGCCTGGATGTACCACTCGGATGGGTCTGAGCCTGGGGATGTGTTCGCCCAGAGGTGACTGAGCCCGAGGGGGTTGAGCCCAGAGGTGTCTGTTCCCGAGAGAGTGACTGGATATTGGCCTACGCGTAGTGCAGCACTTGTGAGTAGTGCAGTTTGATTGATTGTGCACTTGTGAGTAGTGCAGATGTGATTTGTGATATTTTATGCACTTGTGGGTAGTACGGATTGATTGGATTGATATATTTATTGTGCACTAGTGATTAGTGCTGATTGATGTTGTTTGTGATAACGTACTGGTATTGAGTACGGGTTTTTGGTCTTTGTGGCCAGTGATTATGTTTTCACATGTGTTGGCCTGAGAGCCGGGATTTGATGTTTTATAACATGAACTGATTTGGTGAACATGAGTGTTATGGACCATGGGAAAATATGTTTTGATTTTATCGGTCCACTGTTCATACTTGAATGATTTCATACTATTACTCATGTTTTATGATATGCATGCAAGTTTGTGAAAACTGGAGGGTAAGATTATATTTTGGCAAATGTTTTTATAAGAGGTCATTTTTGTCTACTCACACCTTTTCTGTTTTATTGACCCTTCAGGTCGTGGCGCGATGATCGAGGCTATTTGAGAGGTGGAGGTATGAGCGGGCATATGCGTAAATATCCCTTGTCTGGCAGGTGCTGAAGGGTAGTTTCGGACTTTCAGTTGACTTGTTAGACGGGAGCAGGACCGGGTACGGTTTTTGACGTCCAGTTGGGACGGGTCCTGTCACGCAGATCAATGACCCTCTTTGGAGGGAGGTTTTAACCTCTGACAATCCTACTCCTGAGTCACTATACGGACCGGTCGCTCCGTGCAATGATCTTTCGCAGGTAATGCCCCGTGACTACGCCAGGATACTACGAGACGTCTGGAGGAGACGACCCGCCACTCTAGGATACTACGGGACATCTGGAGGGCAACCGTTCGTGAGATTGTATATGGAAAACCATTTTATAAATCATCTCAAAACCGTTCAAAGGGACCTATGCCCGAGATTTCCATAAACCATTGTAAATCCATAAATGGGTCTCGTACCCGATGTATAACTTTCATAAACCATTTCCACAAATCCAATTTCCAAAATTCAAGGGGCTATGCCCGAAATTCCATTTCACAAACCAACTGGGCTCTAAGCCCGACCATGTAAACCAACTGGGCCTCAATCCCGATATCTCATTGAATCAATTGGACTTCAATTCCGATAGTTTCCGAATCAAATGGGTCTCATGCCCGATTCCATCTTTGCAAATCCAAAACCATTCCATTGAACCATTATTGAAAACCCAAGCACGTCTAAACACTATATAATAGCATAAACCTTGAAATACGTGCAAATATGGAAATCACCAAGACATCACCACATATGCACTCGAGGAATCTCAAAGCATGTATTTAAAAAATATAAAATAGTTATGCATGCATCAATTTAGAAATCAAGACAGACCGTCCAAGCTGCGCCTAGATACTCGCGCCATAAGCCTCTCCAGGCCAATTATTATCTCCGGAACTTCCGGACCTATCCAATTGACTCGAAACTTGGGCCTAGGGAAAATATCTAGGCCCACTGAATGACAAATGTCAACTCGTCTTGTAATTTGTGCAATAGTTCCTCAAACTTCCATGACCCGTAACTTTCCCGTCGAACGTCCAATTTTGAAATGCCACCTGTCTAAGGACTCGTATCGACACGATCTACGTAAAAGTCTTTGGTCCTCGTGCATCAGACCTCGCGGATCAAAAGTCAACTTTTCACCCTTGTTCATAGGTAAAATCGTAATTTCATCCTGAACGTTCAATAATCCTCGACTAATTCCCGATTAGCCTCACTAATCCATAAATAATTCTTAATGAATCCCAAGAATTTGGGACGGGTTGTTACATGCTAAGTGATGAGTTAATTGAGATTCAGGACTAACTCATGCAGAATCCTATTTGTTCTTACCTGATTGGTAGAGTGCAAGCTATTCAACACAATCTCTTTGACATTCACCTTAAGGAGGGGCTCTTTTGGGCTTAGAGATTTCATCCTAACTAGGTTCAATTGGGTGATGAAAATACTAAGTATTTTCGTACACAATCCACAATGAGGAAGAAAATGAATCATATCTCGAAAATTAGTGAAGATGATGGGATTTGGCATAGTGAAGACAATGATATTGGCTATGTGTTTGTTTCTAAGTTCAAAAGAAGATTCCAACAATGCCAAAATTCCTAATCATTCCACTTTAGAGGAGTTCATTTCGATTATTCTGCCTTGTATTACTAATTCACATAATTCTTGTTGTACTGCGCAGGTGACCATGGAGGAAATTTGGATTGCTACTCAAAGTATTGGTGCCCTTAAAGCCCTGGTCCTGATTGATAGGACCCCTCCTGACATAACTAGATAATCTAGAAGAATCATGCTCCCGTCTGACAGTTACAATGTCGAAAAGACGAAAACAACTTGAATACATTTATAACAATCACAAAAAAGCCAACTTCCAGACAAGGGGTACCCATTTTCGTGTCTTTTCATATACATAGCATAAGTTCATAAAACAAGACATATACAGGAACACAAAACCGTTAAAACTACACACCAAAACACGTCTATGTCTCTATGCCTCCGCTCCTAAATGGTCTCCGACGTCGTGCCACGGCCTGGAGAGCAAGTAAAAACCATAGAAAATGTGAGTGGACGAAAAAATACACTTTAGAAAACATATTTAAGAAAACATACCGTTTATCCTCCGTTTTAGAATTTGTTGCATGCATACAAATTCTAAAACACAATGAAAACATATCAAAACCTAGCGTCTCGATAAACATGAAAAGATAATAACACAATGGACTGAGGCCAATCACATCACTAGCCAACCACATCAATATGCAATCACATCAATAGACAATCACATTAATACCTACCATGTCCACAGCCCACAACATCATAGAATTCACACATAGTCAAAGTACCACCAATGCACCAGCTCACATAAATCATCGTAACAAACACTGCACTGCTGGTAGGCATATCATTCAATCACTTAGGATACAGAGCCCAGCTTGACGTCTGGGTGTACACCGACACCGAATATAGAGCCCAGCTCGACGTTCGAGACTACCTATCACAATACCAAAACAGATCCTCATGTAATCCTATCACAAACCCATTGTCACATCCACACATAGCCCTATCTCAGGATTCGGAGCCTCCAGCTCGACGTCCAAGATTACTTAATTGACAAGCATCACAACATATAATAATCATCACCATAGTTTACATCACTAATGCAGCAACATGTCCTCATCTCACATACCAAAACCATAATCAGAATCTCTTTCAGAAACCCGAGCTTAAGCCTAGAACCAAGCAATGTGGTGTGCCTCGTAAGACGTGCACAAATAGTATTTTCCAATAAAATCATTCAAAAATCATAAATAACCATAAATATAGGAAAATCACTTTATTACATATTTCAAACCTTGTTTAGCCCAAATTTATACTTAAAACTAAAGTTCGGAACATATACTCAAGGAAAACCTCGAAAAATGCGTAATAAAATATGAATTAAATATTCATAAAATCACCAAAAATCCATGTAAATGTCTCATCACTCAATTATCATCAAAACATTTAAAACTCATACATATGCATGCACAGTAATTAAATACAATAAAACGTCTACTCACAGTGCAAATTCGTCGTTTATTCGCCTCGCAGCGTCTGACAACTCTCGGAGGGTAGTAAACGATCCAGCCGTCACTATGGCTCGAATCTCACCTCGCAGGCCCAACTCAAACCTACGACACTTCTCGGCTTCAGTAGCCACAAACGCAGGAGCAAACCGAGACAACAACTGAAACTTCTGTTCGTACTCAGCCACACTCAGATTCCCCTGTTGGAGTTGCAGAAGCTCAGTCTCCTTGGCATCTCGGACAGAACGAGGGTAATACTGATCTAAGAACCTCTCCCGAAACGTCTCCCAGGTCACAGTGTGGGCGTCCCAACTAGACAACTCGAGGGTATACCACCACTCGTATGCCGCAGCATCCAGTAAGAAAGTAGCCAGTAACACTCGATCCTCCGGTGGGCAATGCATCACTGTAAAGATCCGCTCAAGTCTCGTGATCCACCTCTGGGCTTCCTCAGGATCTGCCCCACCACTAAAAGTCATAGCCCCGAGCCGATGGGCTCGCTCAATCGTAGCACTCTCTGTCCCTCTCGCCGCTTCATCTTCAGGTCGTGGGGAGGGTCTACGTCTCGGAGGCATCGTCAACCGTACGCTGAAAGAGGCATAGAATCAGTCAGACAACCTAAACACAACCTCGCAACAGACACAAACCCAACAGACTAGACAAACCTATGCTCTGATACCAAATGTCAGGACCCACCCCGGTTCCACCCCGAAAACCGAGATAAATCCTGCTCCCGTCTGACACCCCGACACTAAACCGAAGTAAACTCACGAAAAACCACCACTAAAACACAGTCAGACGCAGGAGAAACTTTAAACATCTCGAAGTCAAGTTTTACAGAGCATAGTACCAAATACAAAGGAAAGAAAACCAATAAACAAGATACACGCACAACGGAAAAGCGCACTCCGGGGTCACTCTCGAAAAATTATATGCCTCCGACCCTGCCTCGACGCCAAAACCCCGCGCTAGCTCCACGACCTAGAGGGAAATTTAAAACAGAAGGTGTGAGTGGACCATAAATGAGAAAAGAATTTCTGAAAACCATTTCATAATAAAACCAGGGTTTTAGCCCTCCGTTTTGAAATCACATGCATAACCCAGTTACTAAAAAAAATTATAAATCACGTAAAGATCATCATAAAAACATTTGCAGAATCATTATAAAAACAGTTATAGAAATCATATCATAAACACCATGAAACTGTATCATAAAACGTAAGTTTCAACCAATCATTATCCGATCAAACCTGCTGGATCTATTCGAGTCTTTAAACTCAATCCAGGCCTCAATAATATCCGAGTCTTTAAACTCCCGAGTCTTTAAACTCAACAGGCCTACGAGGGAAATATCAATATATCTGAGTCTTTAAACTCCCGAGTCTTTAAACCCAATCCGGGCTCGTCCCCCGTCAACTCAATATCCGGGTCTTTAAACCCAATAACCAGATCCAGCAAATCCAATCCAAAACCATTTGAAAACCACTTCTAAATCCATATCCAAACCCGAATCGGAAATCACTGGTCTGATGCCCTTCCGGCATCCAAAACCGTCATTCCGAACCCAAATCTGGAATTCCACTTTTCAACTTTAAAACCAAATCTCGTTTCCGAAATCCGATTTTAAAACCGAAAACCTTAATCATCAACCCACATTCCAAAATCCCTTTATAACCATTAGAAATCATTATTCTTTGAAATCCCGAAGCTATACCATCATAGTCAGAAATCAACCTTTTATCGTAGAACGTACTGAAAACCGAACTTTCTCAAAAAACGTGCCATTAGGTAAAACCAACATATAACCGTATGAGAAACATAAAAACATATTTAATAGCGTAAAACATAAATAAAAGCAGTTATGCATGCTTGAGTTTAGAGTAAGGGTCCACTCACAGTACCAAGCCCTCAGTCGCGTCCAGAACGTCCCTTACGTTCCTCAGCTTCCTCAAGAAATCCCGATCCTGTCAACAATCACCTAAGAACGTTACTAACACAACTACTAAGGTCCACCTAATTTTTTCCAAAAATCCCTGGGTCCTAAACGTAACAAACCGGAACCCTAAACCTCCAACCTCGCGGAACTAACCTCAAACGACATCTGAACAACCCGAAACCAATTCCATTAGACTCGTTACAACTCCTAGACCAAAAACCTAGTTGACCATTTCCCCAAAAGCAGCTGCACGCGCCCCCACGCGCCGCCCAAAGTGGCTGCGCGTGGGCCTCACTCGCTGCTATAGTATCATCGTCTACCTCGGGTCGGCCGGTTCGACTGTACTGAACCGGCGTTCCCGGTTCTCCGCCGTCCGTCCACCAATTCGACTCTTCTCTTCACCATCCTCACCGTCTAGTCCTAAACAACCCATTCCCCTTACTCTAACACCTCGACACAGTCCCTAGATCATCGTCCCAAACTCGACACAAAAACCCGTCTGTCCCCTATTTCCTATTCTGGACACCCAAGTCCTCCCCCGTCACGGTGGCAATACTAGACAACTCCTAGGACCCTCCTAAAGCTCACCCAACTCACCAAATCTCTAGACTCTCACTCAAAACCCACGACTATCGGTTTGAAACTCGACGGTAAAACAAAGCAAAATCACAGGGAGAAGAAATTACATGTCATCGATCGCCGCCGTGCTCACCGCCGCACTCCCTGGAGGTCACAGAGTCCTCCCCAGCTTCCTTTCGAGTTCAAATGAACCAACACACGACCACACCACCACCACGATCTCTCACTGCTTCTCTGTTTTTCTGGTTTTCCCCGTGAACTCCCACTTCGCACACACACAAGCACGACACCTACCAACTCACTCATTGTCTCTCTCTCAATCTCTGGTCACTCCTCACTCACCAGAACACACCAACACTTACGGCCACCATCCAATTTCCCCAATCTCTCAGTCTCTGTTTCTCTCTGGTTCGAACAAACACGAACACATACCCATATAATTGGAACCGTGCTTCCTGGAACCAACCAGACTCCTAGCACATGTCACAATCCTCTCAAGCCTCACACAAAAATCTCAATCTGCCCTGGACACTTGTCCAAATCCGGCTACACCAAGCCCAAAGTACAAAAGACCAAACTTCCCTTCCTTTTAAGTCAAAATTACCATTTTGCCACTACCTTTCTAAACCTGTAACGCACACATCCTAACTCCGATGAATACGTGCTGCTTGTCATCGAACTCAGGACGACGAGATCTACCTAACGGTCCTAGGTCAATCTGTCAAAACCCGATCGTACGAAAAGTCAACTTTTCCCCTATTTTAGCCAAATTATGGTAATGCCCTCAACCTTCCGAACATCATAACTTCCTCCTCGGATGTCGGAATCGGGCGTACCACCTGTCTACGGATTCGTGACGTCCCGAACTACGTCACAGTCATCGGTCAAAGTCCATTTGACCGCCCGAACTCAAAGTCAACATTTTGCCAACCTAGGGGCAAAATCATCATTCTACACTACCGGACCTATCGTAACTGACTAACCACCAATTAAGCTGACTAATCTCATTTTAAACACGGGCTTAACCCTAATTCCCGGGACGGGTCGTTACATCATAACCGAGTCTTTAAACTCAAAACATATACCGAATCTTTAAACTCAAAACATATCAATCCAGGGCCCTCCCCCCTTCAATCAACCGAGTCTTTAAACTCAAAACCAGATCCAGCGGTTTTTCTTTTCTTTTTCTGGGTCTTTAAACCCAAAACCATTTTTCAATCCAGTGAAAACCAAAGAAAATCCATATCCGAATTCGCAATAATGATTCCGTAAGTCGGCATCCGGAACCATCATCCCGAACCCAAATCTAGAATTTCCTTTTCAAGTTTCAAAACCGAATCCAAAACATCTTTTCAAAATTTAATTCCAAAATCGAAAGCTCGTTTATCGAAATCACACGAACAGGGCTCCAAGCCCGAGATCACTTTTTCAAAATCCGTTATAAATCATTGAAATCAAATGACACGACCTGCCTTCAACCCCCCGGGATTAAGGGCTAAGTCATGCTCCCGTCTAACTTACGAGTGACACGAAGGCTAAACTAATGTCCAACCTCCATGTGACACGTAAGTTGGACAAGGGATTCTTGACTGAATCGCTCAAAACTTCTGGACTTCCCAGAGCACGCAAACTCTACTGTGGATCTCGTATGTGATGTCTCCGTCTCTCTCGATCAACAGCCCGTACCGCAACAACCTGGAGGGTATCGAAAACACAAAAAGACTGTGAGTGGACAAAAATAAGGATACGTTTATAAAACAGTTTGTCAAAAAAGTACATTTATACCCTCCATTTAAAACCAATGCATGCATAATAAACTCATTTCATAAAACCATTTCATATAAAAAACATCAATGAAAACCAGAATAATTTCATTCTTCAAATCCACAATTCAAATCCAAGGCCTCAGCCCAAGGTCACAAATCGATCTCAAAGTACGGGAACTCAGTCCCAAAACTCATCAAAACCAATTCATTTGGGCCACTGCCCAAAACATCGGAAAACCAGTGAAAAACATCAATCATGCGAGTTTGCTGGATCTCAAGTGCGCTCGAGTCTTTAAACTCAAAACCATGCGCATAATCAGGCCTTCCCGGGATATCAACGAGTCTTTAAACTCAAAACACAATCACATGCCTCGAGGGGTATCAAATCCGAGTCTTTCAACTCAAAACATATACCGAGTCTTTAAACTCAAAACATGTCAATCCAGGGCCTTCCCCCCGTCAATCAACCGAGTCTTTAAACTCAAAACCAGATCCAGCGGTTTTTTTTTTCCGGGTCTTTAAACCCAAAACCATTTTTTATTTAACAGTGAAAACCACAGAAAATCCTTATCCGAATCCGCAACAACGATTTCGTAAGCCAGCATCCGGAACCACTGGCCCGAACCCAAATCCAGATATCCTTTCCAAGTCTTAAAACCAAATCCGAAATCTCATTACCGAAATCCAGTTTCAAAACCAAAAACTCGTATATCGAAATCTCATGAACAAGGCTCCAAGCCCGAAATCACTTTTCCGAAATCCATTTCAAATCAATGAAATCAGATTATATTTAAAATCCCGAAATCAAATCATTAATGTCAGGACCCGTCCCAAATATCGCCTCGATACCCGGGACGAACCCTGCTCCCGTCTGACACTCACACCCAAAGTACCCAAAATAACCTTAATACCACTTTAAGCATAACTATCAGACGAAGGAGTAAATATAAGACAATTAGAAGACAGAGCATAGTTTTACAAAATGGGCACCAAAATCCTACTATGCTAGTCTCGCAACGGAAGAACGTCGTAAGCTCTATGCCTCGATCCCTGCCTCAACGTTCACCCCGACGCTATCACCACGACCTGGAGGGAAAATTTAAAACCAAAAGTGTGAGTGGACAAAAGAAAATAAAAGTTTCAAAAACAGTTTATCATCATATCAAAGTTAAGGAAAAACAAGAATAACATTTGTTCCCTCCGTTTTGAAAACATGCATGCCCAACTACGTATTAGAAAATCGTAACATAAAACATCATAAGAAACAGAAACACTATAAAACTGCATCATAAATCGTGAATATCAAAGTATCATTTTACGATCAAACCTGCTGGGTCTATCCGAGTCTTTAAACTCAATCAGGCCTCAATAATATCCGAGTCTTTAAACTCCCGAGTCTTTAAACTCAATAGGCCTACGGGGGTAATATCGTAAATATCTGAGTCTTTAAACTCCCGAGTCTTTAAACTCAATCCCGGCCCGTCCCCCGTTAATCAGAATCCGGGTCTTTAAACCCAATATCCAGATCCAGCAAATCCAATCCAAATTCAATGTAAACCCATTTCTAAATCCATAACCAAACTCGAATTCGAAATCCCCGGTTCGAAGCCCTTCCGGCGTTCAGAACCGTCATTCCGAACCCAAATCCGGAAATCCACTTTTAAACCAAAACCCACATTTAATCACAAATTATGTTTCATAATCCATTCATCATCATCAGCAAACAATTATAGATTGAAATCCCTAAATATGGCATCAAAATCCGAAATCCAACTTTTTCTCGAAAAACGTGCAAAATCCCAAAAATGTCTCGAAAAACGTGCAAACACATCAACCACATATAATCATCATTAAGAAGCATAAAAACACATTTAGTATCATAAAACATCAATAAAAATAGTTAGGCATGCTCGAAAGAAAGAAAGAGTCCACTCACGAATCAGAACAAGTCAACCGCGCTCCGTGCGCTCCTCGACCGTCTTAGGCGTCTCCCGTCCTGTCAATATGCACCAAATAGAGTCACAATTACATCAAGGATACTAACCCTAATTTCCCAAATTTTTCGGGAATTTATTAATATTTTAATCTTAAACCCTAAACCGTCCGGATTCCCAAACTACCTCATAACATCGTCCGATTCACACGAAAATTATACCAATGGATTTCTTAGGACATTTAGAAAAAAAACCATGTTGGAAGCTTGGCCAGAATCCTCCCCACGCGCCTCCACACGCCGCCCAAAGTGGCTGCGCGTGGGCCGCACGCGCCTGCTACAGTGCTCCTTCAACCTCGAGTCACCCGGTTCAACACAGTTGAACCGGCGTGACCGGTTCTCCTCCGTTCCTCCACCGTTTCAGTCCAAACCAATCCCAGAAGCTTCGTCCCATCCTAAGCAATCTAACCCCGTCCTAACTTATGAAAATCGACGCCTAAAACCCATCGTTCACGGCCTCGAAACAGACGGCCTGTGGCCCCTGTTTTGGCCGCGGCCGCCCAGGTCCTCCCCCGGCACGGCACCACAACCAAACGACTCCTGGGACCTCCAGGAGTCTCACCACGACCACCAAATCCCTCGACTCTAGCCCTAGGTCCACGACTTTCGAATTGAAATTCACGGGAAAAACAGAGGAATTGAGCTTGCCTTTCGATTCAGTCTCCGCCGTGTGCACCGCCGCGTGCCACGGTGTTCGTTGGGTTCCCTGCAACCACCTGAGCCTCCCACTGTCTTGGTTTGAGCCACCACACGGAACAACCACCGCCACAGTCCACCGTCTCTCTGTTTTCTCCAAAAATCCAGCCGTCCCCCGTCGTGTCCCCATGCACTATTCCTCCACCAAAACACGATCACCAGCTCAGCTTTGTCTCTCTGTCACTCTCTCAATTCACTCTTCACTCACTCACACCCTGAATTGATCGCAGTCTCTCCAATTTCTTCTCTCTGTTTTCTGTGTTCAAAGCCAAATGCACGGCTTGAAATCGTGCAAAGTGTGGCCGTGCACACCATCGATCATCCTAGAACCATCCAGCCCCTTGCACGTGTCCATCACTCCATGGCTCAAAAGAAAAGATCCCAATCCACTACTGCCACTTGCCCTTATCTGATTTGGCTGAGGGAAAAAGACTAAAATGCCCCTAGTGTGCAAATTACCATTTTGCCCTCACACTTTCCAGACCCGTAACTATTTCGTCCGACGTCCGATGACAGCGTGCCGCCTGTCATTGTACTCAGGACGTCGAGACCTATCTAACGGTCCTCGGTCTACGTGAAAATCACAAGTCCACTAAAATGTCAACATTTTCCTTAATTAGTCCAAATTACGGTAACGCCCTCAATCTTCCGAACGTCATAACTTTTTCTCCAATTGTCCGAATCGAACCTACCACCTGTCTACGGACTCGTGACGTCCTAAACTACGTCACGGTCAATGGTCAACACTCATCCAACTGGTAAATCAAAAAGTCAACTTTTAACGCACTATTCCCAAGGGTAAAATCGTCCTTTCATACAAATATTTACAAAAATTACATTTATACCCTTCCCGAAAGTACGGGTTGTTACAATTAAAACCATGATCAAATCACAAGATGAATCGAAATCTCATAAAACGTGCAAATACGTAAGAATCTCGAAAATCGTGCAAAATTGTAAATCATCAAGATCATAAATCAAATTATAGGATCACATATAGAAAACATATAAAAACATATATGCATGCATCATAATTTCGAAAGCAAAGTCCACTCACAGACCAGTTATGCCGCCGTCTCGATACACGTGCACTTACGTCGTTCCCGGCCAAACCACTATCACCGGCTTTCCCGAACCTGTCCAAATGCCATAATAAGGTCATTAACTACTTCACAATGGTCCTACTTAAGCCCCGTAATTTTCCTGAATTTTTAAATATTTTTAATCGAGACCTAAAACCTTCAGACATCCCGAAACATATCGAGACGATGTCTGATCGTCACGAAACCAGTGCCAAAATGTTTGTTACAACGACTAATTTAAAAGTCATGTTGGAAGATTCCCCAAACTACCCTTCACTCGCCCCCACGTGCATCTGAAACTCCATGCGTGTGAAACCCACGCGCGTGAACACTGTCATCGTCAACCTCAGGTCGACCCGGTTCAGACCCGGTTAGACCGGTCTCTGTAACTCAAACCGGCGTGGCCAATTTTTGTCCAATTTCATCCTTTTTCCTCATTTTAAGTCCTTTAGCATCTTCATACTCTTTCTAATCAATTCCTATTCACAAAATACGAAATTGGAGTCCGTAATATACCTCCTAAAAGACTCGATCAATCCCAACTTTTCCAACGTCCCTTCTCTGTGATTTTGGCCACCTCCTGCCGTGATTCCAAGTCCAAAAGAGTCCTAAAAACATCCAAAACCTTTTCTAATTAACCGTTTTCAAAGAAAAGCAGCCAAACGCGAATTGCCATTTTAACCCGAAAACTTACCTTCCACGAATTCCACGACCACCGTCCACAGAAGGTGTCAGTTCCACGCTTCCTAGCTTCCTAGCCACCTCAGAAACACTCCCCAATTACTCAATTAGACTCATTCATCCTTCAGGTCGATTTCATTCTTTCGAATAGAAACAGGGAACTCACGGTTCCTTCTTCTATTAGACCACCACCGTGCACGACAGTGCACGCCACCCGCCTTACTCTACTTGTCTCAACTTCGCGTTCATACAACACTCACGGTTAAAGAAGGTCATAGGGTTCAACTGGCTTGTTTTCACAATTCAAGCTCTCTGTTTCCCTCTGTTTTTGTAAAGCCACAAGCACACACCGTGCACAAATTTAAAACCAATTGAGGCTTCTACACCCATCCAGACCCTGCCAGGTGTCCAAAACCTGGTGGACACACACCTGATGCAGCCAAGTGTCCCCTGATCACTGGACACTAATCCCAACGCAGGAAATGACCAAATTACCCTTACCGTCAAAATTACGATTTTGCCCTTCAAGTTCCTAGACCCGTAACTTTGTCATTCGACCTCCAATGAACGCATGCCGCCTGTCATTGTACTCAGGGGATCGAGATCTACCTAACGGTCTTAGAAATACGTGAAAAGTTCATGTTGTTTGAAAAGTCAACAAATTTCCCCTTTTAATCAAATTACTGAATTGCCCTTTAACTTCCGAACATCATAACTTCCTCATCGGATGTCGAAATCGGACGTGTAGCCTGTCTATGTACTCGTGACGTCCCGAACTTCGTCACGATCATCGGTCAAAGTTCAATTGACCGCCCGAATGAAAAGTCAACATTTTTACCTATTCTAGGGGTAAAATTGTCATTTTGCACCGTCCATCCGAAATCGTCCAACTAAGTACTGATTAAAGAATTTTGTTCTCGAATTTCATCCCCGAAATCATCCAACTAAGTACAATCTACCCCCCTTAAAGAATTTCGTCCCCGAAATTCTGCATCTCGTACTTCCGTAACTATCTGGGAAGTCTAACTGATCACCTGGGTCTCCTACCCGGTGTCCAGCACCTGCCAATCAACTTATCCTTACAGTTCCCAACTGTCACCACGTCTTCGTCAAATAAATAAACTCTACCAACTTTTAGTTTTCTGGAGGTCAGCCGACACTAAGCCCAATTGCACTGAGGTCAGCACAATTCCATCTCGTACCCGAGGTACCTTTAACTTCTCGCCAGCTGACACTCATGGCTCAACTAACCCTAGGTACGCTACAACACCATTGCTACCAATTTCCAACACTTCCGCCTCCTTTTTGAGTCGACCGTACCTCATACCAACATCCCTGTACACTGTGCGAGTCTGCTGTCAACAGAGTAATCAATTTGTAAAACGGCATCTACCAACCTTAGTATTTCTATTCTTCAATATCCGTACCACGATCCGCATCGACCCCAATGGGGTCACGACTTACTCACTCGCACCACTAGCTTAATCAATGAACTCGCCCGTGGTTCCACTAACCACTAACACAGTCAACCTGTGGAAACACCATCCACATTCCATACTATCTTCTAAACTAGACCCTATCAAGTTCTATCCATCGTGATCCCGCATCGCCGTTCACACATCTCAGCATCAGGGTCCTACTAGCCAAACGTGGCTCTAAGCATCTAGCTCATGGGGAGTAACCAACAGATCACTCTGGATCACCCAGATCCAGTCCACATGCTCCATAAAAAGCTTTCATATCGGAACTACGCCGATTATCCATCTATCCACAACATTCCTCGGCACTAGGCCGATCACCAATACTTCCACCAGAACAATCACGCTGCATGTCCGAGGTCGACCACTGCAGAACCAGTATGTACACACTTCAAGTACATGCACCAATTACCACCAACCAGTACCACGGTGCATATTACCAAACACACGTAAAGACAACTCTACGAACTTGAATAAAACAAAAACATTTTAGAATACCCCAAACACAGCTCGTAGCGTATATCCTTACGCATTTCCAACGTCATCTTACGACACGTCCATTAATCAACCACAGCGGCATCGGCCACGTACTACAAAATCAAATCATGATCAAATCACAAGATAAATCGAAATCTCAAAAAATGTACAAATACGTAATAATCTCGAAATACGTACAAAATCGTAAATCATCATTATCCATTCACAAATATAGAAATCATGTATAAAAAGCATATAAAACATATATACATGCATCATAAGTTCGAAAGCAAAGTCCACTCACAGACCATTACGCCGTTGCCTCGATACACATGCACTTACGCCTTTCTCGGCCAATCCACTAACACCGGCTTTCCCGAACCTGTCCAAATAACATAATAAGGTCACTAACTACTTCATAATACTTCTACTAAACTCCCAAATTTTTAACTAATTTAACCGAGGCCTAAAACTTTCAGACATCCCGAAACATAATGAGACGATGTCCGATCGACTCGAAACCAGTGCCAAAATGTTTGTTACATCAAATACTTTAAAAGTCGTGTTGGAAACATCCCCAAAGGGGGCCCCACGCTCCCTCACACATCGCCCAAAGAGGCTGCACGTGGGAGCCACGCGTCTGCACTGTTCATCGTTTCCTTCCTTTCGCCAACCCGATCCAAGCCGGTTCGAACCGGTCTCTGCAACTCGAACCGTCGTGGCCAGTTTTCGTCAAATTTCAACCCGTTTTCAATCCTAATTAGCCCATTAGTTTCGTCCTTTCATTCCTAACCAACTCACCTGATCAAAACATGAAATTCTGGGCTAGAGATTACCTCCCAAATCGACTTTCTGAGTTTAAATTTCCCTCTATCGTATCTTAAGGATTACGGCCACCATAGGTCTCCTCTGCAAGCTCAATAGCTCTGTTTTGAACTCGAGAACAAATTCCAATAATCCAAACAAGTCAATAATCACAAAACCAGATTTCACCATGTTTAAATTCAAACGAAGGTTCCTTGGTAACTCACCTTACCATCGACTTTAAGCCTGCAAACCAGGCTTATTCGACCCCTTGGACCTCCAATAACACTTTCCCATCAATGAAATCGGTCAAAACCTTATGAGAGCACGATTACCATTTTTGGACCTTAAACAAAATTCCTCGAACACTCTGTCTTACCTCCATCGTTGTGCCTCGTCGTGGCCATTAGGCGACTCTCCACACTTCCTTTTCTTCTTCTAATCACACAACAAAGGAAACCACTGAAATTTGAGGGAAAATAGGACACTTGGATCGCACAGGTACTCTGAACCTCGGTTTTCCACGGGTTGAGAACCACCGTCCACGGCGGCTCACGGTGAGCATGACACGATGTCGTCTCAACTGCCTCTCCATCTCTCATTCATTAATCACGGGTCAGGGGATCCTTGTGAGGACGATTTGGGGTCAAGATCATTCAAATTGTTCTCTGTTTTCACTCTCACCCGTGAACACAGACACTCACTCTATTTTGAAGGCAACTAAAGGTGGTGAGGAAGGGTCTACAGCCATCCAAACCCAGCCAGGTGTCCAAAACCTGGTGGTTACTTTACCCCAAAATAGCCAAGTGTCCTGGTATCATTGGGCACACATTCCAAGACAACCAAATGATCATTTTACCCTTGCCTTACAAAATTACCATTTTTCCCTTCGTATTTCTAGATCCGTAACTCTGTCATCCGAACTCCAATTGTCTCATGTCGTATGTCATTGTAATCAGGGGATCCAGACCTAGCTAACGGTCCTCGAATTACTTGAAAAGTTCATGTCGTTTGAAAAGTCAACAAATTGCCCCTTTTTAGCTAAATTACTGAATTACCCCTGAACTTCCAAACATCATAACTTCCTCCTCGAACGTCGGAATCGGACATGCCACCTATCTATTAATTCGTGACGTCCCGAACTAAGTCACGACCGTCAGTCAAAGTCCATTTGTCCGCCGAGACAAAAAGTCAACATTTTTACCCATTTTAGGGGAAAAATCGTCATTTCGCACTGTCCGTCTGAACGCATCCAACTAATCACTGATTACCTTCACTAATTTGTCATTAACCACTAATCTAATCCCGATCTCCGGGATGGGCTGTTACAATCTACATAAACAAAACTCGAAGAAATGTGTCCACATCCACGACCCAAATACTCACCTCGCGACCAAAAATGGTATTCTTTGTTCATGGACAATTCTACGTTCACAGCTTCAACCCAAGGCTTGGTTAGGACCACAGAGACTCCAGAAGGTTGAGCCTAGCTTCGTTTCTACTAGTTCTGCTCGAAAACTAGCCTATCCAAACTTAACCCGAAAAATCTTCACGGGTTTCCTCCTCTCACTAGCTCTGTTCCTATCTTCTTCTATTCTGAATTCCTCCCTCTTCTCTCCTCTCTGGTCTCACTCTATTCCCCTTACTCTCTCATTCTCTTTTGTTTCACTTTTCTGTTTCCACACATTTTTCCTTTTGGTCGTCTCCTGACAACACACACTCACACAATCCAGCACCAATTAAGCACACACAACCAAACACAAAGGCGGTGGCACCGGATTTTAGGAGATAAGGGAACACTTGTCCTGCTTCTAGTTGGTCACCAAAAAAGATCTCACAAGGAAAAGACGGAAATAACCTTTCCTTAAAAATTTACCATATTACCCCTATGTGTTTTAGACCTAGAACATGACCCTCTTATCTCCGTTTCTAGTATGCCGCATGTCAATGTACTCGGGGGACCGAAACCTTCCTATTGGCATTTCCAGAATTGCCAAAAAATCATCCCGGTCAAAAAGTCAACATTTTAACTTTGACCAAGAAAAGTCAACCCTTTGACCATGGGTAAAATGGTCAATTTCTGACCCTTGGAAGTTCGGGCAGTTACATTGATAGTATTCATGTAGGGTTTTATCGTAGATTTTGACCAAATGTTCATCATAAGGTCTTTGATATAGTAAGTGCCTTGTTTTTAAATTGCATTTCCCTTGAGGTTTTAAATCACACGAACATAACTTTGATACCTAAAGTTGAAATCCCAGAAATTACATGCCATTTTAGGCCAATAAGTCTCTGTAACATAGCTTAAAAATTTATCACCAAAGTTATCATTAACTGTTAGCGTAACATCCTGAAAGGCATCATTTCTCATAACCAAGGGGCATTTGCTCTCAGTAGATCCATTTTTAATAACATACTTATAGGCCAAGAGATTTTTTTGGGGTTTTAAAAGAAAAATAAGACGGATATGGTAATATGGATATCCAATAATATCCTAAGTTGGGATCATATTCGTAGACTAACCTTATTTTTTAGTGTATATCCTCAGCCTTTTGCTCTTTTCTGGTGTATAGAACCCCAAAATGAAATTTTACCCCTTCGAGCGGTATCAGACATGGATATCTTAATGCCCTTAACGAATATTTTGGAGAATCATATTGGAATCCTTAGCTCTCCCAATGGCTTCCATATTTCTAACCTTATGTTTGCAGATAATTATCTGATAATTGCAAAATTTGCAAAATTTTCAAAATTTGCAAAATTTGCAAAATTTGCAAAAGTCGTGAATGTAGTTACTAGGAAGGAAGGTTTGATAATGCTAAATGATTTTGTGCAGGCATCTGATGTAAGGACCCGTCACGAATTTCGTGATTAACAAGAATTAATTAAGGATTAATCGAGGATTATCGGACGATCGGAGTAAAATGACGATTTTACCCCTAGAAAGAGTAAAAATCTAACTTTTAACCCGAGAAGTCCAATACACATGGTGTAACACCCCGGAAATTTGAGTATTTTAATAGTGTAATTTAATATATGAATTAACGTTTTTACCCTTGTGAATGGTATGGCCAAATTATTGACTTTTTGATTGGTGGGTCAAATGGACTTTGACCAGTGACCGTGACGTAGTTCGGGACGTCACGAGTCCATAGACAGGTGGCACGTCCAATTTGGACGATCAGGAAAAAAGTTATGACTATCGGAAGTTCAGGGGCATTACCGTAATTTGGACTTTTGGGGGGGGGAAATGTTGACTTTTCGTTTGGCAACAAATTTTCACATGACTCAAGGACCGTTAGGTAGGTCTCGATGTCCTGAGTCCGTAGACAGGCGGCACGCAGAAATCGGACTTCGTACGAGGAAGTTATGGTCAGAAACGTGAAAACGGGAGGTTCGTGTCTCGGTTTTCGTGTCGAATATTTTATTCTGATATGCTGATTGGAGGACACCTGGATGAGTGACAAGTGTCACTCACCCATTGGCTAGATTAGATCAGATCCACTATGGGATTAAATAGCATTAAAATCCACTTTTGATCTCAGCCATTGATCTGAAGTACCTCAGATCTAATCTGAACCATTGATCTCATCCTTGAGATCAAATCTGGACCGTCTGTTTCCTTTCCCTCCATTCTTTATATTTCCTTCCCGAAATGCACATTCTGTCCATTTCGAACAAACACCCCAGCTCATCACCCATTCTCTGCGTCTGCGTGTGGGGGACTCACTGGTGAGGCTGAGAGACGACAGTGAACGGCGGCAGACGGCGGCAAGGTAGGTGATTCCTAACCCGAAACTGCTTAAAAACTCAGAAAATGGAAGCCTGTTTTCCAACGTGTTTTGTCGAGTTCTATTGATCCTATTCGATTCTATGGACTGGTAGGAGACTTTAGGACGTGATTTTGTGGTCTGAGGTGACCTGAACGGTGGTTAAACGGCGACGGGAACCTGGGTCTGTTCATCGAGGCAAGTCTTCGATTCAGCCCTCGTTTACTGATTTTAATTAGCTAGAACTGTTTCTGGGATTAAGACGAGTAGTTAGGAACAAACCTGAACAAAAAATGATTGAGAAATGATGAAATGGTGACCGGGTCATGATCGCGGGTCTGATCGACCCAGTTGCAGAGAAACGGGTCAACCCGTCTGAGGACAGGGGTGATGATGTGGCACCCTGTCAGACCTGTCAGTGATGTGGACCACTCTTGTGTCGACATGTGTCACATGTCAGTGCACAGTCAGCACTGACATGTCAGTGACGTGGCCCAATCAGGGGCTACCACGTGTCACTAACATGTGAATGACGTGGACCAGTGATGTGCTGACACGTGGCACATGTCAGATCTTACACGTGGCCTGACAGATCAGCGAGGTGGACCAATCGGGTGTTGACACGTGGCACCTGTCAGAGTCTGACATGTCAGACCTGACAGCTGTCAGCATGACGTCATGCTGACGTCATCAGTGACGTCATGTTGACGTCAGCAGTGACGTCATGCTGACGTCAGCAGTGACGTTAGCAGGGACTGTTCCTGCGTTGACCGACACGTTGACTAGCGTGTGGGGGCGCGTGTGAACAGTGTTTTTGGTGGGACCACCACCATTCTTTAGGTTTCGACGATCCGGATCCAATAGCGGTGGTTTCGGGTCGATCGGAGATCATTAAGTTGGTCAAATTGAGGTTTATTATCTCAGGAAGCGCGTTCGGGCGGCTTTTCCCGGCCGGTTTCAGCCTAGGATTTCATGGTTGAATGTTAGGGGTTTAAATTGACCTTTACGTATACTTTAGACTTGACAGGGATTGTACATTGTACCAGAACGAGGGTATACGTTCGGTTTTCAGCAGGATTGTACTGTGAGTGGGCCCGATTTCATTAAACCCTTGCATGCTTAAATGTTTTCTGATTTACTTATATGTTCACATGCTGGAATCAAGATATGGTTTTGATGATATTGAAATTTCAGTTATGGCACGTTTCACGGTATTTGGGCATGAGACCCGTCTGATGAAACGTAACGATCGGTTCGGATTTTACCTATGTATACATATATGTTTTGCATGTGGATATCAATAAAATGTATTTAATACTGCACTGTATAGATCCATTCTTATGATACTGTCTCCTTCGGATGAGGTACCCCGGAGTGGCCACGGACGTCTAAAACGTCCAGCGTCTATGACGCTAAGCATCGGGGATGCTGTACCCGAACGGGGTTCGGGGATTAAACTCGAAATTGAGACCTGAGTGGCACGCGTAGCCTTGTGATTGTGACCTTATTAGACGTTAGGGACGTCAGACATCGGGGATGTCGGGATTGGAGTGTATAGTGCAGTGGCTAAAATTATGTTTATGGTTTTATTACATGCCTTATGGTTCATACTAATGATTAATGATTTTAAATAATGTTGCATGCATGTTTGGAAAACGGAGGGGTAAATTATATGTTTCACTTACTAAACGATTTTATAAACTTGAGTTTCGGCCCACTCACCCTTATTGTTTTGGTAACCCCTCCAGGTCGTGCTACTGAGGTTGAGGAGGAACCTGAGGCTGAGGCATAGATCTACTTCTGCGTACCTGAACCCCTGTTGGGTGGTTTACCCGCAGGTTTATTTTAGAGTCGTGCTCGCAACTTGAAATTTTGGATTTCATCCCTTGTCTGACATCTGTTTAATTCGGATTTGATGTATAACTTTAATTTGGTTATTTATACATTTGATATTTGAGGATAAAATTGGTATGAATTTTGGGTGTCAGACGGGAGCAGGGCACGTCCCCTTGTGGTCCCTGTGGGATCGGGACGGGTCCTGTCACATGGACTGTGGACCGTTACATAGATTGAGACGATACAAGTCCATAGACAGGCGGCATGTCGAAATCGGACATCATACGGAAAAGTTATGGGTCAATGATGGTTTCAGGAACTATTCATAATTGTACGGCGGCAGGACGGCTGGGTCGCCATGGACGGCGGAGGAACCATGAAACAAGGTAAGTCGTGGGTTTTTGGGGATTTGGGTTTTGGTTTTCGTTGTTTTGGATCGATTCTAAGCCCATAGTTGTGTTCTTGGAGCTCATACGAGCATGTAGGTGCAAGAATGGAAGGTTTTGGACAAAGTGAGGCCACTTCCGTCGTCCAAAACAAGAATTCAAAGTTTGGCCAAAAATTTGGGAGGTCATATCGTCAAAACCACGTACTTTCTCTCAATTCTAGGTTTAGACTTGGATTCCTTGGCTTGAGTAGATAAATTTCTATATAAAGAACATAGGATTTGGTTGAGAAATGAGAGAGTTATGAAGGTTTGAAAAATTGGACAAACATGGCGGAATTCGGCCACCGGCGGCCGAACCAGATTGCAGCGCACAACGGCGCCAGCCGTCGTCTCCGACTAGCCTGATGACGTCAGAGTTGATCGTTGACTTTAATGACGTCAGCATTGACTTTATTGACGTCAGCATTGACTTTAATGATGTTAGCGTTGACTTTGCTGATGTCATCGTTGACTTTAATGACGTCCGCGTTAACTTTAACCTTTGATTGCTAATGTCAACGTTGACCTATGATTTTTCATTGACCGAACTTTGACTGGCGTGTGAGGGTCAATGGGCACGAATTTCGAGGTCAAACCAGTCTTGTTTGCTAGTTTTAGACTTTCTGAATTCAATGTTGGTGGTTTCAAGTCGATCAGGGATCGTTTGATAGGTCATTTAGAGGTTTTTAGCCTCGAGAAGCATGTTCGAGACACATTGACCATTTTGGGAATTTTGAGGGTTTATAGTTTGGACTTGTATAGATTCATAGTAAACTTTGGGTATGATTTGGATAAGTCCGGACGTCCTGGAGATTGTGGATTAGGCCCGAAATGGCTTACAGCGCGAGTTTCGAAGCGCGTAGCACTGACGGTTTGTGAGTGGACCTTGTTTTATGAAATAATGCATGCATAACTGTTTTATATATGTTTTATGATCATGATTTGAGATGCATTGATTTCATAGGATTTAAATATGATTTTTTGGGCATTTTCGTAGAAAATGGTATATTGCTCGTAGTTCGAGATTTCTATTTTTATATGATATTTGGGCTTAGGTCAAGTATTCTACGTGCATGTGTTTTATATGATTTTGATGGTTTCACGGAGAGGCGTGAAATTGAGGATTAGTTATCGATTTTGATTGATTTCACGGAGATGCGTGAAATTGATATTCGGGCATGATTCCCAGTCGGATGTTGACTTTGACTTGGATGATAGTCAAAGGGGATTTAGAAAATGATTTGAATAATGAAATTGTTTTCGTATTTGGAAATATGTTTCAGGCTTGAGTCCCAGTTGATTTATGGTTTGACTTAGAGTATAGTCAAACGCGAGGAAACGATATCGGGCTGTGACTCAGTTATGATTTATGAAAGATATTTCGGGCATGAGACCCATTTATGGATTTGATAGGATTCGAGCAATCCTGGATTTATGAAGTGTTGCTAGACAATATTTTTATGATGGTTTTGTGGAAACGGATTTGATGAGATTATATCTGGGTGTAAACCCCTTTGAGATGATTTGAGATGAATTGTGAAATGTTTTCCACACAACCATCCTCTATAATGTGTTGATAGCCTCTGGACGTCGACCATCCAGTGGGATGTGTGATCCTGGAGAGGTCACGAGGATACTACCTGCAAGAGTGTCGGAGATGGATATTTTCTAGACATCGACCATCATGTGTGATGTGTGATCCTGTAAATGCCATCGCTCAGACATCGACCATCATATGTGATGTGTGATCTTGAGTTACGTCGAGCCATGGGCTCCGAGCCTGGTGTATATTCTGATGTGTAATCATGAGTCACACGTGTAGCGCTGATATCGTGACTAGTGATGATGATACGATGATATAAGATAAAGAGGATTGGTAATGAAACAAAAGAGTCCTTACGTGAGTCTATGTATCGGGCAGAGGCCCTATTGAGATGCTTTTACAAGATTTGATTTGGGATGAGATCCATGTGTATTGGATTTGGGCTGAGACCTGAGTGATTTGGTTTTGGACACAGGTGATTTGGTTTTAGGATGAGTCCCTACTGAGGAAATTCCTTTGATTGAGCCAATCGTTCATTGTGTTTTGATTTGGAAAGCAATACGTCTTACTTTTAAGAAAGTATTTAAGAATACTATTTTCTGATGCATGCATGCTTTTACGTGAAGGGTATAAATATCATTTTGATAAACAGTTTTTAAGTTGATTATTTTTGTCCACTCACAGCTTTTATGGTTCTTGATACTCTTCATGTTGATCGCGGATGCAGGCTATATGTCAGGACCCGACCCTCCTCTGTCAGGTCCCAACTCATCTAGCACAATATTGTCCGTTTTGAGCCTCCTTACCCTTGCCCTCACGGTTTTGTTTACGGGAGCTCACGGTGCAACTTTCTAGGGGGTCACCCATCATGGAATTGTACCAGCCTCAACTCGCTTAACTTTGGGGTTCCAATCCCCCCCAAAGCCACTTGAACTCCCAAAAGGACTCGTGCTAGATAGGTGTGTACCTACACCTTTAAGGCACTCCACCATTCTCCTCCCAAACCATTCCCCTCCGCAGGAATGTGGGATCATTCACTGTTCCCTTTAGGACTCAGGTCTTACAATCCACCCCTCTTAGGGCCCAGCGTCCTCGCTGTCACACTTCCCGGTTGGGGTCTGGCTCTGATACCATTCTGTTAGGACCCGACCCTCCTCTGTCAGGTCCCGACTCATTTAGTACGATATTGTCCGCTTTGGGCCTCCTTGTCCTTGCCCTCACGGTTTTGTTTTCGGGAGCTCACGGTGCAACTTCCCAGGGGGTCTCCCATCATGGAATTGCACCAGCCTCAACTCGATTAACTTTGGTGTTCCAATCCCCTCCAAAGCCACTTGAGCTCCCAAAAGTCCTCGTACTAGATAGGTGTGTGCCAACACCTTTAAGGCACCCCACCATTCCCCTCCCAGACCATTCCCCCCTCGCAGGAATGTGAGATCGTTCATCGTTCCCTCCAGGACACGGGTCTTACACTATAGTAGAGACCGAGACATCACATGCCGCCGTATACTCGAGAAATCACTACGCAGTCTGGTAACCCCGAGTGGTTTACGGTATTATTCCTGGTCTAGCACGTGGTGTCAGACGGGAGCAGGGCACATTTCACGATAATCTAGGGAGATTGGGATGGATCCTGTCATCTGACACACCCCGATCTGAAAAATCCCCAAGGGCACTAAGATCGAGGCATGTTGATCTTTATCCGGACATCACCTCCTGGATGATGAAAACCAATTAATTGAAGATGTTACATTTTAGGGGGTCGAGTGAAACATAACCAGTGAAAACCGATTACATTTCACCACGAGAACCGAAGTATAGAGTAGTGACAACAAATGATGATTATACAGTTAAGTAACTACATGCATTATCCGATGTTAAATGTGTCACTCCAACCCCGGAAGTAAATGTCAGTGCAGTTAGTGATGCCTCCTCGAAGCACGTGAAATACCACTAGAACTTAAGGGGTTAAAAAACCAAGGGTGAATAGACCTAATAATTTATTTCAGTGAAAAACATTATTATAAAACAAGCTTTAAACCCCTCAGTTTATAAAAAAAACAAAACAATGATATTGACTTGCACGTAATACAAGAAATAATAATATATAACACACAATTATATGAGTTATGCCACACATGAGCATAACATATACCAACCCCACTAAAAACTTGCTCATGAGTCACACGACATACGCATATGATAAGACTGGGTATCTAAAATGCTCGTGTATCGCGACCACATGAAGGACTGAGTGCTAAGCACCATCACCACAAGTCCCTTAGAACTCAGGGATATGACTAGTGCTATTAACTATTATTGCGAGCAACGCATGTGAACAATCATGTGGAAGACTAGCAGGTGGTCGTGCGAATAGGTACAACACACCAGCGACTCTTAGTGTGAGTTCTTATATCGCTATCTCAATAATGCCCCTTGGACTAAATATGTACTAACACCATAGACAAGCTAATTAACCATGTGATACAGTAAATAACTTAACCCGACATACTCGGGGCATACACCATCAAATCATACCTCAAGCTAGTACATTTGAGCAAACACGATAAAGCAAACAACTCAATCAATCTTGAAAGATAACATAAAAGAGTAAATCAAGATTTCTTGGAAATTATTATAAAAACAAATCATACCTCCGGTCGGGATAGCAAGGGCGCTAGGCTCATGTATGCTTTGAGCTCGGTGAAGGCTTTGTCGCATTCCTCGGTCCAGGTACTGTTTTTGGACCGAGCCCTGAGGGCCTTGAAGAAAGGGACGCACCGGCCGGTTGCCCTTGAGATGAATCGGGTCAATGCGGCGACTCGGCCAGTCATGCTCTGGATCTCCTTCTGGGTCTGGGGGGCCTTCATATTCAGGAGTGCCTGTATCTTCTCGGGGTTGGCCTCGATGCCGTGCTGGCTGATCATGAAGCCAAGGAACTTTCCCGAACCGACCCCGAACACTCATTTTGCAGGGTTGAGTCGCATCCAAAACTTTTTAAGGACCGAGAACATGCGGGCGAGGTTGGTGATGTGTTGGTCGTCCGTCTTGCTTTTTACCAACATATCATCCAAGTAGACCTCCATGGTCTTACCGATCTGATCGGCGAACATGTAGTTGACCAATCGTTGGTAAGTGGCCCCTGCATTCTTTAGGCTGAAAGGCATCACGTTGTAGCAATACAGACCCTGGTCGGTGCGGAACGTGGTGTGGATCTGATCCGCGGGGTGCATGAAGATCTGATTGTATCCCAAGTATACATCCATGAAGCTGAGAAGCTCGTGCCCAGCCGTGGCGTCGACCAGCTGATCGATCTTAGGTAGCAGGAAGCTGTCCTTGGGGCATGCCTTGTTCAGGTTGGTGAAGTCGATGCATATGTGCCACGCCCCTGAGGGCTTCTTTACCAGGACCACGTTTGCCACCTAGACGGCATATATGGCCTTGCGGACGAAATGGATGGTACTGAGCTTCACAATTTCGGCCTTCATGGCCTCGGTCCGCTCGGCGTCGTATATGCGCCGCTTTTGCTCCACATGCTTGAATTTTGGGTTGATACTCAGTCGGTGGTAAATGACGTCGGTTGAGATGCTGGGCATGTCTGCGTAAGACCAGGTGAAGACATCTACGTTCTCGCGCAGGAACTTGATCAGGTTGGCATGCAAAGCTGGGCTCAGTGTGGTGCCAATTCTGACCTTCCTGTCGGCGAAATCATGCGAGAGGGCTATTTCTTCTACCTCCTCGATCGGTTGAGGGTACGGCGTGGTAGAGTGGTCGTGGGGATCTTCAATCGGCCCGTCGCGAAGTGTTGGGCGACCTGGGGATCAACCGGGTCGGCCTCGAACGCGGATTCGGCAACAGCTAGGGTCTCCGCGAGCCGGGTGATAGCTTTCCCAGCAAGAGTGGTTGAGTTGCAGGTCCGGGCTGCCATTTGGTCTCCACGAACTTGTCTGACGCCCATGGGGGTCGGGAACTTCATGAGGAGGAGATGGGTGGAGACAACGGCTCGGAGTTGGTTGATAAGCCCCCGGCCCAGGATGATGTTGTACGCGTTCGGGCAGTCAACCACGAGGAAAGGTGCCTGGATGGTTGCGCGCTTCGAGTTCTCACCGACCGTGATTGGCAGGTTGACGGTTCCGGCTGGCACTATAGAGTCCCCGGTAAAACTGAACAGTGGGGAGGGGGATCGATCTAGCTCGGTCTCCTTGAGTTGAAGCTGTTTGTACGCCTCCATGAAGATGACGTTGACCGAGCTGCCGGTGTCAACCATGATCCGCCCGACATCGAAGTTGCTGATGATGGCGCGGATGACGAGGGGGTCGTCATGCTGGTAGATCACCCCCTGTTCCTCCTCCTCCGAGAAGGAGATGGCTTCCCAACCTGTTGGCGCCACCTTCTGCGCTCGGCCGTCCACCACCTGGAAGACCTGTTGGTTGTGCTTCATGGTGCGAAGGAAGTCCTTTCTGGCCCGGTTGGACGCCAGACGTGAAGAGATGGATGGGCCCCATGTTATCGTGTTGATCTGGGGGTGCCAAGGCTGCTGCGGAGTGTTATGCAAGAACTGGTTGATCTTGCCATCTCGGATCAAGGCCTCGACCAGGTCTCGGAAGGCCACACACTGGTCGATGCTGCGGCCGTTGTAGTTGTGGTACTGGCAGTAAACGCCAGTGTTCTTTGCCTGTCGGCCCGCGCTGGGAGTCCAGGTCGGTTTGGGGATCATGCTCTCCACATTCATGAGTACGTTCTCATACGACGTGTTTAATATCATATAGGTTTCGTACTTGGACCGAGGGAGGGTCTGCTCGGTGCGCTGCTCGTTCGGCCGATTGTCACGCTGACCCTGTCCATGATGGGACCCCTGGTGGTTCTGGCTCCTGCCTTTCTTTCCCGAGCCGTAGGAGGGAGTGTAGTCTTTCCTCTTTCCGCTCGGGGAGTTCTGATGCTGGGTCTGCCCGGATGCGGCCTGCTGAGGGGCCGACTGCTGTTGGGTGGGACTCGGTGTGTAGGTGTCGACCGAGTCCCTAGTACTGGGTCGGTATGTGCTAACCGTCGTCGAGCCGCCCCTGCCTAGTAGCAGCCCGGCCTTGGCGTGGATGGCTGCCTGTTTCATCAATTCATTATAAGTAGACCAACCCTGGGTATGTGCAGCGTACCTGAATTGGGACTCGCATAGGCCCCCCTTAAACACCGTGAAAGCAGTCCGGTCGTCGGACTCGGTGCACCGGGAGTATTCCAGACTGAACCGAGCGGCGTACGCGCGGAGCGTCTCCGTCTCCCCCTGCTTCAAAAGGAAAAGGTCCTTGGCGGAGAAGAGCCTGTCAGTCTGGATCATGAACTGGTTCAGGAAGACCTTGGTGAGTTGGGTGAAGGAGTCGACAGATCCGGGCTCCAGTCGGTAGAACCAGTTGATTGCTGCCTCGGTGAGGGTGGAGCTAAAAACTAGGTAGCGGGCCTCGTCAGTCAGGCTCGAGAACTAGACGGCCGACCGAAAGTTGTTGAGATGGTTGATTGGGTCGGTCTGACCGGTATAGAGGGGGATCTTCAGCGGCTTGATTGTGTTTCTGTGCTGGAAATGGTTGATCCGATCCGTGAATGGCCCGGGGGTGGGTCCGCCCCAGGCATATGTCGGGGACGTCCCCTTCTCGGCATCGAGACATCACACGCGGTCAAGGAGTTGTCTTACCACAGGGTCGGCACTGGGAAACCCGCTCAGACAGGGGGGTCTGGCCGTCTGGCGAGGGGGCGGCGCGTTCCGCCGAGACGAGTTTCCTCGGTCTCGCCGAGACCTTGCGCTGTGCGGTGGGCGTTCAGACCTTCGAGCGCTGAGAATTTCCTGGGAGGAATCCGCCCCCTCGGTTACCGAAATGGAGGCGTTCCCACCGCGGGAATGCGGTTGTGGTCCCGCCTCGAAGGGAACTCTAGGCGGACGGGGCTGATTTGTCGGCGCCCCCGCCGAGAGGTTCCGCTCAGGGCCTCGCGAGCGTCGCGGTAGATTCTGGTGGCCTGTGTGCCTTTTCCGGGAATGACCAGCAGTTTCTGGCCTTTCTCGGTCGGTGCGGCTGTCGCTGCCACCTTTGCCTTGTCAGCCGCCTGACGGATCCTTTCTACTCGTTCTACGCAATCGGCGACAACGCGGTCGGCCTGGCAGATCTCGTCCTGCGCAGGTCGGGCGTTCAGCTCAACCTGAGCGGCCTGCAGCTGGGCCACGACCTCGGTGTACTACCCGCTGAGCTCGGTATAGCGCGCCTCGGCCTGAGTGCCGTTGGCGCGAATCTCGGCCATATAGCGTTGTAGCTTTTTCGACGCTCGGAGTACCTCGGGGGAGGTGTCCCTTGGCCCTCGGCCGGGTGCGGGTGTGACTTCGCCGTCCACGTTGTCCTGCATGCTGGCAGATGGGGAGGGTAACGACGTTTTAGGCTCGGAAGAGTGAAAGGTAAACTTAGTCAGTGCGTTTTAGGCACGAATTGTGCCAACTTAGGGAGCAAATGCTGCTCTGCCACGTGCCCTGTGTGAACCTGAAAGAGGAAAGAAATTGGTCGGTCGGTGAGAGTATAGGCACCGGTGTGGTACCGGCCCAAAGGTAATCCGACGCCCAAGTCAGTGGTCGGTATGAGGTTTAGGGAGGTAGCAGAAAGTATACTGTAATAGTAATAGTAAACAGTAAATTGCGCAGTCACCTTTGTACGACAAGTGAACCCCTTTTGGATGGGACAAATATCAATTCGCTGTGGAACGGACACGTGGAGGTGCCATCCAGGCCGAGTGGGACTTGTCCGTGTGAGTGGGCCTGGGCCCCTTGGGCTTGTGGTAGGCGGTGGCACTGGGCCGACGCACCGACCGACAGGAGCGGGTCCTCTAGAGTCGGCCGGTGGCATGGTTTCTGGAAGAGCGTTGGGCCTCTAGGTTGGTCTGGGCTGACGCGCTGAGCCAAGTAAAGGGCTGGGCCTCCAAGGTTGGTCCGAATTGGTGTTACTTCAACGATGGGCTGGGCTCGTAGTCAATATGGGCTTCAAGCTGGGTCTGGGTCGATATGGTATGAACACTCCCGAACACGTTTTCCTAGGTTAAAAACCTTTAAACGACCTATCAAACAATTTCTGATTGACATGAATCCACCACCATTGGATTTGGATCGCCGAAACATTTCGGACATGACGAGTTTCACCTTGAAAATCGGTCCCACGCGCCTCCACGCACCAATCAAACTTCCGATCAATGGTGGTCAACAATCAATGCTGACGTCACCAAAATCAACGCTGACATCACTAAAATCAACGCTGACATCATCGTTGACGTCAGTATGACGTCAACCTGACATGTCTAACACCTGTCAGATCTGACAGCTATCAAGTCTGACACGTGCCACATGTAAGCCTCTGATTGGTCCATATGTCTGACACGTCAGTGATGACTGGACCTGAAAAGTGCCACGTGGCAACACCTCATTGGCCACATGGCCTGAAAACCCTAACAGATGATGACTTCACCCGCTGATGTCATCATCGTCTACATCCCACCGTGTCCACCTGTTTTACTGTAACGGGTCAATCAGACCCGCGACTCGACCCAATTTTAACTCATGCATTTCTACACCATTTTCGACCCCGTTTGTTCCTATCGACTCGTATTCAACCCAGAAACAAGCCTATGGATTAAAAAACACACGAAATGGTGTAGAAATTACCTCCCAAACGTTGAACAGTGACGACCACCTGCAACCTTGTTTTCCCGTCGATCCTAGCCACCTTAGTCCTTAGTTTTCACTCCCGTGAGATCGTACAGACCCTAGAAACATGTTTGAGTCATCAGAACCCCTTAACAAACCCTAGAAATTGAGATTACATTTTTGGGTCCAAAATGGGTTTTCGGGTTTACCTTGGCCTTGGCTCGTCCGGCGTGCTCAGCCTCACTCCCTCGTCTCTCAGCCGTCCCTTCTCTCTCACTCTCTCAGACGAACACAAAACATGATGGTATAATGGTTATGGTGTTGGTTTGTGGGTGTTTGTAGGTTTCGGGTTCAGAGAGAGGAATGAAGAAGATGGAATGAAAATGGTTCAAAATATCCTAACAATTGGGGTATTGGGCCAATTAGATGAGTGACACTTGTCACTCATCAATTGATCCACCTAGATTTCCTAACGAGTCCAAAACTGCCACTTGTACAAATCCCCAAAAAGCGTGAAAAGTTCTGATTTATCTTTGTGACCCGTAACTTTCCCGTCGAATATCCGATTTCGACGTGCCGCTTGTCTACGGACTCGTGACATCCCGATATACGTAACGGACCTTAGTCAAAGTCCAAAAAGTGTCCCGGGTCAAAAGTAAGAAATATTCCCTTTCTAGGGGCAAAATAGTCAATTCACAACTACATTTCCGAAATTACAAATTAACAAAGTTCGGGTTGTTACAGACATCAACCCACTAAAAACCTGATCATGAGTCACACGAGTCATACACATATGATAAGAATGGGTATCTAAAATGCTCGTGTACCACGACCACGTGAAGGACTGGGTGCTAAGAACCACCACCACGATTCCCCTAAAGCAAGGGGACAGGATTAGGTCTAGTCTGGGTGAACGATCACATGGAGGACTATTCTATAACCATACAGACATGTACAAGATACCAATGATTGCTAGAGTGGGTTCTAATATTGCTATCTTAATAATGCCCCGGGGACTAAATACGCACTAACACCATAAACAAGCTAATTAACCATGTAATGCAGTAAATAACTCAACTCGACATACTCAAAGTATAAACCATCAAAGCATACCTCAAGCTAGTACATTCGAGAAAATATGATAAAGTAAACAACTCAATGATTCTGGAAAGATAACATAAAATAGTTAATCAAGTATGCTCAGAAAGTACTATAAAAACAAATATCATAAAAAGTATGAGTAAATAATAGTTTTAAAAATGGAGTATAGAAAAGGGGTCTACTCACACACTAGTCGGGGAGTCGGATCACCTAATAATCCAAACTAATACAAACTCCAAGCCGACCTAACCCTCCAATGCTTGTAACAGCGCCGCGAAGGTACGGTTCTGTGGATTCCAGTAACGCCCTCCGTCGTTGCTCCTCCTTCAAAACCATCATGCAGCAAGTCAATCCAGGTCTGCGCGACCTAGGAAACCTAGTCAAATGCTCATTGGGTTTAAACTTTACCTCATTCAATCTTATACCAAATTGGGTCAATCTCGATCCTTGACGGGTTGCACAACGCCGGTCGCGACACGGTGCCCTCTTGGTTCCTTAATGCCTCCAACCGTCTCCAAATCACAAGGCAGAGATGTAGTCGTCGCCTGGTCCTGGTTTGTGCCCCTAGGATGAGTGATCGTAGTTCACAATCACAATTCGACGCAGTGTGCATTGTGTTCTTCGGTGGAATTGATCAGAGAAACGCAGCGGGGAAGGAAGAAGTGATTGTTCTGTCCTCCCATTTTGTGAATGAGAAGTGCACTCACAGGCCTGAAGCTCGACCATCGCTGGTGTGTTTGTGTTCAAGAAGGAAAAATAGAGAAGTCTCTAAGCGTCCTCGGTTTAATTCTCTAAGGCTAGTGGTAGGTTAGGTTTTGGCTTCAATTAATTGAGCCTCTATTTGATTTGGGTTTTGGATAAGAGGAAACTAGCCCTGTTAATCAGTTTTTCGGTTCGGTTTTTTTACCAAAATCGAAACCGAACCGGGTGGAAGAATCGGTTCCGGTTCGGTTCGGTTTCTTTCAAAAAATCGACTTAAACCGAAACCGAACTGTTCGGTTCGGTCCGGTTCGGTTTCGGGTTTTACCGATTTTTTCGGTTTATTTCGGGACGAACCGGTTCGGTTGAACCGGTTTGGTTTTTACTAAAAACCGGTTTTTATATTTTTATACAATAATCTATATTTATTCCATAATTAATCTCCATATCCATTTTAAACAACAAAATCATCAAGGCATCAAAATCCAACATAGAAATATAGAATGTCTATTACAAACAATAAAATCAAAGCATCAACGTCGAATAAAAAAGTTCATTACAAGCAATAAAAATAATAAGATTGTAAAATCAAACCATCCGTGAACAAAATGGTAGATAATATGATCAACCATGTCAGCAAGGCAAGAAGCCTCAAGGATTGGACTATTGAGGCACCTTAGGACGACCATTTGCCATTTCTACATATGAGACACAAGCAAAGTTAATTATCTACATAAATTCACAATTATTAACAAACAAATGTATTAGAAATAATAAAAAGATACAACAATTACCTTGTGCAAGAGCATGATAACACTCCACTTCTTCAACACTCGGCTCCAAATGTAATGCAATATTAATACTCATAAGCCAATTTTGAGTACAAATCAATGCCTCAACAACTTCAGGGCTCAACGAACTTCTATACGAATTAATTACCCTTCCACTTGGGCTAAAACATGACTCCGAAGCTATTGTTGAAGTGGGTATAGCTAGAACATCCCGTGCAACTCGAGATAAGATTGGATATTTGGATATCCCGATCATTTTCCACCAACCCAAAATATCAAACGTTGAATCCTCAATATCTTCAATAGGATCTAATAGATATCTATCCAAATCATTACAAATAATTTCCTTCTTTGCCTTTCTCCTCATCCTCCTTGCTATAAGATCCGTATCGTCACTCAAATCCATCTTGTCCTTTGCTACTACAGATGAGCTGCCACTAACAATGTCCTCTCTTGCAGAATCCCAATTCTCACCGTCTTCATAGAGTTTATGAAGGCTAATCAATAAAATCTTCAATCTAGAAATAGCATGTCCAACCTTATCATCATCATCCTCAAATACCCCCCCAAAACAATCCTCCACAGCGTCCAATTTATGACGAGGATCAAGAACAAGAGCTATAAAATAATATTGGTTCATACGCTCCATTTCCCCCCAATATTTGTCAAATTTGGCTTGCATGGTGCTTACAATACCAGACAATAAACCACTCTTCTGTTCACGAAGCAAAAGAGTTAAAATCCTATACACATCACGTAAAGCACATTGGATTGTGGGTGTAGAAGTGCAACAAACTCGTAAAGTTACTTCATAAAAGGGTTTCAAATAAGCAGCAAATGAACTCGCTACTTCCCAATCATACTCAGACGGTGGTCCTACCCTTCGATCACTTACAAAATAAGCAACATAATTCGGATCATCCTCAATTAGGACCTCAAATGCTCCCCGAAACTTAAGAGCTGATTCCAACATCAAATAGGTGGAATTCCACCTAGTTGGAACATCCAATACCACCAGCCCTTTGCTATCAACCATAGCCTTCTCCGCACCCTTCTTAAATATTTCAAACCTACTAGGGGAAGATCTTACATATCTGATGGCATTTCTAATACTTTGAATAGATTCATTCAACACATTCAAGCCATCATTGACAATCAAGTTCAAGATATGAGCAATACATCTAACATGAAAATTTTCCCCATTATTCAAAAGCGCCATCTGACATTTCCATTTAGGCATTCTTTTCATCAAAAAAGACAACCCAGCATCATTTGAAGAAGCATTATCTACTGTAATAGTCAAAAGCTTCTCAATACCCCATCCAAGTAAACAATCCTCCAAAAGCCTCCCAATTGATTCTCCTTTATGGTTTGGAATCACACAAAAGTTGATAATCTTTTTATGCAATACCCAATCACTGTCAATCAAATGAGCAGTGATAACCATATAATTGATGTTTTGAAGGGATGTCCATGTATCAGTAGTAACACAAACCCTATAAGACTTGATCAATTCTTTAAGGGACTCCTTCTCAGCATAATACATATTAAGCACCTCCTTAGCAATTGTCTGACGACATGGAATTTTAAACCTAGGACAAGCTTGGGAACAAAAATCACGAAACCCATATCCCTCCCCAAAAGAAAAAGGCAACTCATCAACTATGACCATCTGAACCAATTTCCTAACAAGCTCCTTCTGATTAAACCCAACAGCAACTTCTGTGGGCTTTTCTACGGATAGAACTTTCTGATTTCTTTTGGCAATCATATTAGGAGGATATTTAGGACATTTTTGAAGGTGACTAATTAAGGCCCTAGTTCCATTTCTAATAGAGTCAGCAGCATACGTATTAGGGCAATAATTACATCTAGCCCTAGTGAAACTAGTATCAGCTTTGTACCTTTCAAAATGATCCCATATGCTTGCACGCTGCCTTTTCTTCGCATGCTCTAGAAATTGCGCATTAATTTCAGCGTTGGTCAAAGTGGTCAGTGGTTTTCCCTCCTGATTCAACTCCGGGTCAAATTCATCTCCTTGTGAATCATGAACATTGTCCACCTACAAAACAAAAAAACAGCAAATATGATGTTTTTAATATTATGAAAACAGCAAGTATGAAAACTAGAATCATATAATGGAATCCAGCAAGTCTGAGAATAAATACCTCGTCAGGCAATTCTGATGAGGCGGCAGACACAGCGCTAGAAGTATTCCCAAAGATAAGCACCATTCTTATTTCTTAGGGTTTGGTTTCGATCTGTAGTAATAAGAACCATTCTCATAGGTTAAACACATAACTTACCCTGAACACATCACATGCAAAATGTACATAAAAAAACACATATTTTTGAATTTAGGGAAGGAAGTACATTCAAATTTCAAACATATCTGAGTAAAATTCAGCCGACAAGTTTCAATGCTGGGGATACAAGTACATTCAAAGAGAACTACACAAGTCGGGGATACAAGTACTAAACCAAAGGAGACTACACAGCTGCAGCACTGAAGATTGCCGAGGAGCATTCTGACTTTGTGATGGGCTTCATTTCGGTTAATCCAGCATCATGGCCAGGGGCACCAGTAAATCCAGTTTTCATCCAGGCAACCCCTTGAGTGCAAACGGTGTCTGGTGGTGATAATCTTGGTAACCATACAGATTGAGGGATCTGTGAATTAGCATTCAATATTTAACTAAACTCTCGTTGCGAAATCAATCTCTCTTGTAGGAAAATATTATTTAGTTTCATTCTATTTAACCAACAAGCCAACCACAAACCATAAGACAGAAAATTGTTGTAATTCAACCTCATGTATTTGACCTGTAGTTCTTAATGCTATTAGTTTATGGGTTTGCCTTTTGATTGAGAGAAATTGTGTTCCAGGTGATCTGTGATAGAGGCAGTGACATTATAATCGTGGGTCGGGGAATTATAAAGGCTTCAAACCCTGCAGAGGCAGCTCATGAAATTGAATACCGTGTTCAAGGATGGGATGCATATTTGGCTAAATGCAGCAGCTAAGCTTTCAATCTCAGAGGACCATAGTATATGCCTGCAGATAAGGGCAAACATACGGAGCTATACTCAAATGTTTGCTTGGATTGTTATAGGATCTTCTCATTAATTTCCTAAGTAAACTGAATAATCCAAACCCCAGCAAGCTTAGCACCCACAACGAAATTTATGATTTCTAATCATAGGTCATGTGTATGGTCAATAAGTAGGTAAGCTGTCCCACTATCTACTGAATGAGAGATTTCATAAAGTCTAACTATAAGAGTAAAGCTCAAAGCCGGACAGAAACAAATGACAATACCAATGAAAGTGTGAAAGCTATTTTATGCTGGAACTAACTAAAATATCTGTACAGACACAAAAGGTGCCAATTAAGAGAGAAAAAGCTGAGAACCTAACAGCCAAGTGAAATATTATGAATAAATTCTCCGAGAAGCACAAGCTCACACATACCGCAGTTATAAGTTTCACATGCTTGGAAATAAAACAGGAGAGGAAAGGGCATCTCATTCCCAACTTGCTATGAATAATGGTTCTTTTTTTCTTGGTCCAATCATTTAAATTTTTTCCTTCCTTGAGATGCTAAGTATATACAAATAAATTAGCGCACAAAAATGTATATATGCCAATGATTTGTGTACACTAATAGAACTCTCAAGTGTTCAATTGACAGTATCAAAACATAAATCTTCACTCGAAAGTACAAATTTGTACATGCAATTTTGGAACAATATTTATTGAATATAATTTATACATGTTCATATAATTGTTTGCTAGAAGAAGAAAGAACCCTAAAAATATCAAAATAAGGATGAAACAAGTAACGAGAAAATTTGCAGTGGATCCTTTAAAGAACCTTGACTTTGATAAATGCCATCAACCCTAGGGTTATTGGTATATGGGTCAAGGGTTACGAAGAAAGCAAAGCAAACCACAATATACCCCAGCAGGCAGCAAGCTTACCACGGTGTTCAAAAAACGAAATTTATTCAAAAAACGGAAATGAAATTGACAATGACCCATTCATCCAGAGAATCACCAACCAACCCACCAAGAAAAACACAAACCACATCGCCCACATCGCCCTATCTGTCTCCAACCCCATTCAATTAAACAGAATCCCATTTCATCGAAGTAAGAAACATATCCATAAGCAGTAAAGCATCCAATTCGTATGTATTAAATAGGAGAGTGATAAACATATCCATAGGACAATGTATACCTTCAGGCTCAGGGTTCGATTGGGATTGAAGGTGGTCGATGATGCAGCCGCCGTCGAACTGTCGATTGTCGAAGGTTGAAGGCTGAAGAGTGAAGATGAACTGGGAGTTGGATGGGAGATAGCCCTGAAGCCGCCGTCGAAGGTTCCACTGTTCCAGAATCGAGACTTCGAGTGGGAACTGGGAAATAGCCCTGTTAGAGTGTTAGATGAGAATTTGCAAATTGCAATCTCTTCAGTTCTGAATTTCTGATGACGGATCGATATTCGATCTCTCGTGACTCGTCTAAGTCTAGGGTTTGGTCCGGTTTTCATTAGCAACCCCAATTAAACGACGTCGTTCTTTAGGCGTTTTAATTACTTAGTTCGGTTCGGTTCGGTTGGGACGGCTTTGGTTCGGTTTTATGCCACTTTCGATCCGGTTCGGTTCGGGTCGGTCTTGTGATACCGAAAACCGGAACCGAACCGATGCAGTCTGGTTCGGTCCGGTTTTTTTTTCAACGGTTTCGGTTTTTCAACGGTTCGGTATTTTGCGGTTCGGTCCCGGTTCGGTGCTGTTTTTCGGTCGGTTTTTCCAAACAAATTAACAGGGCTAGAGGAAACAACTCCTATGACATCTAATTACCTGAAAAAAAAAAAAAAAAAAAAAAAAAAAAACTCTTAGGGTTATTGGTAATTTCATGTATTTGATTTTGCCTTTTCGATATGGGACGTAATAACATCATTCAAAAAATCAACTTCCGTAAATCTTCTCTTTACTTCTCTTCTAATGTTCTTTCTTATACTAGGAATGATTGATATTGTGTCAATTTTAAGTATACTGCATAAAACCACAATTGGAATATATTTGGGAATTCATAACATAGTTTTCTAAAAGACCCTGTTAATGCTAAAGAATTTATTCAAAAAGTTCAAAGTAAGTTAGAAGGTTGGAAAAAAAATCCGCTCTCTAGGGGTGGAAAGCTCACTCTACTGAAGTCTAGTGTTACTAGTATTCCAACCATGTTCTTTCTCGTTTCTTTTGCTCTAAGAAGGTTTCTAAAGCCATCAACAAGGAATGCATGATTTTTTTCTGGGGTATCTAGCTGGTACCCCCCATGTGGCCTGGAAGGAAGTTTGTAAGCGGAAAAGAAAGAGGGCCTTGGTCTTCGTATCTTGGAATCCTTTAATATGGCCCATCTTGCTAAGAACGGATGGAAAGTTCTAACAGATAATCATAATTGGTGGGTTAAAATTATTAGAGCTAAATATTTATCGCATAATCCTTCCTTTCTTTCTAGACTGGGCAAATTGGGCTCTTCCTTTCCCCTAGCAAATTTGTTGGATCCCAATGACCTAGTCTTTGTTGACTGGAATCTGATTGTCAATTTCATCAGTAATCATCAGTGAAATGTCCAAGAGCTTCATAAATTTCTCCCTTTTGAGATCATTCAAGTGGTTAGAGCGATTCTTGTTTCGTATGGAGGATGCAGTGCAAAGGATAGAATAGTTTGGGCCCCTGATACTAAAGGTGCCTTCACCATTAAATCCACGGTTAAGTTTCTTGATTCAGATCTCCCTTCTCACATCCAGGCTAAGTTCCTTTTGAGAAGGGAGACTTAATACCAGAGCCCGCTTGCATAGCTATACTTCTGATATTGATGACACCTGTGGATTATGTGGTAGTCATGGAGAATCTGAAGAGCACATGTTCTGTGAATGTGACTTTGCTCGCCAAGTGTGGAGATCTATTGAGGCCAAGCTGCGGCCCTGGTAGTATCCTTGCATGGCTCTGCATTCTCATTAGTGTGAAAGTGACAAAATCTCAGATTTGGGTCTGTGTTTGATTATTTGCTAGCAGATTTGGAAACATGAAATAAAGCTAGTTTCGCCAATATACAACCTTACCCTATTCATGTGTCTTATGCTGCTTACAGTTTGGAGGATAATTACTTCAAGGCCAACTACTATATGCAGTTGAAAGCTTCACCTTTGTGATTCTATTAAGCGGAAACCTCCACTGGTTGGTTGGTACAAACTAAATTTTGATGCCTCCATGAAGTCTGGCCGCTCTGCTGCTGTTAAGTTCATTATTAGAGATGCACGTACAGGGTCTGCCTCTTCTTGCGGGTGCTGTTAATCTCGATGCTTCCAAAAAATTGATTACAGAAGGAAGGTTTGGCTCTGATTGAAGGTCTTAAGGCGGCCGCTGATCTTGTTTGCCAAAGGTTAGCTACTGAAGGAGATACGAAAGTGTTAACTGATGCCATTAACTGCCATCTCAAACCTTCATGGCGTATTTTTAGAATCTATATTTACACACAAAATTAATAAATTTTTCAATTTTTTTTTTCATCCTCCTAGCAATTTACTAAAAAATTTCAAGAATTTAAGCACATTATACATAGAAAATATAATCATTTTGTAATATTATATTTTTAACAAACAGTAAATTTGAGAGTTAATCTTAATAGTTTTATGAGACAAGTTAGATAACTCTATATTAATCGGAATAACTCTATGAGCCCAACTTTTTAATAAAATATTTCTTCAAATTAAATTTAAATATTTTCAAAATTTAAAATATTTTCTTATTTTTTTCCATAAAAATAAAACAAATTTAAAAATTACGGGCTCTTCTTACTCATGGGTCCATGGACAATCACCCTTGCGGCCCTAAGACATGGCCAGCCCTGCGTTGCACAATAATCAACTATAATTACATAATGTACTAAACATAAATATAATTGTCATCCTGAATAACTAGAACTTGGTGACTAAAGCTCAAATTCTTGGTAGTGAGTTAACACAAAATACATATAATTTATTTTACCATCCTAGAATACTGAAACTAAAAGACTCGAATGAAACACTATTAGAAGCACACGTAGGGGTCTTTTGAACCCAAATATTGGATCTAATCAGAGAACGTCGTCCTTTTGAAGCAAATGCATCAACAAAAATATTTGCTTCACAGAGAATTTTTTAAAATTAATGAACGCGAAGCGAAGAATAAGAATCAAAATATCTTGAATTACTATGCATAAATAGGTTTTAGTTTCTACTTATTCATCCCCTTTCTTTATTATAGGCATCACTAACTAATACAAATACTTCCATATAAAACTGTAACTTTGAGGCCAAAGCAATGTTGGAATGGAAAGACAGTTTGTGGAAGCGTAAATGAAGCAGAAAGAAAAAGAAAAAAGAAAAGGGCAGTGTAAGGTATGGTAGGGGATTAAGATTCTATAGAATCTGACCAGATCTCTATAATAGAGATTAATGTATATAAATTGTATCTTGATCAAATATATGTACTATATTAAAAATTAATAAGCCAACCATTCAAATTAATTTTTGATACTTGAATCTAAATAAATAATCGGAATAGAATGTTTCTTATAACATGGATTATTTTTTATTCCTAGAAAATTTTAGTCCATGGGAGAGTGGTAGGTGTATGTTGTTATATGAAAAGGGCAAAAAGGCTGAAAATTTGAATTATATATGCAGGCTCCCTGTGATGCCCTCCAAGGAAAAAAGTTGAGCTTTAGTAAAAACCCTTTTGTCAGAATTCAGACACACAGCTAAGCCCTAAGCCTACCAAATTACCCAATAATGACCCCTTGACCCCCCCCTCCGCCCTCCCCTCTCGGCTCATTTCACACTCGCCCAATAAACTTATTCACAAGCCACAGCCTTTTTGATAAGATAAAGCTCCTCCGGCTCCTAGTAGAAGAGAAGATGAAGAATAAGTGATGGCATTTTGGTAATTGCAGAACAAAGTCTAGAGAGATCATTGACTGGTCGCCTTTGACCAGTCTTTTGGGAAGCACTTGGCTCTCTCTGTGTATTCTGCAGTAGTAGTACTGGTAGCTGATCACTTCTCACTATCTCTCTGCACCCTCAATAAATGATACATGAATTCAACAAATCGATTCCCACTCCACTTCTTCTTGCGTGAAATGCACCATCCAATCCAATCATCCATCATACAATATCGGATCCATATCATTTACATGCTATATCAAGTACATGCTCAAAATTATTCTTTCTCATTATTTATAATTAATCCACCTTCATATATGTCTTGGTGAGTTATGTACGTTCATTCACATCTTTGAATAACCAATTAGAAAGCTCCGAAATTGAGTTCCGAAGATTCATGTGTTAGGAAATTAATCCTCCGCCACGCAATTGCTAACAATAAAGATGAAAAAAGAAAATAAAGAAACCAAGAACACAAAAGATTTAACGAGGTTCGGCCAATTAATTTGCCTACGTCCTCGGAGAGTTTTCTCCTTCACTATGAAAGAATACAAAATACAAGATTACACTACTCAAGTTTATACCCAACTTGAGCCCTTGTACCCAATAGGATACCCCTTGTACACCCTCTCTCAACCCGAGAAAATCACTCTACCCCAAAGAGCTATACACACTCTTTCACCTTCTCTTAACCGAGAAGATCACTCACTCCAAGAGCTATACACACTCTTGAAGTGCTCAAGAATATCACTCTAGCCCAAGAGCTATACACACTCTTGAAGTGCTCAAGAAGATCACTCTAGCCCAAGAGCTATACACACTCTTGAAGCACCCACTCACTTGTGAGGTGTTCTCCTTGATGTTGAAATGTGACCAAGCTCTCCACCTTATATAGTGCTTAAGGCACAAGTTGTATTTGTATTTTTCCAATGTGGGACATTTTCCTCACATTTCAACATCCTTCATTGAAGTCCATTCATGCACCTTCTTCAATTAATGCTCTTCTTCATGAAGCTTCCACATCAATCTTTTCCTACAAGGTTGAATGAACAACACCATGTATTTATTCCCAATACATAATCAAATTCAATGCATTAATAATCCACTAAGGAGACATTAACTCAACAATCTCCCCCTGCCGACTTAGGTGGATAATGTTGCATCACCACTTCAATCCCTGAAGTTCATCTCAAATTGAGATATCGCTTGATATACTCACAATCATTCCATTGGCCTTATTCTTGTATCAACTACACATACCCCGAATCAGTTGCATACGGTCCTAACTCCCCCTGATTCAAAATGACCAATGCTATGTGTAGCTGCTCCGAGTCAACAATTACCAGTTAGCTCCGAAGAGGGACCTCGACTTTGCCTCTTCCCTAGCAGGATTATCCTTCTCACCATCGTCTGAAACTTGGAAACATGTAGATAGCGTCTCTGCTGTGCTCGCAAACGAGACCCGCTTCAGGTACCAGTTCTCCTGTGCACCCTATTTCCCAACAACCTTCGAGGTCTGAGTTTTTCCTATCAGACGGAACATACTTTTACATTTTTCTCCCTTCATTAGGACCATGCAGCCACGTGACACTTTCATAGCTCCCCCTGCTGACGAAACCTTGCAGCCCTTGGAGTCTAGTTGGCTCAAGGATATTAGATTTCTCCGGAACTTTGGGACATACACCACATCACCCAATGTTTGAACTGCTCCATCGAACATCTTGATCTTCACAGTTCCCGTACCCATGACACGACGTCTTGTGCCATCGCCCCAAGTCACAAATCCTTGGACTTCTTGGAACGTATCAAAATATTCTCTCCTGGAGCAAAGGTGATGAGAACAACCACTATCTAATATCCAATAATCTTGAGAAAAAATGTAATTACCTTTGGAGACTGTGAGAAGTTCTCCAAAATCTCTAGACATCTCCGCTACACCAGCCAAGGAGCAATCTGAGCCCTTATCGTCCTTATCTTTCATCAATGGACAATCCGGCTTTATGTGTCCCCACTCCTTGCACTTATAGCATTGCTTGCCCTTTCCTCTGCCTCTGGATTTAGACCTGCTATGCTCACTAAATCCCCTCGCAGTTGATCTTCCCTTACGATTCTGTTCACGAGCAATGAAGACAGAACCTTGAGAATCATCGGCTTTTCTTCTCTTCTCATGTGATAAGAGAGTCGATTCTACATCCTCCATCTTCAGTGTATCCTTACCATACACAATTGTAGTAACAATATTCTCATATGAATCGGGAAGCGAGGTAAGAAGTAAAAGGGCTTGATCTTCTTCCTCAATTTTAACCTCAACTCTTGATAGTTGATTTATCAATCCCTTGAACACATTCATGTGCTCCATGAGATTCGCACCTTCTCCCATCTTGAGCTTGTAGAGATCCCGCTTTAAATTCAGCTTCGTTTGCAAGCCTTTCCCAAGATAAAGCTTCTCCATTTTCTCCCAAAGCTCAGGTGCAGAATCTACATCATTAACATTATTTATAATATTGTCAGCAATATAAAGCCTAATAGTGCTGACACACCTGGACTCCAACTCGTCCCAATCTTCATCTGACATCTTCTCTGGCTTCGCATCCTTCCCCTTTCAACGGTCTTGCAAGGCCTTGTTGAACTAGGATGTCCTTCACCCTCCTTTGCCATAGAGTGAAATTTCCTTTTCCATCAAACTACTCCACCTTGAAATGTGAACCGCTAGAACTTGCCATGGCAAACCGCTCACGATCGATAAACCGAAGCTCTGATACCACTTGTTAGGAAATTAATCCTCCGCCACGCAATTGCTAATAATAAAGATGAAAAAAGAAAATAAAGAAACCAAGAACACAAAAGATTTAACGAGGTTCGGCCAATTAACTTGCCTACGTCCTCGGAGAGTTTTCTCCTTCACTATGAAAGAATACAAAATACAAGATTACACTACTCAAGTTTATACCCAACTTGAGCCCTTGTACCCAATAGGATACCCCTTGTACACCCTCTCTCAACCCGAGAAAATCACTCTACCCCAAAGAGCTATACACACTCTTTCACCTTCTCTTAACCGAGAAGATCACTCTACTCCAAGAGCTATACACACTCTTGAAGTGCTCAAGAAGATCACTCTAACCCAAGAGCTATACACACTCTTGAAGCACCCACTCACTTGTGAGGTGTTCTCCTTGATGTTGAAATGTGACCAAGCTCTCCACCTTGTATAGTGCTTAAGGCACAAGTTGTATTTGTGCTTTTCCAATGTGGGACATTTTCCTCACATTTCAACATCCTTCATTGAAGTCCATTCATGCACCTTCTTCAATTAATGCTCTTCTTCATGAAGCTTTCACATCAATCTTTTCCTACAAGGTTGAATGAACAACACCATGTATTTATTCCCAATACATAATCAAATTCAATGCATTAATAATCCACTAAGGAGACATTAACTCAACACCATGGTGATCAGCTAGAAAGGCATTAGGGTGTGTGCATGAGAGACAAATTATAAGAAAAAGAAAATGGGATTTTATCTAATTAAAAAGGAAAACGGAACAAATTAATGGGTTTGTGAATTATGTACAATCAACCAAATGGGATGAATACAATGGACCTCTCTCTCTCTTATGATCTTAAAAATAATTGATAGAAATTACTGTATAATATTACTGATTAATTAATTAAGATGATGAGGATGATCATGAGCTTGGAGGCGGTTGGTTGTTGTTGGAAGCCAATGCTTGGATAGAATTTGCAAGATTGTTAATGGCATCAATGAGACCATGAATGCCTTGCCTGTTGATCTCACTCTTTCTTTCTTCAATCTGAAGCCTCCTCTCATGCAAGCTCAGAAGATCTCTGTGCCTCCTCTCTTTTCTCTCCTCACAACCCTCAAGTGCTTCTGCAATCCTGGAAGCCCCTCTGGAGATGGCAGTCCCCACCTCACTTGAGCTGCTTGCACTAACTGTTCCGCCACTCGTTACTTGATCTCCACTACCACCACCAACTCCTCTTCCACTTGCCCTTCTCCTCCTCTTGGCTGGTGAATCTGAATGCTCACTTGTATCAGAATCTGGACAAATTCAACCAATCAATTATTTACGAACACACATCATTATCTATATCCTACTAATTAATCAGTTATCACCATGCATCAAAAAGTGTTTTTTTTTTTGGCATTTCATTTTTCTCCGCTCAGGTTTGAGCTCTAAATCAAAAAAGAATTAACGAGTGCCAGAAAATTGGAGCGTGAAGCTCACTTCCCTACTCAAGCTATATCAAAATATAAGCGCTTAATTATGCTTATTTTTGCTTTAGAGAGAAGAGTAAAGATATGAAATTTATGCATGAGAGAGAGAGAGAGAGAGAGAGTACCTACTGGGGCCATAGGTTGTTGAGAGTAGGGAAGAGCAGGTGGTGGTGGCTGAGGTGCTGCCAAAGGAGGTGGTGGAAGAAGAGGCAATGCTGCAATTGGAGGAACTGAAGAGATGGGTTGCTGCTGCAGAAGTGGAGGATTAGGCCTCTCCAAATTAACATACACATTGGAAGAACCAGAAACAGAAGCTCCACCCACAGCCCCTACACCTCCACTCAGCTGATTATTATTAATATCATGAGCTGAAGATGCAGCACCAAACAATTCTCTCTTCTCCACCACATCCACTAAAGCCTCGTATATCTGAGGCACCATGTTGGTAGGCAAGTTCCTCTCTTTCCTCTCACTCTTTTCAAGCTTCCAATAAGAAGATATTGCTTGATTGTCTTTCCCATCATTTATTTTCCTCTCATATTCTCTCACCTTCTTGTAGTCCCTCATTAAATTGTCCCACTTGTCATTGCACTGGTTTTGGCTTCTCAAACACCCCTTTTTCCAACAATATTCTTCCACCCATTTCCACCTCAGCTCAGCTGGTTTGCTTGCTCTTGTACTCTCACTCCCTCTCTCCCCACTTCTCTTCATTCTTCTCTCATCATCCATCTTCTTTGCCTCAATCAGCACCATTGTCTCCCCCACTGTCCAGTTCCCTTTCCTATAGTCCCTCATTAGCACACCACTAGTACTCTTTCCTCCTCCCTCAGCCATCACTAAACTGCATGCTAAAACATATATATATATATATATAGGGGGAGAGAGAGAGTGAGAGTGTGTGTGTGTGAGAGAGAGGGAGGGTTTGAAGAAGAGGAGGGGAAAAAATGGGGTAATGGGTGTGTGTCTTTGTGGAGGGAGGAGTTGATTTGATGGACGGGTTGGGGTTGGGGTTGGGGCTGGGGCTGGGGCTGGGGAGTTGAAAGTAGTCAAATCTAACTAAGATGGCTAATTTAGGAATAGGGTCATTAATGGGATTACCTTAAAAGGATCTAGGACTCTTAACGGGTGGTGTTATTGATGTTGACATGCATTCTTTGTGTGGTTTTTGAGGGTGGATCCGGGAGAGAGGGTTTTGGATTATTAATGACTTTAGTGGATCAAGAGGATGAGAGAAGAAATATTGCAAGCATGAAGGAAATATGACCTTACATGCGTCGAATTACGGTGTCATTTGGATATTATTTATCTACGTACGTATTAATAATATTTTCTCTAATGTAGATTACTTCTACTTGTATTTTTATGTTATTATTTGATACTTTTTAATGATAATATTATCGATTTGCTCTTTAATAGAAATAATACTTATATACCGTCTCTAATGCAAATAAAGCTCATACATACAACAAGACTTATATTTTCCCACTTCATTTTTTATTTGCTCTACTTTATTTATAATTTTATCTTTTAAAATGTGTTAATAAGATTCACATATCATAAACAAATAGTGCTCACAAAAATAACATTATTTTCGGTTAACTTTGTGTATTGGTTTCTTTCGGTTAGTGAGGAAAGATTGATTTTGCAGGAGTGGATCTACTATCTCATTTTCATATCTCCTTAGCATCCAAGATAAAACTTTGACTTTTTAGTTTGCATGATTATTAAGTTTCTCCCAAAATGTAATCTGGACTCGTTTTTGCGTCGGTTTCATTTCAAAGCACACATTTTCCTCTAAAAGTGTTGAATGAAGGGTTAAATTGATCTTTTTGAACATCTAAACTTCTAAAATTAAAATGAAAATGAGATGGCAGCTGATTGGGCGACACATCAGCTGCCTAGGTGGCCAGATAAACCCCAGATCTTCGTGGCTGGAGTTTTGATGTTGAAGAAACCCAAAGCAACAACAGCAGCAAAGAAACCAGAGAAAACACCTCCAAATCCTACCTTTACCTCCCAAATTCCAATGCAAGACCCAACCTTTTCCCCATAAATCCCCTCCAAAACCATATTGTCCTCACTTTCTCGCCAAAGTTTCTTCTGGGTTGTGTACTTCACGCCCATCATCATGTTCATCTTTGCCAGACGAGGAAGATTTGAACATGGAATTGGGCCGCTTGCTGGGGCTTTTACCAGTAGAAATGCGGCAGCGATTTAGGGAGCACCCGGAGCTTCACCAATTGATTGAAGTGGCTATGGACTTGAGTTGCAATCCCCTGGCTCGGTTTCCCTCTAGGGACTTTGTGTTGTCAGAGCTTCCGGTTACGGTTCAGGACCTTGACCATGCCACTTCTCAGGTGAACCATTTTTTTGCCACTCACTGCGAGTGACTTGAATTTTGATACAAGTTCAATATTTGGTGGTAGCTTTAGGTTGATGGTTTTGTGTGGTCACAACTCACAAGTCGTGGTTGGTGTGTATATCATGAGTTTTTGTTGCTAGGTCAGCTATGAAATACATACTGATTGTGGTTTTGGGTTTTGCGTTGGAAAAGTGGTCTTTCTCTTAATGGAATTCTGGGTTATGGATGTAGAGTCAAAGTTACTGATGGTCATTTTGGTTTGCAATTTTGGGTATTTTTTGGTGTGTGTGAGAGAGAGGATTTGAGTTGGAGTAAAATGGTGAAGTGAGGAAGGTAGAGAGAGAAATTGAGTCGTGTGGGGTTGTTGGGCCATAGCAGAGGATGGGGGTGGTAATTTTCCATTGTTTTCTTTGGTTTCTTTGCTGCTGTGCTGTTGTTGCTTTGGGTCTCTTGAACATGGAAGCTCCAGCCACAAAGATCTGGGGTTTATTTGGCCACCTAGGCAGCTGATGTTTGGGATGAATCTACGAGTTTAAGGTACAATCTGATACGTATATTTTTAGATAAATTTGATAATACATTGTGCATTCTAACTAAAAAGTCTAAAACTTTTAACACGGATCCAAGCACATAACTTAACACATCCAAGAACATAACTCTAACTTAACACCGTTAAGTTGAAAAAAATTAAAAAGAAAAAAAAAACTAAAACTAAAATTGGAAGAAGGATAAACAATAGCAGCCACGGTGGTTGCCACCCACCTCCAACCGCATTAGTCATCTACCTTCCTTACCGACGGTATCCCTCCATTCCCACCTTAAATTACAAATCATGCACTTGAAATCGAAACCCCAAAAATTTGAATTTGAATGTGTTAATCATTAACGTTAACATAATGAAGTTTAAGTTACGTGGTTGAACATATGTCAAAATTTCACGCATGGGACATGACAAGGAACATAGAAATGGAACAGTGGATCCACTCTCCGATTATGCACCATATAAAATCTTTGAAGATTTTTTAAAGTTCAAATCTGAATCTACTTATTCAAACCACTAGTCTAACCACTACTGCTCTGCTCTCCCCAGTAAGGGAAAAAGAGAGAGTGTGAGAGAGTAGTGACGAGAGTAGCATTATGAGAAAAGGCCAAGCAAATCCATTCAAACTGACATCAACAAACCCCAAAAATTTCAGAAGAGTAAAAGATGCAGTACCTGCTGGCATTGGAGAGGGTCAATGCATTACTACCACTTACCCCTACACGTGGTTTACACTCTACCCTCTCATCATCACACCTGTTCAAATTTCCACATTCTTTTTTTATCTTTTTAACCATGCCTGCAGGTAAAAGAAAAGAGAATATTCCAATTAAACCAACATAGATTAATATAAGAAACGGATGATCAATTTCTCGGTTTATATACATCAATGATCGAGTCTCACACGAATCAATATTTTTCCCATTTTAACAATTTGTAAGATTAAAATGGATATGATTTTAGTATAATGCCTCGACAACAGTGTGTGTAGCACTGTTCTTCATAGATTATAGATGACACTTCTCACTTTTGATATGGACATACTCTCGGATCGGATTACTAGCAAAAAGAGCCCACTTATTAATTTTTTTCATTTAAAAACCATAGGTTGTGAAATTATGGAATAATATATACACCCATATATATATATATATATATATAATCCTTAGCTTAAGCTGTGGAGATTTTAACAATATGGCAAGAATTTTGAAGTTTCAATCTCAAATAAGTTGGAGTTCCTTTTGATACTACTAAAGAAATAGGGTTTTATTGATCTGGTAACTAATTAACAATGAGAGAAATGAATGACTCAATTTCTCATAAATTTGCACAGTACTTCTTAACTTTCTAATATATGCAAGAGGATCATTTACATTAATTGTGAATCTTTTTTTTTTTTTTGTATTTTTTGAGTTCCGAGATTATGTTTGATCGCTAATGAAATCCAAGAGTGAAAAGATCATTAATTCAGATGAAAAAAAAAAAGATAATTAATTTGTGTAAATGTGGCATTAGAAGTTAGAACAACACATCTACTTAATTAGCTTGCTTGATTGATTATTTTTAGGGCAATTAATTCATAAGTCCTTACTAACATATAAATTTATACAAAAACTTGCATATAGAAAAATTAAACTAATAGGTCATTTCACTAGTCCAAGGACTATACAATTTAAAATAGATCATATTTTTATATAAATTTCAATTAATGTCATCCAATTGTAAACTAGTCCAATAATCTAAAAAGCACTTACTAAAATCTATCATGATTTCAACATTACTTTTTATTTTTATTTTTTTATTATAAGATCATGTTGAGGATTCTGAAAACATTACTCCTATATATATATATATATATATATATTTTCACTTGCTCATTTTAAAAGTAATATGAATATCTAATCTAACTTAAAGTAAAATAATTAAAAACAATAATTCATCAAAAATATTTTTAAATTTTAAATTTTAAAATTCTTTATTTTTCGATATTAAATAATTTGGTTAATTTTGTATAATTTAGGGTTTAATTCTTGAATTTTGTGCCAATATCGTACGTTTTTCTACCACCATCTCAAGCCCCCCCCCCCCCCCCCCCCCAAAAAAAAAATTTATATACCCTACTGTTGAACCCCAGACAATACGAACTTTATTTTTTATTTTATAGAAAAAATTCAATTATAACTATATACAATATATATAGTATACATATATAATATTTATTATATGCATAATATAATAAATAGCTCAAGATGCCAAAAAAATCAAACACTAAGGAGCACATGGGTCAAAGAGGACAAAAAAAAAATAATGTTATTTTTAATTGTTTAAAGGAATTCTCAATAACTCACTTATTCTCTTTATTGAGATATAAAAGGGTAGATGTGAAATTTATTACTTAAAAAATCTGTTTAGGACTTTTGAATAAAAAAAGTTTGAGGTAAGATTTTATTTTGTTTAATATATAAGCATTAAAGATTTTAAATAAAAGTAAAAATTGTTAAAAATATAATAATGATTAACTCTTATTTTTATATCTAATTGATCTCAATGTGCAGCTAGTTAATTAAATAATTAATTGATATCTTGCAAATTGCAATGATGAGTTGAGCATTGTCGAGCATGGTGATGCTCAAAATTAAAGATCCTTTTCTTGGGGAAGAAGAAGAATGAAGATATATATATCTACATTAAAAGCCTACAAAATGACTAAGAATCCTAATCATTTAGATTTCGTTTAGTCCCCTTAATCCCATGCTAACTACCATGCAAAGAATGTTTAAATAATAATTGCCCATGTTGATGGCATGAAACCCTACGACAGCTTCAACTTCAACTTCAACCAATTTACCACAGCACCCCAAAACTTGGACCTTTCTTAGAAAGAGGACAGTTTTGTTCTTTACATGTGAAATACAGGTGTCAATTTCGTCTTTGTCCATTTAAATTTATTGCACATTTCAGCTAATTAATCATGCCAGCTAGGACACGGGGTGGGGGTACGTATTGCACATATATATATATATATATATACATATTGTAGAGTTGCTTTGACCAGGGCTTTTACCAAGGATGCGGACCCAATTGCGCAGCCATGGGGTCATGGAACGCCCCGACTAGTCCCTTTCGTTCTTCGTCTTTGGACTCTTGCCTGCACTTTTTAGGGTACTAATAAAACCAAGGGTACTATGGTCATGAACTCTTGCTTGCATTTTTGAGGCTGCTAAAACTAAGGGCAATATGGTCATTTGTAAATAAGAAATTTGCGGGGGAGAGATTTTTGAAAATTTTATAAAGTATGTTATTAGGATTCGAATTTGGGATCAATTATTAAGAATTTAATTTTAAAATTAATTAAACTTGAGAAAACTGTTTTAATTACTCTTAATCATATATTATTTAAACTCACATAAATCAATTAAAATCTCGAAATTATTAACTTAATAATCAACTCATTCACGGAGAAATCAAACACATCATTTATGAAGAAAAGGTGCATGCATGTCCGCCAAACCAAGATATATATATATATATATATATTTGATTTATTAGTAGGGTTTGCTAAGTGGGCATTTATGTTTGAATGTGATCCCTCTCTCTAGCTCTCTCTCTCTCTCTCCCTCTCCCTCTCTATATTTTGGGTATGATGATTTGAATCGGGGAGCTTTCTACCATTGATTAAATTTAGAGTGTATGATGAAGATGGTGACCAGGTGGGAGATTGTCCATCCATGCCAGCAGGCAGCAGATATCAGACCCAGATATGCCTAAGAAAAAGAACAGTCTCCATGGCTTGCATTAACCAAATTTTTACATTATTTATTGCACATTAATTCAGAGGATAGATAGCATGGTCTAAAGGCATGGGCATTCAATTTTATGGTGGGTAAGATTTGAAAATTTAATACCTAAAACTTTCATCACATGCCAAATAGCTAGCTCATCACATGTGTGGACATGCACCGGAGACTGGAGAGGAAACCAGTATGACATTATTATGTGACTTTCGTATATAATGTTAAATTTGCATCATTCAGATTGTACTCGACCAGCAAAGGGTTTGTTGGAAATTCTGGAACCAAGAATTGTTAAAATTTGAATATTATATATAAGACGATAGTTTTTCGTATAATTTTACTCTTTGAACATGCAAAACATGAGTTAAAGTAAATAGAATTTATTTTTTGAATTGCGTTCATTATTTAAATCCTTGTTGAATAAAGTTTAGCCTTTTTTGGTTTGTTATTAACTAGTATTTATACTTAACGCTTATAAGTATATATTTGTCCCTGCTCTCGGCCAAAGTCATGATACCTTTTGTTAGCTAAAAGCCTATTCATTTACTACAGAGGAGAAGACTGCGAACAGCTTTACCAGGTTTTTCTTAAATATGATTTTATTCTTAGATCTTCTTGAAATTTAGTAAGTGTTTTCTGTGACTGAATTGATTGTGATCTATCAGGCATGCTTGATCACTTGATCTAAGTATTGTAATTAATATTTATCTTACAAGAAACGCATATACAAATCCCGTTGGATTTGATTGGACCACTAGTGGCGATGGCACCCGGAAGAGAATAAAATATGTTTCGGAATCTTATTAAAATATCAGAAAATTTCAACAAGTTTTTGTATGGATTGATCCTATTTTTTTAAATGGTTAATTACATAATGGAAATATGAAGTAGCTAGGCATGTGAAAAACAAGCAACATCAAAATATAAACGATAACAAAAATGTTTTCTCGTCTCGTGTTTAGGAGCTTGATCATAGGGGTTTTTTAATTTTAGGAGTTTTGTACCTAGCATTGCTGGAGTTGGATTTTTACACATCCTCCTTAATTTTATTTTTATTTTTATTTAGTAAAAAATGTTTAGGAGAAGGGGAGGCTACCTCATCACATGCTCTTAGCATACTAAGGCCTCATTGAGGAGTTATAGAAAATGTCTTAGCCTCCTTTTTAGAATTTACAGATCGCTCATTAAGAGGGATGAATTGAATCTATACCTTAATCTAATAAAGAGAACATCTTTATCAACTCAATTGACTCTCGTTGGTGTTCATGCCTAAAATATTGTCGCAGTAGAATCTGGGATCGTTGTTTAGTGGCTCGCTACTGAAGAAGTGGATTTGCAAGTGTTTGAGTGTGGGGATCTCTTCGTTGTAATCTAATGTAGTGGATTGTGGTGTAAGCAACTATGGCGAATGGGGATAAGGTTGAAAGCCTTGAGCCATGATGTCGATTGTCGCGGTTCTGCCTTGGGTGGGCTGGTCTAGCTAACTTGGAATTTTAGCTGCTTTCAAAGTAGGCGTACTACTAGTAGTTTCTACTAGTAGACAAGAATAGAAATGATTTTTTGAATTGCGGCTCTAGAACCATCGTTCAAATCAACTGAAAGCAAAGCAAGCGGGCGTCTTGTTTGCACTGTTCTTCTTTATGCCTCATTCAAGGACTTTAATTATTTTCTTTTTCACTTAGTCCAAGTTAATGTCAGCATGTTCATATTAGCAGCATGTAATTTGAAGTTAGGGAGAGTTAGACAGATCAACCTCTTCAGGTTAGAATGATCGAATACTGAACCAGAACGAAGATGGTTCTATAACATATGTAGTCATCATACTCATTGGTTGGTATATTCCAGTTATTGAAATCAGACTTGAAGAAACTGATATAGAGAGGGAGATGAGGGGTACAAACACTTAGAAAGTAAATGCTTGAACATTAGCGTGATGAACAAAACAAATGCAGGGAGTAAACTATCTCTAAACTAAGCCATAACTTGGCAATCTTGGTTGAAAGGCCATCAACTAGATGAACATCCGTTGGAAACCATATGAAGGTGTTGGCAGATCAATAAAAAAGACATGATGATGTCAGGGGGGTGAGGTTGTGAGGGTCTCAAAGACTGGTTTGAGGCAGTCAAATAGGGGCATGTTAGGTAGCCTTCAAAACCTATTGTGGAAGTAAGTTGGAATGAAGTTTGGTGGTTGGGAAGTCTCTAGAAACGAACTTGGGTTGTAAGTGGGATGTGAAGGAAAGTTTAGTGTTCTTAGGGCAAGAACTAAAAAGGGACGAGAGGAGAACTGAATCTGATCCTAGATCGAAAAGTCAGGTTTATCCAAGAAGGCAAACATTTGGGTAACAAAGAAACTTTTGAGGGTTTGTAATGTTGAAATGGACTGAGTTTGATCAATTTGTTTATTTGATTAAGTTTTTGGTTGCTCTTTGAGAAGAGGGTTCCCTCTACTTTTATAGATGGAAAGGGAGTGAGGATGATCGACACACGCTCATACGTGTTATTCTCCATCGCGAAAACTAAGTCACACTTATTTTCTGGCCTTTCTGACGGTTTCTTAATCGTGTCAGTGACTTTCCCCACATTGTTGTTCACATTAGTTTTGACTCTTCGTTTTGCAAGTTGGAATTTTAATTATCGAAAACAAGTTTTTTAATAATTCTACTCTAAATACGTCGATGCCTATCCCTTCTCTTATAAGTTTGTTATTTTCTGCTGTATATTTATTTATTTGCACTATTCTTTGTCTATAACGACCCGGATTTTCAATATTATTTTAATTAATGGAAATTATATGTAAAATGACCATTTTGTCCTTGATCAAGGAAAAATGTTGACTTTTGACCCGAAGCGTCGTACGATTTTGAACCTTTGACCGTTACGTAGATTGTGTCGCCCTGAGTTCATAAACAGGCGGCACGCCTAATTTGGACAACCAGAGTGAAAGATACAGGTCACGGAGTTTGAGAGAGCATTAGTTTCGAGTTACGGAGATTTGTGCCAAGTGGCATCTTGGAATTGGTGACTGATCTCTTGGACCAATCAGATGAGTGACAATCCAATTGGCACGTTTACCCAAAAGATAAGAAGTGGGTTTTCTTCCTATTTCCTTATCGTGTAGCAGACCAAGATCGATCTCACAAACACTCCCAACCCACAATCCATTTCTCTGTGTTTAGGACCTATTCTGGTCACTGTTGTAAGCGTCTAGGAGAATAGAAGAGAGACTGAAGGGCGGAGGACCACCGTGAACGGAGGGGGAAAATATTTAGGTAAAAAATCCGAACTTCAATCCACGGGTCAAATTTTGATTTCGTGTTAGGAGCTTTGTTTGAAGGAATTGAGGGTTTCTCTGTGATTCTTAGGTTCATACGCATCGATTAGAACTCAAAACCAGGCTCGACTGCAAGTGAATCGACCAGAAAAGCTTAAAGAAAAACAGGGGTCCACTGTAGCAGCTCCTAGGTATCAATTCGATCCCAATTTCTTAGTTTTGAACCCTTAGATTCGACCTAGACGTCTAGACGATCATTTTGGTAGCAACGGTTTTTGAAAAGGGTCAGAAATGAGGGAGTATTAGTCGAGTCGGGTTCGCGGGCCTAGGTGACCCGATTTGCAGACCCGTCGTAAGGTCAAGGATGATGATGTCATCAGCTTACGTCATCATCTGTCAAATTGTCAGAAACGTGGACCACTCAGACGACGACACGTGTCACATGTCAGTGCACAGTCAGCACTGACATGTCAGTGACGTGGCCCAATTAGAGGCTGCCACGTGTCACATACATGTTAGTGACGTGGACCAATCAGCTGCTGACACGTGGCACCTGTCAGACTGACATTGTTAGATGACATCATGCTGACGTCAGCACCATTGACTGCTGATGTCAGTAGCGTTGACCGTTGACTTCGACCAGTAGCGTTGACTACGTGCGTGGGGCGCATGTGCACAAATTTTGAGGCAAGATCGGCACCATTTTTAAAGTTTCGACGTTCCGGATCCAATGGTGGTGGTTTCGTGTCGATCCGAGATCGTTAAGTATGTCAAATCAAGGTTGGAAGCCTCGAGAAGCGTGTTTGGAGCGCATTCCCGAGTCGGTTTTGTTCTAGGGTTCGATGTTAGATCTAGTAAAGTCAATTAGTGACCCTTAAGTGTATTTGGACAGGTCCGGACGTTGTGTTTATCTTCAGGACAGGTGTAAATGGTTCGTTAGCGCAGCAAGGACTAGTTGTGAGTGGACCGTTGATTTTATAAATGAATGCATGCATAATTGTTTTACTTGTTTTCTAAATGGTTTTATGTTAAATGTTTTATGATCATGGAATTTGATAATTGAATTACGGATTTCGATAATTGCACGGATTTACGTGAAAATGGTTGTATCGGGCCTGAGACTCATTTGACAACCGTTGACTCGGATTTGGCGGAGTCAAGGATGTTTCGAAATGATTTGTGAACTAAATGAATGAATGGGTGATTTGAGACGTTTGGCCTAAAGATTTGGTTTATAAAGAAATTATGGGTAAAGGTTTTAACATGGTTTGGAAAAACGGCTCTTCAAAGGTTTTCATACGTATATGTATATACCCTTCCAACTTGCGGATTGGTCTCCTCCAGACGTCGACCGGGAGAGTCACGATCCACTGACCAGAATGAGTATCCCTATAGGGAGCCCATTCCAGGAGTGTGAGTTATGTTGTGGTCCCGGACCAGATTCCGGAGAGAAGCTCGGACTAGATCTGGAGATAGAGCTCGGACTAGGTTCGAAGATAGAGCCTCCCAGACATAGGATTCCTGGGAGTAGACTCGGAGTGAGGCCCCGAGTGGTGTGCATACGTTTAGATATAAATCGTGACATTATCGGGGATTTGTTCCCTAAGGGCTGTGTGCCTCGAGCTGGCATCGAATATGCCTTCGATGCCGAGGAAGGGATATATGGATACGTAGTTATTTTGAATTTGATGTTACATGTGCCCAGATGTATTTTTTATGTATAGATATACGTATATGTATAGAAATGTTATATGTTTTGATAATTGATCATATTTCTACGTTTTCTACTAAATGCATGCATGTTTACAGAAGCGAAGGGTCAAAATATGTATATGTTCAAATGAATTTATAACTGCTTTATTTTTTGTCCACTCACACTTTAATTGTTTTCTTGACCCTTCAGGAGAGGAAACCGAGGAGGGCATTGATTCTGGGGCGAGGCATAAATATCACCGTTACGTTTGGACCACCATGAGGGGTAGGTGTTATCTTTATTTGTATTAGTAGAAACATAATGCTCATTTCCCTTGTCTGACATGTTGTTGTATTAAACACACCGGTGTGTATCTAGAACCCCTAGTAGGGGTATTTTTGTAATAAAACCCTCGGAAGGGTATTTGTGGTATCTTGAGTTACTTGTCAGATAGGAGCAGGCTTTTCCCTAGTGGTCCCCAGGGGAAAACGGGGCGAGTCCTGTCATGTTGGTATCAGAACCGAGCATTATGTTAGCGGTCTTACATGGTACATTGACACATATATTTTTTCGTCCTAATCTTATTATTTATGCCTCTTAACAGTTCAGTATGCCCCCGAGACGAGTGACCTCGTTTACGCCACCTGAGATGGGTCTCGCTAGAGACTCAGGAGGTTCGAGTGCTGGGAGTTCTTTGATTGGATTGGCATGTCACCTGGGTGCCACGATATTTAATGGTGAGGCTGAGATGGCTCACCGTTGGATTCTGAGGCTAGGGAAGATCTTCCTGGTGATGTCCTGTCTGCCTGAGCATAGGGTACTGTTGGCCATCTTTTTGCTTGATGGTGAAGCCCATGAGTGGTGGTATACCCTAGAGTTGTCGGGCTGGGATGCTTTGGTTGTGACTTGGGAGGAGTTCAAGAGCCAATTCTTAGACTAGTACTATCCCCGTACCTTCCGCGAGGCGAAAGAGATTGAGTTTTTACAACTCCAGCAAGGGAAATCGACTGTTGTGGAGTATGAGCAGCGGTTCCAGAGGTTGTCCAGGTTTGCAGAGGTCTATGTGCAGACAGAGGCAGACAGGTTCCGTCGTTTTGAGTAGGGTCTGAGAGGCGATATCCGAGCTATGGTGACCTCCTCTGCGATGATTTTCTCCACACTTCGAGAGCTGGTCGATGCTGCGGCTAGGGTGGAAACAAGCTAGGCCAACCGCCAGCAGGAGGTTGATTTGGGGCGACGCAGAGACCGTTCTTTTTCTAGACCTTCGGGTCATAGGGCCCCGAAAGGAGGCCGGTTCAGCAGAGGACAGTCATCCTACAGTGGGGGATTGTCGAGTGGTGGTCGGTCTGGCAGGTTTGAGAGAGGTCGTGGGGCCGGATACAATGTACCACAGCAGAGTGGCACTTCCGTGGGGTCTACGAATTGGATGAAGCACAAGACATGCTATATTTGTGGTGAGATTGGTCATATATCGAGGGGATGCCCACAGTGGTCAAGTGGTAGTGCAGCAGGACAGACACCGAGTACCCTGTCAGATGCTTCTAGGGACAGAGGACAGAGTGGCTATCGAGGCGATCGTGGGGGGGGGGGGGGGGGGGGGGGGGGGGGGGGCCACAACGGCGTGGTCGTGGAGCAGGACCCCAGGCTCGATTTTCGCAATTACTAGGCAGGATTCCAGGACTACTCTTGAGGTGGTGATAGGTACACTTACTATCTCTGATGTGTCTGTACGTGTATTGATGGATCCGGGAGCCACCATTCTTTTATTTCACGAGGTTGTGCTGGGTTATTGGATCGAGGGTTTTCTGTACTTGAGGATGACTTAGGTGTTGGTACCCCGACTGGGGATGTGCATATAGTTAACCAGGTATTAAGGAACTGCCCAGTTAGGATAGGGGACTTTGAGTTGCTGGCAGATTTGATAGTGTTAGATTTACGTGACTTTGACGTGATTCTTGGTATGGACTAGTTATCCGAACATGGGGCGCTGATGAACTTTAGTAAAAAGAGAGTGTTGATCTGAAGTCCTGGTGTACCTGACTTGATTTTCCAAGGAGACGTCATGAGTTCTTCACCAAGAATTGTCTCGGCCCTCACGACACGAAAGTTACTGAAGAAAGGTTGTCAGGGGTATCTAGCTCATGTAGTGGACACGAGTATTGCGACACCAAGAATGGAAGATATACCAGTGGTGCGGGACTTCCCAGATGTGTTTCTAGAAGATTTACCAGGACTGTCCCTACCCCGAGAGATTGAGTTTACGATCGAGCTGATTCCAGGGACCGGACCTATTGCACAAGCACCTTATCGTATGGCACTAGCAGAACTGTGGGAATTAAGGGAAAAACTACAGGAGTTACTCAAGTTGGGATTCATCTGGTTCAGTGTGTCACCGTGGGGAGCACTGGTCTTGTTCGTGAGGAAAAAGGGGGGTAGTCTCAGACTGTGTGTGGATTAAACTAGGTTACAGTGAGAAATAAGTATCCTTTACCCGGATAGACGACTTATTCGACCAGTTGAAGGGATCAAGGTACTTTTCAAAGATCGACTTGAGGTCGGGATATCATCAATTACGGATCGCCGAGGGAGACGTCCCAAAGACAGCTTTCAGGACCAGGTATGGGCACTTTGAGTTTTTAGTGATGCCCTTTGGTTTGACCAATGCACCTGCAGCCTTTATGGATTTGATGAATCGAGTGTTCAAGTCCTATTTGGATAGGTTCATCATCGTGTCTATTGATGATATTCTGGTGTATTCAAAGGGCGCAAAGGCACACGAGAAACACCTAAGGTTGGTGTTGACAAGGTTGAGGAAAACCCAGTTGTTCACTAAGTTTAGCAAGTGCCAATTTTGGTTGAATAGTGTTGGCTTCCTAGGCCATGTTATTTCGGTCGAGGGGATTAGTGTGGATGACAGGACCCGACCCTACTCGGCCAGGACCCGACTCATCTAGCACCATATTGTCCGCTTTGGGCCTCGCCCTCATAGTTTTGTTTTCAGGAGCTCATGGTGCAACTTCCCAGGGGGTCACCCATCATGGAATTGCACCAGTCTCAACTCGCTTAACTTTGGGGTTCCAATCCCCCCCAAAGCCCCTTGAACTCCCAAAAGGCCTAGTGCTAGATAGGTGTGTTCCTACATCTTTAAGGCACACCACCATTCCCTTCCCAGACCATTCCCCCTCGCAGGAATATGGGATCACTCACCGTTCCCTCCAGGACACGGGTCTTACAATTCACCCCCCTTAGGGCCCAGCGTCCTCACTGGCCCACTTCCCGGTCGGGGTCTGGCTCTGATACCAAATTGTCAGGACCCGACCCTACTCGGTCAGGACCCAACTCATCTAGCACCATATTGTCCGCTTTGGGCCTCGCCCTCACGGATTTGTTTTTGGGAGCTCATGGTGCAACTTCCCAGAGGGTCACCAATCATAGAATTACACCAGCCTCAACTCGCTTAACTTTGGGGTTCCAATCCCCCCTAAAGCCACTTGAGCTCCCAAAAGGCCTAATGCTAGATAGGTGTGTGCCTACTCTTTTAAGGTATACCACCATTCCCTTCCCAGACCATTCCCTCTCGCAAGAATATGAGATTGTTCACCGTTCCCTCTAGGACACGGGTCTTACAATCCACCCCCCTTATGGCCCACCACGCTTGGATCCCCAAAAGACATAGGCAATAACTAATTGGGAGCAACCTAAGACCGTGACAGAGGTTCGAAGTTTCCTTGGGTTGGCAGGGTATTACAGGCATTTTGTAGAAGGATTCTCTACCATTGCAGCTCTCTTAACCCGCCTGACGAGAAAAGGGGTTAACTTTGTTTGGACAGAGCACTGCGAAAATAGCTTTCATGAATTAAAGGAAAGGTTGACCACTACTCCTGTTTTGGATTTACCAAGTGATGGTGGGGAGTTTGTAGTTTATAGCGATGCATCCTTACAGGGTCTGGGATGTGTGTTTTGATGTAGCACGAAAGAGCTATAACTTATGCCTCTTGACAGTTGAAGCCACACGAAGTGAACTATCCGACTCATGACTTGGAGTTAACAGCGATGATGTACGCTCTAAAGACTTGGAGACACTACTTGTACGGGGAGACGTGTAACATTTATACTGACCACCAGAGTTTAAAGTATATTTTCACTCAGAAGGAGTTGAATTTGAGACAGAGAAGATGGTTGGAACTAATTAAGGACTACGCCTACACCATTGAATATCACCTCGAAAAAACGAATGTTGTGGCAGATGCCTTAAGTAGGAAGGAGGTTGGTTCGGTTGTTCATCTATTTATGATTTACTTTCCGTTACTAGTGGAACCCCGACGAATCAGTTGTAACGACCCAGACGTTCAAAAAAGGGAAATTAGGAAAATTTGAAGAAAATGACGATTTTGCCCCTAGGTTATGGGCAAACGGTTGACTATTTGCTCGGATGGTTAAACGGACTTTGACCGATGACTGTGACGTAGTTCGGGACACCATGAGTTCATAGAAAGGTGGCACGCCCGATTCCGACATTCGAGGAGGAAGTTATGACGTTCGGAAGTTCAAGGGCATTTCTGTAATTAGGATGAAAAAGGAAATTTGTTGACTTTTCCAATGACATGAACTTTTCACGTAAGTCGAGGACCGTTGGGTAGGTCTCAAGACGCTGAATCCGTAGACAGGTGGCACGCGTCAATCGGAGTTCGGATGACCAAGTTGCGGGTCTAGAAGCGTGAAGGGCATTTTTGTAATTTTGAGTAGAAGGGCAAAATGGTAATTTTTACTGTTGAATGTGATTTAGCCGTGAGTGGGATTTTTTTGAACAAAGTGTGTGAATTGTTTAACTATCTTTGATCAGTGTGTGTGAGTCTTGAGTTGGAATTTGAAGCCACGGGTGGTGTGTGTGCAGGAAACAGTGCCGTGCTAGTGCCATTGAAACTGAGAAAACAGAGGCACTGAACAGGGCATGATCGACCTTCCCAAGCCCACTTTAAGTTAAACTTTGTTCTGGAACAGAATGAAGAGAGGGAGAGGAGAGTTTTGAGTTAGAAATAAGAAGGAATGTGGTGAAAACGGTGAGAGGAGAGTTCAAAAACCCGAAACCGTCCTTGGGTAAATTCAAATTCGCATTTTCAGTTTTAGGCCAGCCCAAGTCCAATTGAGGTGAGATTATGTCTTCTGGGACCTCACTTGGTCGATCCAGATCGAGAAGTTGAAGCCCGAAGCCCTGGGAAGCCATGGACAGGGACGACGGAATTTCAGAAAAATCGAGCTTCGAGTCGTGATTATAGAGGTAAGTTCTAATGGAATTGGTCACACAATCATCTCTATGGTAGGCCTACGATGCTCCCTGACTAACCAATTGATGAAAACAGTGGCTGTTTAGTGGAATTGGGACGATGAACTTCGATTAAGACTTGAGATCAATTGAGTTGGTTTTAGGTCGTGTTGATTGGAATGATTAATACATACCTTTAATTAAGTGTATTGCGAGTCTACTTGATGGATCAATTGAGGAAATTAGGTTGTTTTTGGCAGGAATTGGAACGGGTCAAGACGCGGGTTGAATGACCCGTTTACCAGGTGAATCGGGTGAGGGAGATGAACAGTACCTATACATTGCAACACGACTTCTGTCCTATACATTGCAACGAACATTTTAGCGTTGATTTTGAATTAATCGGACACCGTTTCGATGTTGTACCGAGGGTTCGAAGGGTTATGTTACATTTTTAATTAACTTTTAATTCCCGGAAAATTATGAGAAACTAGTATGATGTTATTTGAGGCCTTAGTGACCCTGAAAAGTGATTTCAGACCGGATTCGAGATTTCTGGAAAATGTTGAAAATTACGGAAACGCGTGTAGCGCGAAAATGAGCATTATGGACGGTGTGTGAGTGGACGTTGCTTTCAAAATTTAATGCATGCATAAATGTTTCTATGGTTTTAATGATTATGATTATGACTTGTGATAATTTCAATTTCCATATTTATACGTATTTTTTATATGCATACGAAATTGCACGTATTTCGAGACTATGATTTCTCTTATGCTTTGGTGGTGTGATGAATGATTTCACATGATTTGTGTGTATGATGTTTTAAGGATGTTTGATTATGATTGTGATTATGATTTACGGTGTTGACACGGATTTCGAGTTTTTTTACGGATTTGCACGTTTTACGAGATTTCGAGTATGATGTGGTTTGACCGTGATTTTGGTGATTTGATTATGGTTTTGATGTTTTGACCTTGGAATATGAAATATGATGTGATTTCAAGGATTTAAAACGGATTTTGAAAAAGGTGATTTCGGGCGTGATGCCCAGGGCATAAAAGTAATTTTGATGAACGAGATTTCGGTTTTTGGAAGTTTGAAAATGGATTTCTGGTTTGGGTTCAGAATGACGGTTCCGGATGCCGGCTTACGGAATCATTATTGCGAATTAGAATTCGGGAATGGATGTTGGTTTGATAAAAAGATTTGATATGATTATACATGTCCCGTTTTTAATGATAATTTGATTATGTTTTGTGAAGTAAGATTTTGGGGATTGGAATGTGGAAATTCGGACGTGAGTCCTGTTATGACAATGTGATTTCGGATTGGATTTGGAATTTGGATCACGATGGATCCTGGATTGTTGTGATTTACAAATGGTTTTGGGTTCAAAGACCCGGTATTATTGCTGGATTATGTTTTGGGTTTAAAGACCCATGACTAAGGCTGGATCATGTTTTGAGTTTAAAGACTCGGTTAATTGATGACGGGGGAGGGCCCTTAATGAGTTTAAAGACGCGGTTACTGTCTTGAGTTTAAAGACTCGGTATGATACCCCCGAGGCCTATTGATTATGTTCTGAGTTTAAAGACTCGTTGATATCCCGGGAAGGCTTGATTATGCTCATGGTTTTGAGTTTAAAGACTCGGGCGCACTTGAGATCCAGCAGATTGTTTGACTTCTGAATTATTGTTGATTTCCAATGTTTTCGGATGTGTTGGGCAATGGCACGGTTTAGATGGTTTGATGGAATTTGAATTATGTCGTGTACTTGGATCTGATTTGTGATATTGGGCTGAGGCCCCGTGTTTATGATTGCGGGCTAAAACCCGAAGGTTAAGAAAAGGAAAATGATTTTGATTTTCACACGCGGTTTTCTCATATGGGAAGCGAAATGGTTTGTGAAATGATTCTCGAATGCATGCATTGGTTTTACGTGGAGGGTAGAAACGCTTTTTGTAACTGTTTTATAAACTGATTTGTTTTTGTCCACTCACACATTTTGTGTTTTTTTTTACCCTCCAGGTCGTGGCGCGTTGATCGAGGCTGCTCGAGAGGCGGAGGCATAAGTGAGTACGTGTGTGGCTATCCCTGGTTCGACAAGTACTGAGGGTAAATTGGGAACTTCAGTCGACTTACCAGACGGGAGCAGGACTGGGCACGGTTATCAATGTCCTTTCGGGGGCGGTCCTGTCATCAGAGTTAGTGTTAAGACCCGACCGTCCTATGTCAGGTCCCGACTCATCTAGCATGATATTGTCCGTTTTGGGCCTCCTCACCCTTGCCCTCACGGTTTTGTTTTCGGGAGCTCACGTTGCAACTTCCCAGGGGGTCACCCATCATGGAATTGAACCAACGTCAACTCGCTTAACTTTGGGGTTCCATGTCAGGACCCGTAACAATCCCCCCGGGATTAACGAGGGACGCTCCTGCTCCCATCTGACACGGAGTGTCAGACTAGTGAAAATTTGAACCTTTAGCCTGACCGGCTTCTAGAGTACGGCAGGATCCGGATGAGGTATGTGATGTCTCGGTCTCTGCTACCGTCCGCACCGTATTCAACCTGAAGGGCATTGAAAACAGAAAGACTGTGAGTGGACAAAAAGTAATAAGTTTAGTAAAATACATTTCATAAAAGACCTTTATGCCCTTCAATAAAAAGCATGCATGCATAGTAAAACCATTTATCAAACCACATATGTTTCAATAACCAAATCCATTCGGGCGCCTGACTAAAACCATTCACAGAAATGTAGAACATAATAAACTTATGTGGGATCTCAGCCCAAATCCATTTATCAATCATAAAACACAATTTCGCAAATCCAAGAAATCATGTTTATCGTGTATATCATATAACCAATCTTGTCACGGTATCTAGAGCTATGCGCGTGCTACCCGGGGTCTTAAAGCCCAAGTCGCCCCAGGGTCCACCCAGGTCAATGTCTGTAGATCAATGACCCTCTCTGGGGGTTATAATCCATATCCTTTCTGAGAGTAAGGAACTCAACGGGGGCGACTCCACTCAGTTAGTGCTCCGTGACAACTCCGGGGTCCACCCAGGCCAACGACCCTCCTCGGAGGAGACAATTCATATATAAAGGATGGTATACGAAAAACCTTTTGAAATCATTCTTAAACCCTTTCAAGGGTTCATGCCCGGTCCCCATAAACCGCCATGAACCATAAAAACCTTTCAAGAGTTCATGCCGGTCCCCATAAACCGTCATGAACTATAAATCCATTTGTGGGTCCCCGACCCGAAATCACAATCTTAAAACATAACTGGGCCCTAAGCCCGAATCCACATACAAACTAGGCCTCCAGCCCGAATTGTAAACCAACTGGGTCTCGTGCCCGATTTGGTAAACCAAATGGGCCTCATGCCCGATTTCATAACTAAATGGGCCTCGTGCCCGATACGTAAGTCAACTGGGCCTCGAGCCCAATACACAAACTAATTGGGCCTCGAGTCCGATACATAAACCAACTGAGCCTCCGGCCCGATGCCTTGTTAAATCAAATGGACTTCAAGTCTGAGAGTTCGTAAATCAAATGGGTCTCATGTAACGACCCGGACTTTCGAAAAAGGAAAATTGGGAAAAATTTGAAGAAAAAGACGATTTTGCCCCTGGAAATTGGGCGAACGGTTGACTTTTGGATCGAGCGTTCAAAAAAACATTGACCAATGACTGTGACGTAGTTCGGGATGTCACGAGTTCATAGACATGTGGCACGTCCGATTCTGGCATTCTAGGAGAAAGTTATGATGTTCGGAAGTTCAAGGGCAATTCAGTAATTTGGTTAAAAGGGGCAAATTGTTGACTTTTCAAACGACATAGACTTTGCACGTAATCCGAGGACCGTTGGGTAGGTCCCGAGATGCTGAATCCGTAGACAGGCGGAATGCGTCAATCGGAGTTCGGATGACCGAGTTACGGGTCTAGAAGCGTAAAGGGCATTTTGGTAATTTTGTGAAGGAAGGTAAAATGGTAATTTTTCCAAAGGGCACAGTTTGGAATAGTGGATGATGGGTTGAAACAGCCGTGAATTGAGTGGAAGGAATTGTTTAACAAACCGAGTGACAATTGTCACAAACAGAGCTTGGATTAGTGGCATTGAGGACTGAGTGGGAAGCAGGCGTGCTTGGGTCTGTGAAGAGCATAGCACGGGGGGAATAGTTTTATTCAGCTGAGTGTTTTGGAGCAGAGCACCGTTGCATTTGATTCATTAATTGAAGTGTCTTGATCAGTTCCTGGGGAGGATTGAGAGGAGCAGAGGATTGGAGAGGATGAAATGGTGTGGAAAAAAAAGGGAGAAACGGGAAGGGAAACCCCATAAACAAACTGAACCCACCCGAAAACCATAATTAAGAACTTAGAATCAAATTTTGATTTGGGCGGAAAATTGATGGAATCATAGGTGAGGTTGTGTAACGACCCGTCCAGAATTCTGGAATTAGATTAGTGACTAATCTCGATTAGTGGGGTTGATCAGTGATTAGTAGGGCGAAATCGGACAAAATGTGCAAAATGACTGTTTTGCCCTAGGTCGTGGGCAAAATGTTGACTTTTTGATCGGGCGATCAAATGGACTTTGACCGATGACCGTGGCGTAGTTTAGGACGTCACGAGTTCATAGACAGGTGGTACGTTCGATTCCGACGTTCGAGGAAGAAGTTATGATGTTCGGAAGTCGAGGGGCATTTTGGTAATTTGGCGAAAAAGGGACCAAATGTTGACTTTTGACCCGGGGAGTCTAATGGACGAGGGCTAAGGACCGTTACGTAGGTCTCGTCGATACGAATCCATAGACAGGCGGCATGCCGAAATCGGGGATTCGACGGCGAAGTTATGGTCACGGGAACGAAATCGTTTAACCGAACGAACCGAGGTTTTGATTAAAATAATATTAAATTTAGTGAACAGTAATTGATGAATCTGGACCCTTGGATGAGTGCCAAATGTCACTCATCCCCACACTCCCTAAAATCTGGATCATGTCTCCACTCAATATTTAAATATAAATTATTTTCCCCTTTTTAATACCAGCCGTCCATCTCACTCCCTTGACTGCATCTACACCGTCCATCTCATCTCTCCCTTTCCTTCATCTTCTGATCAGACCCATCGCTCTCTCACTCTATTACAATTTCCCACCCGAAAACACTTACCCACACACACCACTCATTTGAACAACCCACATGAACCACCTCACCAATCTCTTCTGTGCTGGTGCATGTGAGAGACTAGCTACACGGTGAGGGTTGAGAAACGACGGGAGACGACCGGAGACGTCGAGGTTGACGGCGGAGAAGAAAACCAGAGAGGTCCGAAACTCAAAAATTGGAAAGTTGGTGTAGGCTGGTGTTTGATCATTTTGTAAGGGTGAAGGGAGTTCCTGAGGTCAAACTGGGCATGGTGGTGGCCACGGTGGTGAACCACGGCGGCGAGGTAAGCCCCAAACCCGTGAGTTGTTTTCGGGTAAAAACATGGAAGGATGGGTTTTATTGTGTTTCAATCGATCTGGTGATTAGGATGATGATCTTGAGGATGAAACGAGTCTGTGGGGATCATTTTCGAAGGGAATGGTGGTCGGAGCTGAGAGCAGTCGACGGAGGAGTTTTGGCCGTGAGTTTCTCGATCAAGGAGGTACGATCTTGACGTGATTCCTTGTTTTTAATCCCACAGAACTCTTAGTTGAACTTGGACGATCTTGTAGGTGAAAACCCTGTCGAAAATGATCGAGGAATGGCTGAGAAATAATCAGGTCGACCCGCGGATCACGGCGACCCGGATGCAGGACCCGTCCACAGCTTGACGATGATGAACAGTACCTGGCACGTGGGTTTCACGCGCAGGGGGTTCAACCAGCGCGTGGGGGCGCGTGTAAGGTATTTTGGGGAAACTTCCAACATGACTTTTAATCTATTCAATGTAACGAACATTTTGGGATTGGTTTCGTGTCGATCGGACACAGTTTCGATATTGTTCGGGACGACCGAAGGTTTTAAATCAAGTTTAAAAATAGTTAAAAATTCGGGAAAATTACGGGACTTAAATAGGAGGTTAATGATGAGGTTAGTGACCCTCTAATGTGATTTGGACAGGATTGGGAGTCCCGGTGATAATGGTGTGGCCCGGGAAGGCCTATGACACGCGTATCGAGGCGTATCGTTAAACGGTCTGTGAGTGGACTTTGGTTTTATAAATTCTATGCATGCTTAATTTTTTTATATGGATTATGATTGTGATTGTATGATGTTGATTTGGATGTTGGTAAATTATACGGTTTCATGTATTTCGAGGCGATTTACGTGCTTGCACGTAAATCGAGGTTTTTCCGATTTTACACGGATTTTCCATACTTATGACTTGGATATAATATGATGAAATGGTTTTGAAATTGGAAAGATGAACTCGGGCTTGAGGCCCAATTGTTTTGGAAACCTCGGACTTGGAGTCCATTTGAGTTACGTAATCGGGCCGGGGGCCCAGTTGCTTTATGAAATCGGGCCAGGGGCCCAGTTGTTACGAAATCAGGCTGAGACCCATTTGAGTTATAAAATCGGGCCGTGGGCCCAACGGTTTATAAAATCGGGCATGAGGCCCAGTTGGGTTATAAATGTGATGTCGGGTCTGGGACCCTATGTTTAGTAAATGTGATTTCGGGTCAGAGACCCTAAATGGAATTGTGATGTTTTATGGCAATTTCGGGCAGGGCCCATTGTAATGTTGTGAAATGATTTAATAAAACTGTTTTCCATATACCATCTGGATACGAGGATATATGATGGTCTCTTCCAAATATCTGGGACACTGGGGAAGTCACGGTGCATTGTCTGCGAGGGGTCATTGTACGGAGTTACCGGACCGTACAGTGACTCAGGAGCAGGATTGCTATGATTGACGTCTGGGACGTCAGACATCTGTGATGTCGAAGATATTGACCCGGAGAGACCCCGGGAAGCACGCGTCGCTTATTATACCGTGAGATATGACGTCTGGTACGTCAAGCGTCTGGGACGCTAAGCATCTGGGATCCTGGAGATGGTAATGTAGTAAATATAAATTAATGAATCTATGAAATGGTATTTCGGGTCGGGGACCCTAAATGGTTTTGGAATTAAGGATTTATGTTTATGATTTTGGGCGGTGGCCCACATGGATTTTTGTATGTATGGATGTGGTATTCCACGGTTTTGGGCTGAGTTCCCACACTTGGTTTTGAGTTAACGGTTTTTGGGCTAAGGCCCTAATGGCTTGGTTGAACAAACGTTTTGGTTACTGGTTTTCGTGGCATGCATACGTTTTTATTGGAGGGCATAAATGTCTTATAACTGTGTTTACTAAACTTAATGATTTTCGTCCACTCACAGCTTTTATTGGTTTTAATGCCCTTCAGGTTGATCACGGATGTGACTGCAACAGAGACTGAGACATTGCACGCCTCCTCCATCGATCCTTGCGCACTCTGGAAGCCCCGTTTGGGCCGTGACTCTTGGTTATCCCTTGTCTGACACCCCTTGTTGGACGGGAGCAGGGCACACTCCACGGTAATCCCGGAGGGATTGGGATGGGTCCTGTCAGGTTGAGCTTCCAAACGTCCAAACGAGTCGAAAGGGATCGACAGTGAAGAAAATGGTGAAGAGATGAGCCCAGACGACATTTGAGTTCTGTTTTGGAAATCCCAGTTGAGTTGGAACAGTTAGAGGGATTAGAGCTTGCAATTGAGATCGAAGACATGTTTCTAATGATCCTGCGAAGCTTCTGGGTGAGTCAATTTGAAGGAATCGCTGAGAATTGACAAGTTCAAACGTTGAACAGTATTCGGTGTTCTTCGAATAGTTGAGCTTGATTTGAAAGGATTGAGGTAAGTTTTGAGGTTTTTGATTTCACAGAACCTTAATTAGATCCTTAACGAGAATAATGGACAGTTTAATTGTAGAAATCAAGCAAGAATTAAGGGGGATTCAGCCGGGTCACTTCGCGGGTTACTAGACCCGTTTACCAGTCGATCGGGTGGAGACGATGAACAGTACCCGGTACTATAGCAGCGCGTGAGTTTCACACGCAGCCGCTTGCACCGGCGCGTGAGGGCGCTTGGGCCCGATTCTCGAGGTGAGTTCAACACGACTTTTGTCCTATGCGATGTAATGAACATTTTAGCGTTGGTTTCGAGTTGATTGGACACCGTTTTGACATTGTTTCGAGGGTCCGAAGGTTTATGTTACGTTTTTAATTAATATTTAATTCCCGAAAAATTATGGGAAATGAGTATGGTGTTATTTGAGTCCTTAGTGACACTGAGGAATGATTTCAGACAAGATTCCAGATTTCTAGAAAATGTCGAAACTTACGAAAACGCGTGCAGCGCGAAAATGAGCGATAAGGACGGTGTGTGAGTGAACTTTGCTTTCAAAATTTAATGCATGCATAAATGTTTCTATAATTTCTACGATTATGATTATGACTTGTGATAATTACGATTTTCATCTTTATACGTATTTTGGTATGCAATACGTAACTGCACGTATTTTGAGACTAAGTTTTCTCTTATGCCTTGATGATGGTTTGGTGAACGATTTTACCAGATTTGTGCGTATCATGATTTAAGGATGTTGTTATTATGATTGTGAGTATGACTTACGGTGTTGACGCGGATTTCGAGATTTTTTCGAGATTTCGAGTATTTTGTGATTTGATCATGGTTTTGATACTTTGACCTTGGGATTTGAAATATGATTTGATTTCAAAGATTTAACGGATTTTGGAAAAGGTCATTTCAGGCTTGATGCCCAGGGCATAAAAGTAATTCTGATGAATGAGATTCGGATTTTGGAAATGTAAAAGTGGATTTTCGGATTTAGGTTCGGAATGGTGGTTCCAGATGATAGCTTACGGAATCATTATTGCGAATTCGAATTCGGGAATGGATGACAGATATGCTTGGGGATTTGAATGTGAAATTCGGACATAAGTCCTATTATGATAGAATGTGATTTCGGATTGATTTTGGAATTTTGATCACGATGGATCCTGGATTGTTGTGATTTACAAATGGTTTTGGGTTTAAAGACCCGGTACTATTTCTGGATTATGTTTTGGGTTTAAAGACCCGGTTAATTGATGACCGGGGCGGGCCCGGATTAGGTTTAAAGACCCGGATTGAGTTTAAAAACTCGGTTATTGTGATACCCCCCGAGGCCTATTGATTATGTTATGAGTTTAAAGACTCGTTGATATCCCGGGAAGGCCTGATATATATGAGTTTAAAGACTCGGTAATTGACATCCAACAAAGTGATTGGCTTGTGGTTTACTGTTGATTTCTGATGTTTTCGGATGTGTAGGGCAATGGCCCGATTTATGTGATTTGATGGATTTTTGGACTATGTTCTTGTACTTTGATTTGATCCATGAGTTTGGGCTGAGACCCTGTGTTTATGATTGCGGGCTAAGACCCGAAGGTTAAGAAAAGGAAAATGATTTGATTTTCATACAAGTTTTTCTTATATTGGAAATGAAATGGGTTATAAATGATTTTCGAATGTATGCATTGGTTTTATGTGGAGGGTAGAAATGTCTTTCTGTAACTGTTTTATAAACTGATTCAATTTTTTCCACTCACACTTTTTGTGTTTTTATTGACCCTTCAGGTCGTGATGCGTTGATCGAGGCTATTCGAGAGGTGGAGGCATAAGTGGGCACATGTTTGATTATCCCTTGTTTGGAAAGTGCTGAGGGTAATTTGAGAACTTCAGTCGACTTGCCAGACGGGAGCAGGATCGGGCATGGTTATCAATGTCCCTTCGGGGACGGTCCTGTCATCTCATGCCTGGTCCATATTTCCAAATCTGAAATCGATTCAAGAACCAATTGGGTCTCTGTTCCGAAAACGTAGCTAAATGGACTTCGAATCCGAGGGTTTCCAAAACAAATGGGTCTCAAACCCAAGTTTACCTTTTCAAATCCACAACCATTTCATGAAATCATTTCCAAAACTATAAGCACAGAAAATTAGTACAAAACCATAAACCTCGATTTACGTGCAAGTACGTAAATCGACTCGAAATCCGTGAAATCATATAAATCACAATCATCCAATCATCATCATAGATTCAAATCTATAAAACATATAAAACATTTATGCATGCATCACAGTTTAGAAATCAAGCTCCACTCACAGACCGTACTAAGCTGCCGCCTCAATTTTCGTGTCGTAAGCCTCACTGAGCTAATAGTCGTCAACGGGACTCCCAAACCTGTCCAAATCAATCTATAGGGTTACTAACTACCTTATTAACCTCTCATTGAAGCCCCGTAATTTTCCTGAGTTTTTAACTATTTTAAAACTCGATCCTAAACATTCGGGTGTCCCGAACATTATCGAGACGGTGTCCGATCGACACTAAACCAATCCCAAAATGTTTGTTACATCGTATAGATTAAAAGTCATGTTAAAGTCATCCCCAAAGGATGCTTCACGCGCCCCCACGTGCCGCCCAAAGAGACTGCGCGTGAGCCAATGTGCCTGGCACTATTCATCATCCCCGACCTCGCGACAGACCGGGTTCAGACCGGTTCGAACCAGTTTGATCCAACTGAACCGACGGTCACTGTTCACGGCTTAATCTCACTCATTTTCAAGCCTTTCCTTCCCATTTTGATCCTAAACTCTTAGTACAATTCCTAGGAACTTAACTAGATGCTTAAAACGATGAAAAGGGGAACAAAATCTCACCTTTCGATTGAAACAGAAATCGGCCACTTGCAACCACCTATTTCCGTCGACTTCAGCCACCCCCCACTTTGGTTCTGGTTCTACTTGACTCGTCTAGGTCCCTAGGTCACATCCCAGTCCATCAAAAGGGTCGAAGCAATAAAAAACTGAACCTTGGATTTTTGAATTTAAGCTTACCTCACGGGTTTGACTTCGAGCCCTTGCCACCGTCCACGACGGTCCTCCTCGACGGCCTTATCAACATCGCCTCACATCTCTCACCCATTCCCATTCACAAACCATGTCCTACTAATGGCTGTTTAGAGGAGTTTTAGGGGAAGGGATGGTTATTCGGGTTTTTGAAGGAAAACAAGGAAGGTGATGATCAATGATCAGGTGAGAGGGAAGGAGGTTTGGATGGTAAGGATTAGAGTGTGAGGTAGAGATGGAGGGCCAAGATGAGAAGTGGGTAGGAAAATGTATATAAATTAAAACAAATGGACCAATCACATTGTAGATCCACAAAATGGGGTTCTGGGCCAATGGACCAATGGGACTCATCCATGGGTCCCACCTAAATATCTGCCCAATTAGATATTGCCACATCAGCATTACCTCGTAATGTCTGCATAGTGCAATCAAACTTCCGTGACCCATAACTTCTCCTTTCGGCGTCCGATTTCGGCGTTCCATCTGTCTATGGATTCATATCGACCTAATCTACGTAATGGTCCTCGGCACTCGTCCATCGGACCTCCCGGGTCAAAAGTTAACATTTTACCCACGACCAGGGGCAAAACGATCATTTTGCGTCGTTCGTGGCTCAACTAATCACCGATTAATCACACTAATCCTTGATTGGTCACTAATCTAATCTCAAAATTCGGGATGGGTCGTTACATTCCAATCCCCCCCAAAGCCACTTGAGCTCCCAAAAGGCCTCGCGCTAGATAGGTGTGTGCCAACACCTTTAAGGCACACCACCATTCCCCTCCCAGGCCATTCCCCTCGCAGGAATGTGGGATCGTTCACTATTCCCTGTAGGACACGGGTCTTACAATCCACCTCCCTTAGGGCCCAGTGTCCTCGTTGGCACACTTCTCAGTCGGGGTCTAGTTTTGATACCATTTTGTCAAGACCCGACCCTCCTCTGTCAGGTCCCGACTCATCTAGCACGATATTGTCCGTTTTGGGCCTCCTTACCCTTGCACTCACGGTTTTGTTTTCGGAAGCTCATGGTGCAACTTCCCAAGGGGTCACCCATCATATAATTGCACCAACCTCAACTCGCTTAACTTTGGGGTTTCAATCCCCCTCAAAGCCACTTGAGCTCCCAAAGGGCTGAGCGCTAGATAGGTATGTGCCTACACCTTTAAGGCACACCACCATTTCCCTCCCAGACCATTCCCCTCGTAGGAATGTGGGATCGTTCACCGTTCCCTGCAGGAGACGGGTCCTATAGTTAGTCTTGGAATGGATGATGATGGAGCTCTTCTAGCAAGCTATCACGTGAGGCCCTTATTATTGGATCGGATCCGAGACGCTCAACTTAGTGACGCAACCTTATACCTCATTAGGTTGGGAGTCGAGGCCAGGGAAAGACAGGATTTCACTATCAGAGACGACGGTGCAGTTTTGAAATAGGGTCGATTGTACGTGCCAGAGGATACGGCACTGAGGACTGAGATACTTGAGGAAGCCCACAGTTCAGCCTATGCCATGCATCCTGGGGGAAACAAAATGTATCGGACACTTCGAGAATATTATTGGTGGGCGGGAATGAAACGAGAGATTGCAGACTTCATGAGTCGGTGTTTGATCTGCCAACAGGTGAAAGCTGAATGACAGAGGCCTTATGAACCCATGCAGCCCCTTCCAATTCCCGAGTGGAAGTGGGACCATATTACCATGGACTTTGTGTTTAAGTTACCGACTACCCGAGGTGGATTTGATGGTGTTTGGGTAATAGTGGATCGCCTCACTAAGTCGGCGCACTTCCTATCCGTGCGCGAAATCTTTAAGTCCAACCGACTGGCACAGTTGTTTATTGATGAGATAGTCCGATTGCATGGTACTCCAGAGTCGATTGTGTCAGACCGAGATCCGCGGTTTACCTCGAGGTTTCAGCAGAGCTTATAGAGAGCCTTTGGTACGAGATTTCATTTCAGCACGTCGTTTCACCCTCAAACTAATGGTTAGTCAGAGAGGACCATCCAGGTTTTGGAAGACATGATGAGAGCCTATGTGTTACAGTTCCAAGGTACTTGGGATACCTTCCTACCCCTTATGGAATTTTCTTATAACAAAGTTACCAGGCGAACATCGAGATGGCGCCGTTTGAGGCGTTGTATGGGCGACAGTGCAGAACACCTTTGTGTTGGACTGAGATTGGTGAGAGGGATTTGTTGACACCAGAACTTATGGACGTGACCCAAGAAAAATTCAAGACCATCAGGGAGCGACTGAAGCTCGGGATCGTCAAAAGAGCTACGAAGATCGTAGAGTGCGGGATTTTGAGTTTGAGGCAGGAGACTGGGTGTTTCTGAAATTATCGTCGTGGAAAGGCATTGTTTGTTTTGGAAGACGAGGGAAATTGAGCCCTCGGTATATCAGACCGTATGAGATAGTGGAGAGAGTGGGTAAAGTGGCGTACCGACTGAATTTGCCTCCGGAGTTAGCTCGAGTACACAGTGTCTTCCATGTGTCAATGCTTCGGAAATATGTGCGGGAAGAATCACATATTCTGACGGAACAACATTCGGAACTCAGGACAGATTTGAGTTTTGAAGAACAACCAGTACAGATCCTGGATTGGAAACAGAAAGTTCTAAGGAACAAGACCAGTCTGTTAGTGAAAGTTCTGTGGAGGAATTATCTTGTGGAGGAAGCAACATGGGAACTAGAAGCCTTGATGAGAGAGCAACACCCCTACTTGTTTGAGTAATTTCGAGGACAAAATTTTTGAGATTGAGATTGAACCTCCCCCTAGATATCATCATAATCTCACACTCCTAAGATTGAGCCTCCCTCGGAGCTGCTCATCTCTAGGCAGTGAATCGTGACTACTCTAGAATCTACAACGTCTGGAGGAGACTATCAAATCACAGAGGATGGTATATATGGAACAGTCACCAAATCCAATAATCTCAGTTTTAAAACCATTCATGTCTCAAATCAAGTCAAAAACATTTCAACAGGGCCTCTGCCCGAAATATAGCTTTCACAAAGCAAGTTCCACAAATCCATCATAAAACAGTGTCCAGAATTCACTTTATAAATCAAAATCATCAATTTCATCATATTCACATGTGACTCCAAAACCGAGTCAAAATCATTATCCAATTGGGTCTCAAGCCCAAAATATCATTTTCACGCAAATCCGTGCAATCGCAACCTCAGTTGCCACTTTCACATAAATCCATAAAATATATCCAAAAAGAATTATACACCCATCAAATCAATCCCTGACTCATAATCCGAGTCAAAACCAATCTCAAATCCCGGGCCTACGCCCAAAACAGTAATATCACAGTTTTCTCGAAAAGTGTGCCCAAAACAATATAAAACAATATAATATTCCCAAAATCCAGAAATCATCATCTCGAAACATTAATCATGCCAAATAATTTCAAATCATATCATAAAGCATTAAAAACATATAAGCATGCATTCTGGGTAGAAAACAAAAGTCCACTCACACACCGTCTATATCGCTCGCTTTCCGAGTTGCACGTTTTTCCGTAAATTTCAGAAGTCACCATTCCTGTCCAAAATCATTATCGAGGGTCACTAACACTCCAATATACCTTATATAATTTTCTCCAATTTTTTCGGGATTTAAATACGTATTTTTAACGTATATTAAAACTTTGGATACACATAACAATATCGAAACGGTATCCGATTTCCTCGAAACCAGTGCCAAAATGTTTGTTTCATTAAATGGGACAAAAGTCATGTTGAACTCACCTCGGGATTCCCGCCCACGTGCCTGTACAGTGTTTGCTACAGTGCATCATCCTCACCCGTTTCTCTGTTAAACAGGTCGTTCAGCCCGCGTGTTGACCCGGTTCAATTCCTGCTAATTCCAACTTGAATTCTTCAAATGATCCATCACACAGCATCGTAATCAACTTAATTATGGGTCTATCTCATCAATTTCGATCTTAATTACTTGAAACCAGTTCAACTTCATTCAAATTTTCGAAGTGTGTTCATCATCCAAGTTCATCAAATATTCATCGATTATTTCAATTAATTACTCAGGGTGCATCGCAGACTCATTTTAAAGATGATTTTGAAATCAATTTCGATATCCTTTACCTCCAATTACATGAACTCAGCCATGAATTTCCAAACTGTCGCGGGTCCAATTTTTGCTCAATTCTTGATCAATTCTTTTCGATTTTGATATGGTCATACTTAGAAGGGTTCCAGAAAGCTCACACGATCCTCAGTTGTAGTCATCACAGCCTACAAATTTGAATTCGATTTTTGGGAGCATTTAAATTCCTACGGGTTTGGTTCTTCGAGTTTCTTGTACAGTTCCAGGTAATCAACTTCCTCTCATTCCTTGTTTTTCCTCTCTCAATCCTTCTTAAATCAGAGGAGAATGGTTGATGGGTTTTGTATGGGTTTATATGGAGGTCTTTGTTTTTCAAACACACATACGGTTTGATAATTCCAGCTAGCACATAATTATATCCAAATATCAAACAGTAACTCAGGCCACTAATCTCTCTCACCAAGTGACAGATGTCACTAATTACACTAAATGAGTCACTAAGTAACCGATTCATCAACATTAGCATAAGGACAAATTTTCCCCCTTAAAATACAATTGACCAAAATGCCCTTTCATGGCTAATTACCAAAATGCCCTAAGCATTCCGAGGTTCGTAACTTTTCCATCCGAACCCCGATTGAAGCATGTCGCCTGTCCACGGATTCAACATCTCGAGACCTACCCAACGGTCTTCGAATTACGTGAAAATTCCATACCGTTTGAAAATTCAAAAAATTGCCCCTTTTTAATCAAATTACCAAATTACCCTTGAACTTCCGAACATCATAAGTTTCTCCTCGAATGTCGGAATCGGACGTGTCATCTGTCTATGAACCCGTGACGTCCCGAACTATGTCACAGTTATCAGTCAAAGTCTGTTTGACCACTCGAACCAAAATTCAATCGTTCGCCCTATTACAGGGGCAAAATCATCATTTTCTTCAAATTTTCCAAATTTTCCTTTTTTTCGAATTTCCGGGTCGTTACAACCTACCCCCCTTAAAGAATTTCGTCCACGAAATTCCAATGAGTAGGTACCATGATAGTTTTCCCGAGGAATATGTATGTGAACTAGAAACATAATCAACCGCATACCCTTCTGGTTCAACCGAATATAAAGCAGAGTTAAACTTATAGAAACTAGACAGATCAGTCCTCATCCCTCGATCAATATCGAGACAATCTTCTCTGTAAACCTCTGCCCCACGGGCAGTCATATCCAAGCCTACTCGAAAAACGGAGCCATGATCAACGTCCGAGTATACACAATCTAGGACTCACAAGTATTAGTATCATCATCCCAATCACATGGCATCCACTTATGACATGATTTACTGGCTTAATCCACTATGCATATTCCATAAGGTCACCAAACCAATAACCTCATAAGGTCCAATAAATCGGGAGCTTATTCCCCTCATTAAGTCAATCACTACGTATCCCTTTTTCTAGGGTCACTTATTATCATGAATTGAACCTTTCCTTTTTTTGTTTTTATCATCATAGGCCTCCCTGATGCCTACCTCCTGCCAATAACTGGCACTCAGTACAATCATTCATACGATATGGCAAAGCATATCCATTCCTTAACCTCAATTCCATCCAACATCATACACCAAGTATGATCCTGCAGTTGGACTCCAGTAGTCCAAATGATCAAAATCATGTACCACTCCAATCCTATGGAACTCCATCAATAACAGGATTTCACCTATCCTTACGTTATCAAACATGTTAATTCTCGACCGGCTATCTTATTAGCCTCCCTGCGAATGATACCTGACCCGACAACACGGTCATAATCTCAATGTATCCTGACCATCCTCATCACACATTAAACCTTTCTGTTTTATCAATCATTTCTAATCCTGATGGTCGATACAGTATTCGTACATTCCTTCCCAGAGGTATGACCTCTGCATACTCGATCCATGGGTCACTATGGTCGATCCCAAATCATGCAAGGAAAGTAAAACTCCTGAGGGTTCAGTTAGCATCGGCAATCTCAGCCTTATGCTACCGAAGCACACCTCACCAAATCCCAAAATCTCTTAGTGACATATCACTATGCACACAGAAAGGGTCACATCGAACATAAGTCACGGTTTCTCCACTTTGTATTTATTCTATTTCAGTTCTCATCTCCAATAACTCTGACCTCCTTCCGAGTCAATTACCCTAACTGGAAAAACATTGTAGAGATTCCCTTTACAAGCCTCTATGGTACCATACACCATCTAAATGTGGTCAGAATACCTGAATCATCATCTCACAAATATAACTGATCCATTTGCCCATCCAAATGCATCACCATTGGCTAACCTTAGCCACAACAATCCAGACATCATATTTATCTCTTTTACTCATGATTGTTAGTCATCACCCTGTTGGCCACTCTCATTAGGCCCAATAATTACATAGTTCCAACAGAACCAAAAATCATTAGCACGTGAGAAAGGATACTCATCCCATACCGTTATCTTATTAAGTTGTCCAAAATTGACATGTAAGCTCATACCATCATCCTTTTTTCCTCTTTAATACCACTAGGTTCCGCACGGCAACACTGAGCCAAATGAACCCGTGTCTATCAAGTCATGTACTAGCACCTTTAGTCCTTTCGACTCCGTAGGTGTCACATACCAAAGCGTCCGAGAAACAACTCGTATACTCGACATGATCGTCATTATCAACTCAACCACTCATCCTGTCAAAACCTCAGGAAATATATTGAAAAATCCGTACATATTTAGCCTTCACTGGGCATCTCATACACTAATTACATATGCCACACATATGACCAGTGAACTTTGATTGCCTCATACCAACAGTCCATCGATTGTGAGGTTCAATATATTCTAGAGGGTAACATCCTCGAGTCTGGAAATCCTGGACTCCACATATCACTCTCTAATCAACATACTCGATAGAGGTATCCTGAATCATTAATCACTCCATCCCAAGGATTACATCAAAATCATCCAAGTCCAGGAACATCCTAGGTCAGTCATTAGGCGAATAACACCTGTCATCGTGGGTAGCCTCACATTAATAGGTCTACCCCCCCTTAGGTCTCACCAATTTCACCATATATAATTACCAAGATTAACACATAAATATCAACAAAGGTATCACATCCGTAGATCCAGTCGACTCACCGACTGCCATACCTTAACCAATCACTGACATCTCCATATCCGTCCAATGTACAATCTCCAAACATGGAAGAGTGGATAGCCCGGGACCTACCGAATACATACTGTAACGACCCGTTCCAGGAATTAGGATTAGATTAGTGATTAATGGCGGATTAGTGAGGATAATCAGTAATTAGTGGGACGATTTCGGATGGACGGTGCGAAATGATGATTTTGTCCTTGGAATGGGCACAAATTTTGACTTTTAGTTCGGACGGTCAAATAGACTTTGACCGATGATCGTGACATAGTTCAGGAAGTCACGAGTTCATAGACAGGTGGCACATCCGATTCCGACATTCGATGGAAAAGTTATGACATTCGGAAATTTGAGGGTAGTTTGATAATTTTGTTAAAAAGGGGCCAGTTGTTGACTTTGCTTACGACATGGAATTTTCCCGTACTTCGAGGACCGTTAGGTAGGTCTCGAGTCCCTGATTCCAATGACAGGTGGCACGCCGTCATCAGACGTCAGATAGTTAAGTTACGGGTCTAGTAAATTGAAGGGTAAAATGGTAATTTGGACACTTAGGGGCAAATTGGTCTTTTTGGCACCTTGGGATTTGTGAGCAATCAGATAGTGAAAATTGGGCCTAAGTTATTGGAGATATTTTTGGACTGCACTGTTGATTGGAGGACACCTGGCCAGCCTAGGGGCTTCTACCAAATTCGCACACGGTTAAAATTTAAATTGACTTTATCATTTAAGGGAGAAAACAGGGACAGAGAACAATTGATCAATTTCCAGTGAGTGTGTGAGAGTCGTGTGATTTCTTTGTGCTTGAGTGAATGCCAGAGGTCTACCTGTGAGTTGTGTGATCATGTTGAGGGAAACTTAAGTGTTGGCTGTGTGTGAGAGGTGGGAAAACCAGAGAAAACAGAGAGGGAATCGTGGGTCGTTGTGCAACCTTAATCGATCAAATTGGTCTAATTTGGTATGTGGGACTGTTTAGAGGGGTGAGGATTGCCTTGTGGACCCGAAGAATCATGGCGGAGGCCACGGTGGAGGCCAGAAAATAGGTGGGGTTTCGGTTTCCTCTATTTTTCCAGTTTTGGTTCAAATCAAAAGTCGTGGGTTTTGGAGAGTTGCTGAATCGTTTTATTGGTCCTAACAGTTGTAGGAAGGTATTACTAGGCTAAGAATTCGAACCCGTCCCCTGAGAAGACGACTGGTGGCCGGGAACAGAAACTGGAATTTTCTGGGTTTGGCTCGACGTTTGGGAGGTAAGATTTAGGGTTCCTTTTCATGTTTTAATTAGTGGAATCCATTGCAAAGAGAAGGACGAAGCTTAGGGTGTAAAGAGGACTAAAAAATGATTGGAAACGGGTGAAAATCGGCCTCGCCGGCTCGGTTGGACCAGACTGGTCTGAACCGAGTTGGCTAGAGGTTGACGATGACCCTGTAGCAGGCGCGTGGCTCCCACGCGCAGCCCCTTTGGGCGGCGCGTGAGGGCGTATGGACCATTTTTAGGGGAAGTGTTCAACATGGTTTTCACTCTAATCGATGTAACGAACATTTTGGGATTGGTTTCGAGTCGATCAGACATCATGTCGATAGTTTTCGGGATGTCCGAAGGTTTTAGGCCTCAGTTAAAAATAGTTAAAAATTCGGGAAAATTACGGGGCTTAAGTATGATCATTGTGAAGTAGTTAGTGACCTTGTTATGGGACATGGACAGGTTCAGGGAAGCCAATGATAGCGGATTAGCCGAGGGCGGCGTAAGTGCACGCGTATCAAGGCAGCTGTGAAATGGTCTGTGAGTGGACTTTTCTTTCTAACTTATGATGCATGCATATATGTTTTTATATGTTTTCTATACATGATTCTATGATTTTGATTATGATCTTGATTGTAAGACCCGTGTCCTGGAGGGAACGGTGAACAATCTCACATTCCTGCGAGGGGGATTAGTCTGGGCGAGGATGGTGGTGTGCCTTAAAGGTGTAGGCACCCACCTATCTAGCACAAGGCCTTTTGGGAGCTCAGTGGCTTTGGGGGGGATTGGAACCCCAAAGTTAAGCGAGTTGAGGCTGGTGCAATTCCATGATGGGTAACCCCTTGGGAGGTTGCACCATGAGCTCCCGAAAACAAAACCGTGAGGGCGAGGCTCAAAGCGGAAAATATGGTGCTAGATGAGTCAGGTCCTGACCGAGGAGGGTCGGGTCCTGAAAATTTGGTATCAGAGCCAGACCCCGACCGGGAAGTGTGCCAGCGAGGACGCTGGGCCCTAAGGGGGGTGGATTGTAAGACCCGTGTCCTAGAGGGAACGGTGGACAATCTCACATTCCTGCGAGGGGGATTAGTCTGGGAGAGGATGGTGGTGTGCCTTAAAGGTGTAGGCACACACCTATCTAGCACAAGGCCTTTTGGGAGCTCAGTGGCTTTGGGGGGGATTGGAACCCCAAAGTTAAGCGAGTTGAGGCTGGTGCAATTCCATGATGGGTGACCCCCTGGGAAGTTGCACCATGAGCTCCCGAAAACAAAACCGTGAAGGCGAGGCCCAAAGCAGACAATATGGTGCTAGATGAGTCAGGCCCTGACCGAGGAGGGTTGGGTCCTGACATTGATGATTTACGGTTTTGCACGAATTTCGAGATAAGTACGTATTTGCAATTTTTACGAGGTTTCGATTTCTATTGTGATTTGAGCATGATTTTAATGATTCAATTTCGGGATTTGAAATATGATTTGATTTCAATGATTTGAAATGGATTTCAGGAAAGTGATTTCGGGCTTGGAGCTCTGTTTCAGAGATTTCGATAAACGAGTTTTCAGTTTTGGAACTGGATTTTAGAAATGATATTTCGGATTTGGTTTTGGAGCTTGGAAAGAAAATCTGGATTTGGGTTCGGGATGGTGGTTTCGGATGCTAGCTTACGGAATCATTGTTGCGAATTCGGAAAAGGATTTTCTATGGTTTTCACTGTTGATTGAAAAATGGTTTTGGGTTTAAAGACCCGGAAAAAGAAAAGAAAAGCCCGCTGGATCTAGTTTTGAGTTTAAAGACTCGGTTGATTGACGGGGGGAGGGCCCTGGATTGATATGTTTTGAGTTTAAAGACTCGGTATATGTTTTGACTTTAAAGACTCGGTTATGATACCCCCCGAGGCCTGATTATTGAGCATGGTTTTGAGTTTAAAGACTCAGGCGCACTTGAGATCCAGCAAACTCACATACTTGATGTTTTTCACTGGTTTTCAGAATGTTTTGGGCAGTGGCCCGGATGATGTGGATTTGATGAGTTTTGGGACTGAGTTCCCGTATTTGAGATTGATTTGTGATTTGAGGCTGAGGCCTGGATTTGAATAGTGGATTTGATTCGGGTTTTCAAATGGTTTTGATATGAATGGTTTCGTAATATGTATTGATATGCATGCATTGGTTTTTAAATGGAGGGTATAAATGTAATTGTTTTGTGAACTGTTTTTAAACTTATACTTTATTTTTGTCCACTCACAGTCTTTTCATGTTTTTGATACCTTTCAGGTTGTTGCGGTGCGGGCTGTTGGTCGAGAGTGACAGAGACATCACACCCGCGATCCACAGTAGTTTCGACGCACTCTGGGAAGTCCGAATACTTTTAGGACGGTTGGATCGAGAATCCCTTATCTGACTTACGTGTCACATGGAGGTTGGACGTCAAATTAGCCTCCGTGTTATGCGTAAGTTAGACGGGAGCAGGATTTAGCCCTTAATCCAGGGGGATTAGGGGCGGGTCCTGTCACATACGTCCTGGTTAAACTTACATCCATGTCACACTCCAGAGGCTACTCAGGCCTCTTGCCAAGTAACTGCAATCCTCGAGCATGTGGTCCCAACTAACCACCCCCTACGGTTCCCCATGGACCCTACCAACTCTTCCTTTGCCTGTCACATCAACCATCAATGCAGGAGCCAATCCCTGCTCCATTGCACCCCAACTGGTGCCTCTATCACTTGTCAATCGATATACCCTTTTCTTTATGATGTGACCAGACGACCTACAATCATGAGCAATTTAACCTTAACATTTTATCACTCAGTGGACCCAACTGGCGTCCCACTGCACTGGACCATCTCCTATGTCCAAATCTCTGTGTATTATGGGTCTCTGCCTGAACCTTCAATCATTAAGTGAAATTGGCACGACCCATCCAAATCCAGAAGTCCAGTAAACAGGGTTAAACAATGCCAATCCATAAATTCATAACTCATCAGTATCTGGCCCTATTCCAATCCTTGGCATCCCAGGTGCCAAACATTCCTCAATCAAGGGTCGGCCGTGTCAAACGTCATAGTTATATTTCAACCCTTACGGCTCATCCCGAGCCCTGATACATTACCATGACTCAACTCGAGTCCTAACTAATCTCCTGACTCACTTGGAGTCCCATTTCATGTCTCCACTCCTCTCGAGTCCAATCTTGACTCCTTTTGAGTCCAATCTCATAACAATTATTCGTGCCATTATTGGCATACCCGGCCACCGATCAATTACCGCTAGTGAACCACATCATATACGACCCATAAGGCTTAAGGGATATCCCATCGTATTCTAGACTCATTAGACACACATTCCACTTAAGGAATTCACTGAGCATAATCTCATCCCGGGTCCAATCTGCCCAATTGTGCTACCTTTCTAGCCTCTGGGCTCATTCATTCTTGGGACCCACACAAATCCGTGTTTAACAGTTAGTAGTTCACAGTGTGCACTGATTAACATCTGACCCCCAATCCAGGGTCAATCTCATTCCGAGATCTATCACAAGGTCTCATGTACCCTCGTCTACCCGTCTCACTACCAGGTCGCACACGAGGCTTACGTTTCGGAGGCATAACGTGGCAAAGGAATCAGCAACCTAGTGCTCTAATACCAATTTGACAGGACCCGTCCCCGAAGGGCATAGATAACCGTGCCCAGTCCTGCTCCCGTCTGACAAGTCAACTGAAGTTCCAAAATTACCCTCAGCACTTGCCAAACAAGGGATAACCGCACCTGTGCCAACTCATGCCTCTACCTTTCGAATAGCCTCGAATATCGCGCAGCGACCTGAAGGGTCAATAAAATAGAAAAGGTTTATCAAAATATATCCTTACCCTCCAGTTTCACAAACATGCATGCATATCATAAAACATGAGTAATAGCGTGAAATCAATCAAGTATGAACAGTGGACCGATAATATCAAAACATGTTTTCCCCTGGTCCATAAAACTCATGTTCATCAAATCAGTTCATGATATAAAGTATCTAGACACAAATATCAATAAATCACAAGTACCACCAATCCTCAATATCCAAGTAACCGTCACGTTATCAATGCAACGCGTGCAAACTCGGGTGTCTCATGTCCGAGTACCTCCCCAGGATCTACGACGTCTGGGGTGATATCATCTCCAGGATATACGACATCTGGAGGATATCATCATAATCTCAAACTTCTGAGATTGAGCCTCCCTCGGAGCTACTCATCTCCAAGCAGTGGATCGTGAATACTCTAGGATCTACGACGGCTGGAGGAGACTATCAAATCACAGAGGATGGTATATGTGGAACAGTCACCAAATCCAATAATCTCAGTTTTAAAACCATTCATGTCTCAAATCAAGTAAAAAACATTTCAACAGGGCCTCTACCCGAAATATAGCTTTCACAAAGCAAGTTCCACAAATCCATCATAAAACAGTGTCCAGAATTCACTTTATAAATCAAAATCATCAATTTCATCATATTCACATGTGACTCCAAAACCGAGTCAAAATCACTATCCAATTGGGTCTCAAGCCCAAAATATCATTTTCACGCAAATCCTTGCAATCGCAACCTCAGTTGCCACTTTCACATAAATCCATAAAATATATCCAAAAAGCATTATACACCCATCAAATCAATCCCTGACTCATAATCCGAGTCAAAACCAATCTCAAATCTCAGGCCTTCGCCTAAAACAGTAATATCACAGTTTTCTCGAAAATCGTGCCCAAATAATATAAAACAATATAATATTCCCCAAAATTTGGAAATCATCATCTCGAAAGATTAATCATGCCAAATCATTTCAAATCATATCATAAAGCATTTAAAACATATACGCATGCATTCTGGGTAGAAAACAAAAGTTCACTCACACACCGTCTTTATCGCTCGCTTTCCAAGCTGCACGTTTTTCCGTAAATTTCGGAAGTCACCATTCCTGTCCAAAATCATTATCGAGGGTCACTAACACTCCAATATACCTTATATAATTTTCTCCAGTTTTTCCTGGATTTAAATACATATTTTAAACGTATATTAAAACTTCGGATACACAAAACACTATCGAAACGGTATCCGATTTTCTCGAAACCAATGCCAAAATGTTTGTTACATTAAATGGGACAAAAGTCATGTTGAACTCATCTTGGGATTCCCACTCTTGCGCATGTACAGTGTTTGCAACAGTGCATCGTCCTCACCCGTTTCTCTGTTAAACGGGTCGTTCAGCCCGCGTGTTGACCCGGTTCAATTACTGCCAATTCCAACTTGAATTCCTCAATTGATCCATCACATAGCGTCGTAATCATCTTAATTATGGGTCTGTCTCATCAATTTCGATCTTAATTACTTGAAACCAGTTCAACTTCATTCAAATTTTTGAAGTGTGTTCATCATCCAAGTTCATCAAATATTCATCGATTATTTCAATTAATTAGTCAGGGAGCATCGCAGACTCATTTTAAAGATGATTTTGAAATCAATTTCGAGATCCTTTATCTCCAATTACCTGAACTCAGCCATGAAATTTCCAAACCGTCGCGGGTCTAGTTTTTGCTCAATTCTTGATCAATTCTGTTCGATTTTGATATGGTCATACTCAGAAGGGTTCCAGAAAGCTCACATGATCCTCAATTGTAGTCATCACGGCCTACAAATTTGAATTCAATTTTTGGGAGCATTTAAATTCCTACGGGTTTGGTTCTTCGAGTTTCTTGTACGGTTCCAAGTAATCAACTTCCTCTCATTCCTTGTTTTTCCTCTCTCAATCCTTCTTAATTGTGATCAATCAGAGGAGAATGGTTGATGGGTTTTGTATGGGTTTATATGGAGGTCTTTGTTTTTCAAACACACACACGGTTTGATAATTCCAGCAAGCACATAATTATATCCAAATATCAAACAGTAACTCAGGCCACTAATCTCTCTCACCAAGTGACAGATGTCACTAATTGCACTAATTGAGTCACTAAGTAATTGATTCATCAACATTAGCAAAATGACAAAATTTCCCCCTTAAAATACAATTGACCAAAATGCCCTTTCATGGCTAATTACCAAAATGCCCTTAGCATTCCGAGGTTCGTAACTTTTCCATCTGAGCCCCGATTGACGCATGCTATCTGTCCACAGATTCAGCGTCTCGAGACCTACCCAACGGTCTTCGAATTACTTGAAAAGTCCGTGCCGTTGGAAAATTCAACAAATTGCCCTTTTTTCATCAAATTACCAAATTACCCTTGAACTTTCGAACATCATAAATTGTTTCTCGAATTTCGGAATCGGACGTGTCATCTGTCTATGAACCCGTGACGTCCCGAACTACGTCACAGTCATCGGTCAAAGTCCGTTTGACTTCTCGAACCAAAAGTCAATGTTCGCCCTATTCTAGGGGCAAAATCATCATTTTCTTCAAATTTTCCAAATTTTCCTTTTTCGAATTTCCGAGTCGTTACAGTAGACTCAGAGTGAGGTTCCGAGTGGTGCGCATACCTTTAGATATAAATCGTGACATTATCGGGGATTTGTTCCCTTGGGACTGTGTGCCCCGAGCTGGCATCGAACATGCCTTCGATGCCGATGAAGGGATATGTTGATACATAGCTATTTTGGATTTGATGTTACATGTGCCCATATGTATTTTTTTGTATAGATATACGTATATGTATAGAAATGTTATATGTTTTTATAATTGATCGTATTTTTACGCTTTCTACTGAATGCATGCATGTTTACAAAAACGAAGGGTCAAAATATATATATTTTCAAATGAATTTATAACTGCTTTATTTTTGGTCCACTCACACTTCAATTGTTTTCTTGACCCTTCAGGAGAGGAAACCGAGGAGGGCATCGATTCCGGAGCCGAGGCATAAATATCACTGTTACGTTTGGACCACTCTAAGGGGTAGGTGTTATCTTTGTTTGTATTAGTACGAACATAATGCTCATTTCCCTTGTCTGGCATGTTGTTGTATTAAACACATCGGTGTGTATCTAGAACCTCCAGTAGGGGTATTTGTGTAATAAAACCCTCGGAAGGATATTTGTGGTATCTTGAGTTACTTGTCAGATGGGAGCAGGCCTTTCCCTAGTGGTCCCAGGGAAAACAGGGCGGGTCCTGTCATTGTCTCTTAGTTTATTTCCTACCTTTGTGCTCTCTCAGCCTATCTTGACAAATTGGAAGGTTAGATTTCTTAGTACAGTTCACTTCAAATTTGTTACAATTAATTGATGTGTGAGTCAAGTTGTTGGTATGTATTCATAGCCTGCTGTGGACAGTTTTGGTTCTTGCTGTTTGATTTTGTGCGCTCTCTCTCTCTTTTTGCTTTCCAGTTAAGCTAATGTGTAGTGGAGTTAATCCATTTGATTATCCATCTAATTCGAGCTAGTATGCTTACTATTATTTAGTTTAAACGAAATTTTCAAATTGGTTGAATTTTTCTTCTTCTCAATCGCGTTCAAACTCTGGTCCACATATCTATTTGGATTTCAAAAAACCAGAAATTAGTAAAATTGAAATGTTGCATTGCTTTTATCCACCGGGTTTCTGCAACTATTCTTACACATAGATAATTATTTTCCATCTTCTCTTCTAAGTTCGTTCTTCTTTATGCTCTTTCTTATATTAAGCACAAATGCCAACATCATTTATTGGTCATTACTAAATAGATTAAATGAAAAATCAAACCTTTATTTTGTTTAATTTCCTGCTCGTAATACAATAGCTTAATTTCAGCCTATAGATTTCTGTTCAAATATTGGTGATTCACTTAGTTGATGTTTGGGTGGATAGATTTTCAAAAATTGATTGGTTTTCGCCAATTGGATGATGAGTTTGTTGATGTTTAATTTAGGTTCTTAGTTTTGAAATGGTTATGCAAATAGTTCATGTCCATAGATATAATTGGTATGAATTTTTGTTCTCAATTTCGTTACTATATAAATGATTTTGCATCTAATTCTTGTCTTGGGCTTCAAAGAAGTTTTTAGGTGCTGCCCAAGTCAGTGGTAGTTCGTATATAATTTAGCTACTTAATCTTCCACTAGCGAATATTTAGAATTCAATCTCTTTTATTTTCTTCCTTCTTTTTTCTGAGTTTATTGTTTTTAATTGTTTCAACTTTCCTTCTTTTGCTCATCTCTTCTCTTCTAATTTTGTTCTTTTCGACTGTATATTTATTTATATGCACTATTCTTCATCTCACTTTATTTCTTACCTCTGCATTCTCTCAACCTCTCTTGAGAATTTGACGGTTACATTTTTTAGTATGGTTCATTTAAAATTTGTTATAATTAATTGATACGTGAGTTGGGTTGTTGATGTGGATTCGTAGCCTATTGTGGATAGTTTTGGTTCTTGCTATTTGATTTTTCTGTTTCTCCTTTTACTTTCTAGTCAAGCTGCTGTGTAGTAGAATTAATCCATTTGATTATCCCATTTAATCCGAGCTAGTACGTTTACTACTATTAATTTAGTTTAAATGAAATGTTCAAATTGGTTAAATTTTTCTTCTCAATTGCTTTCAAACTCTGGTCCACATTTCTATTTGGCTTTTATAAAACCAGAAACTAGAAAAATTGAAATGTCATGTTGCTTCGGTTTGCAGATGCACGGTGGCTTCCAAATTGTAACGTCGCATTGCTTCGATTTGTCCGTACCGAGTTTCTGCAACTGTTCTTACACATAAGTAATTATTCTCCCATCTTCTCTTCTAAGTTCGTTCTTTTTTCTGCTCTTTCTTATATTGAGCATGAACGCCAAAATCATTTATTGATCATTACTAAATAGATCAAATGAAAAATCAAACCTTAATTTTGTTTAATTTTCTGCTTTTTATACCATAGCTTAATTTCAGCTAATAAATTATGTTCAAATATTGGTGAATAACTTTGCTGATGTTTGGCTGGACATATTTCAAAAAATATTGGTTGGTTTTCCGTCAATTGGATGATCTTTTTTGTGTTCATCTCTTCAAGGCATTTACACATATGTTATAGAATTAAACATCTTTTTCTTGTTACAGAATTAAACATCTTTTTCTTGTAGTTGTCGGCTTTGAACCCACTTTATTTGTACGTAAATTGGATTTTATATATTCCTTGATATATTTGACTACAATTTATACTTTGCTGCCATTTAATTTTCTGCAGTGAGGTTCTCGGAGGGGTGGGATTGAAGATTTTTATATCATGTTCATCAAGTAAATTTTTTGGGTTATTTAAATAAATAAACTGCTGTTTCATATTAATTGAGTTCAACCCTAAACCTAGCTTTCCTTAATTGTAACATTTTCTTTTTTGGTTTTTATTTTCACCTTCTGTGTTTCTCATTTTTATTTTGATCAAGTGAACTGGTTTAATTGGACTTGCTATCGTGGATATATTGTTACCCGTCAGAATCTTGCCCGTCGACCAGTAAATGTGGAGACGGTGTGTCCGTTGTGTGGGGATGAGGAGGAGTCAAAGTCCCACCTCTTTTTCACTTGTCAGTTTGTTCAAACTTTCTGGTATGGTGAACTGCTCCAACTGGTGACTGATACTCTCCAGAGCCTTTCGTTTCGCGACTGTTGGCACGCTCTAGAAGTCAAATATAGTAGCAAAGAGGATGCATGGAATATTTTCCAGAAGCTTGCCTTTGGTTGTTGGCGGATTTGGAAAGCACGTAATGAACTGTGCTTTAAGAATACTTTACAATCTCCGGCCACAGCTCTAGATTTGTTTTTTCAACAGATATCCGAGTTCTCTAAGGCCAAAATTGAGGGGACCGTGGTTGGTGAGGTGGTTATGGGTGAAATAGCGGGGCCTTGTCACAGCGTACAGGGCCAAGGTTGGAAGCGACCCATCCTCGAAGTCCTCAAACTCAATTGTGATGGAGCTTGATCTAAAGGCACACACAAGGGGGCTTACGACTGGGTTCTACGATCATGGCTAGGCTCCTTTGAGGGGGTCGGGGGGTCTGGTGTGCTTGCATGCTCGTCGTCTCTTCAGGCGAAAACTTTGGTTGTTCGTTCAGGTTTGGAGGCTTGTGTGACTGCTGGTCATACTACTGTAATTGTGGAATCTGACTCACTACAGCTGATTCAATTGTTATGCAAGAATGGCACTGATGATACTCTTGTCAACATCCTTCATGATATCTATGTACTTTGTGAGTCACTTTTTTCGATTACTTTCCAATTTTCCCATAGGGCGTGTAACATGGTGGCACATGCTGTTGCTAACCATGTCAAGTATATGAGTGGGTACCATGTTTGGGCCGATCTTGAACCAACTTGGATGTTTAACCTTCTCGCTAAGGATGTTGGCGTTTTTACTCGCGTTTAATTAATCAATAGGTTTTTCAACAAAAAAAAAGTGAACTGGTTTAATTGTATGTGGGAAGATGATGATGAGATGTTTTCTGATTATTGCACGTGATTGGTTGATATGAAGATCATATTTCAAGTGAGGAAATATTTTCTATTTTTTTAATCATATGAATAGATAAATAATGATATATGTAAATAAGTAACATTCATTTAAATACCTCATATTGTAACTTTATTAATATATATCATTTTATACATCATTTGAGCAATTCCGTAGCAACTTTATTAATATATATCATTTTATAAATCATTTGAGCTGTTGCTACAGGACTAGCTAGGATCCTCTAGGGATCTAAAATGATCCCTATCATGAGAATGATTGTATCTCGGCCATTTATTTAGATGTAATAGTCAGAAATTGATTTAAATTGTTTTCTCATTTTTAATGTAGTCAATATATCTGATGAAAATATAATATATATATATATATTAATTCCTATAATGTGGATTTTATCAGATCACTAAAGGATTCTTACCGCGGGCATAACCCACTAGTCCCAACTATCACCTATCAAACTTATTGCTGGGTATTTGAAACTTTTATGTACCTTTTTGTTTATTTTTTCATAAAACAGAGAAATATCTACCTTATTTTCCGTCTCTATTAATATATAATGTAATAGATTGCTGGCATGCTTATCAGATGATCGAAGTATTGTAATATTTATCTTACAAGAATATCATCCAATTAAAATTTTAACATACTAAACAAAAGTGTGATGAATGTATATATTTCATATATATTCCAGTAAGCTTTACAGGCATATATATATATATATATATATATTGGTTACATACAGTACGATCCTATCATCTAACAGCTATTCTAGGAAATGGAATGTATCCTATCATCTAGGAGCTATTCTAGGAAAAGGAATGGAATGTAATAATTACATGATATCACCGAATCAGTTGTGATCTTTCTCTTCAATACTCCCCCTCAAGCTAGAGTGGATATTGATTACTCCAAGCTTGTCCAACAGTAATGTAAACTGATTCGAACTCAGAGGCTTTGTAAAAATATGAGCTGGTTGCTCTTTCGTTCTCACATACTCTGTTTGAATCAAACCTATTTGTACTTTTTCCCTCACTACATGGCAGTCAATCTCTATGTGTTTGGTCCTTTCGTGGAAAATAGGATTAGAGGCTATGTGTATTGCTGCCTTGTTGTCGCAGAAGAGCTTGACTGGGTGCCTTTGCTTAACATTCAAATCTTTCAAAATGTAAAACAACCATGTTATCTCACAGCAAGTAGTGGCCATAGACATGTACTCGGATTCTGCACTGGAGCGGGAGACAGTACTTTGTTTCTTACTTTTCCATGAAATGGGAGCACCTCCAAGGAAGATGCAATAACCTGTTGTAGACCTTCTAGTATCCTTGCAACGCGCCCAATCTGCATCGCATTATGCTCTTAACTCCATTGGTCCTTTGGAAGGCAAGAGAATTCCCTGACCTGGTGTTTGCTTGAGGTATCTTAACACCTTATGTGCTGCTTCTAAATGAGGTTGATGTGGATTGTCCATGAATTGGCTAAGTATGTGAACGATGTACACAAGGTCTGGCCTTGTGATAGTTAGATAAATGAGGCGTCCAACAAGTCTTCTGTATTGAGATGCATCTTCCAGCAATCTTCCATCTTCTTGTGTGAGATTCATGTTTTGCTCAACCGGAAACTGTGAGGGTTTTGCACCACGGAAACTGTGAGGGTTTTGCACCAAGAAAACCTGTGTCCTCAAGTATTTCTAATGCATATTTTCTCTGACTTAATGCAATGCCACGCTTGGACCTCGCTACTTCCAGACCAAGGAAATACTTTAACTTCCCCATATCCTTCAACTTAAAGTGACTTGATAGGAAGCTTTTGGTCTTCGTAATATCTTCTAAATTATTTCATGCTAGGATAACATCGTCCACATAAACCAACAAAGCAGTAAAGATACCTTGATGGTTTCGAATGAACAAAGAATAGTTGGACCATGATTGTTTGAAACCGGCTGACTTTAGAGCGGAGGAGAGCTTCAAGAACCATTGTCTAGAGGCTTGTTTCAACCCGTATAATGACTTATGCAACTTACATACCTTGTCTTCCCCCTTTCGGTCGAAACCAGGTGGGAGTTGCATGTACACATCCTCATGGAGATTGCCATTAAGAAACGCATTATTCACATCCAGTTGATGAAGGTGCCAATTCTGTTGAGCTGCAAGACTAAGCAAAACTCGAACAGTAATGAGTTTAGCAACTGGTGCAAACGTCTCTCTATAGTCAAGACCTTCGACTTGGCTGTAACCCTTTGCCACTAACCTCGCCTTGTAACGCTCAATGGTGCCATATGGATTGTACTTGATTTTGTATACCCATTTACAACCAATCGGTTGTTTGTGAGCTGGAGGTGAAACTAAGTTCCATGTTTTGTTAATCTGCAATGTTTCAATCTCGAGCCGCATGGCTTCTCTCCATTTTGGATCTTTAACTGCCTGTGAGAAAGAAGTGGGTTCTCTATGCATAGAGATGTTAGCATTAAAGACTCTATGAGGTGAGGAAAGGTTGGGATAAGAAAGAACATGGGAGAGACTATGAGCTGTACCGGGAATAACCTCGTTCAAAGGAGATGGCGGTGTGAGGCGTGAGGGGAGGGCCGCTTCAATGTGAAAGTCCTGCAATGCGGTGGGAACCTTAGTAGCTCGTGTAGACTTGCGGAGTTGTGATGAAGATGGTTGTGGATGTGATTGTGATGAGATGAGATTAGAGGGGATGATATCTAAGTGAGGAAGAGGTGACGTGGTAGGATTATGCTCAGCGAAAGTTTGGGGATTTGAAAGAGTAATTGTACGTGGAGGATGCGGAGAAGGAATTATAGGATTTGGAGTGGGATCTATATCATAATGAGGAAGATTGGAGGAAGAAGGAAACAAACCAATGTTGGAAGAAGTAGAACTTGTGTTTGTTTTGAAAGGGAAAACGTGTTCAATGAAAACCACATCCCTTGAAACTAGGGATTTCTTAGTTGTCAATTTGTATAATTTGTATCCCCTTTGTCCGTGTGGATAGCCAATGAAAATGCATTCCATTGACCTAGGATCAAACTTAGTGGGACGAGAGGGATGTGTAGACACAAAACATTGACAACCAAAAACCTTCAAATGAGAATAACTAGGTTCCTTGTTGAAAAGTTTTTCAAATGGTGTTTTTCCATGAAGAACTGGAGTTGGTGTCCTATTAATCAAGTAAGCGGCCGTGAGAATCGCATCCCCCCAAAAAGGTTTTGGTAAATTGGCTTGGAAAAGAAGAGCCCTTGCCACATTTAACAAATGTCGATGTTTATGCTCAGCCACACCATTTTGTTGTGGTGTGTTGACGCAACTAGTTTGATGAACAATGCCTTTAGAAGAATAGAATTGAGGAATTTTGAACTCCGGACCATTGTCACTTCTAACAATCTTAACATTTTTACCAAACTGGGTTTCAGCTAATTGAATAAAATGAATGAGGAAAGTACGTTCCTCGGACTTATGTTTCATCAAATATACCCAAGTAATACGTGAATGGTCATCAACAATAGTTAAAAAATACTTTGCACCAGAATAAGATGGTATCCCCCCCCCCCCCCCCCCCCCCCCCCCCCCCCAAATGTCAATGTGGATTAAATCAAAACAAGATGCACTACGGGTAACACTTAATGGAAAAGGTTGCCTAGTGAGTTTAGCCAAAGGGCAAATAGAACAAGGGTTTGAATCAATAGCTTTATTTGCAAGAGATGAAAACAATGAAAATACTTTATTTGAAGGATGACCAAGTCGTTGATGCCACAAACTATCCGAGTTGATATGTACCGCATTGCATGTTCCTTTCCTTGGTAGATTGAGGCGGTATAGTCCCTCCTTCTCAGTTCCTGTCCCAATCATCTTCCCTGATTATAGGTCCTGTATGATACAAATTTGTCTTAGAAAGATAGTAATATAGAAAGAGTCGAATGCTAATTTGCTCATAGAAATCAAGTTGAGGTAGAACAAAGGAACACACAAAACATTGTAAAGAACAAAGTGAGGAGAGAACATGACGGTGCCAATATGAGTTACATGAGTTGTGGTACTGTCAGGAAGCTTGACCCATCGATTGGGGACAGATTTGTGTGAGGTGAGCAAAGTATGACTGCAAACAATATGATCGCTAGCCCCACTATCTAATATCCATATTGGCTCTTTACTATTTTGTGCAAGGTGAAAAACTTTACCTGAAAGCTCTTCGTAATTTTGAATGTTATCGACCAAGTTGGCAGAGGCTGACTTTGTTTTGGTCAAGAGCTGATTGAGAAGGTGATGACATTCTTCTCTTGAAAATGGAAAATCAGTCACGGTCTCCTTATGATCACTTTGCAAATCAACAAGGTTTGCCTTGGGCTGCATTTGTCCACCTTCAGTTGCATTCTTTCTTCTCCGGCAATAGTCATAGGTGTGTCCTTTCCCATTGCAATATGTGCACTTGAGATGGGCTCGACAATTCCTTGTGTTGTGATTGTTCTTGTTACATTTCTCACAATACTTGCCTTCTCCATCTCCATGATGGAAGTCACGTGTGACCTTCTTAACAGAAAAGGCAGCTAATTCTGATGACAATATGGACTTATTAGCAGAGGTCTCTGCTTGCTTTTCTTGATGTAACACCATCGCATAAGCCTTGTTCAAGTTTGGAAGAGGATATATTCCTATAATGTTGCTGCGGGTTTGTGCAAAGCTCTCATTCAATCCCATAAGGAACTTCATAGTTTTATGTGTTTCCATGAAGGTTATGACCTCAGTAGCAGCCTCACATGTACATGGAGAGAAAGCACAGAGAGCATCTTTTTCATCCCATAGACTTTTCAGTTTTGTAAAGAAGGAGGTGACTGAAGTTGTTCCCTGTTCACACTCTTATATTTCGTTCTCTATACGAAACAACGAAACAGTGTTAGTGTGAGAAAATCTTTCTTGCAACTCCAACCACATACCTCGAGCATCTTTTTTGTGGATGACACTGCGGGTAATCTCCTTTGACATGGCTCCTAGAAGCCAGGTCTTGACAAGGATGTTACATCGATCCCACTGGTTTTGTTCATCGGCGTTGTGTGCCGGCCTTTTTAGGGTTCCATCAATAAAGCCCTTCTTGTTCTTGATAGTGAGCGCCATGACCATTGATTGCGCCAAATCTATGTAATTGTCTTCCATCAGCGGTTGCGAAACGAGGACAGCGCCTGGTTGATCTGAGTGATGGAGAAAGAGTGGATGGTTGAAGTTCTCCCATGGTTCTACAGTCTTGGAAGTGTTCGTATCCTTACCTTGTTTGACAGGATCATGATCTTCCTCACCGGCCATGAGGTATCGTTTGTCTTGCGTTCTAAGGTCTCAAGAGCGTTGCTCTGATACCATAAACAAAAGTGTGATGAATGTATATATTTCATATATATTCCAGTAAGCTTTACAAGGCATATATATATATTGGTTACATAATCCTATCATCTAGGAGCTATTCTAGAAAAAGGAATGAAATGTATCCTATCATCTAGGAGCTATTCTAGGAAAAGGAATGGAATGTAATAATTACATGATATCACCGAATCAGTTGTGATCTTTCTCTTCAATACATACTATTTAAGCATTTTTATCATATTACCTATTTTAAAGTTAAATTTTAAGGAAAATTGAGTAAAAGTTAATTTAAGAACTCCGTAGAAAAATAAAAAAAAAAATAAAGTATTCCAACCGTGCTCCATAATTTAGAGAATCGAAAGAAATTTTTTTATTTTTCTTTATTCAATTTTATTATATAATAAATTATCATAAAAAAATTCGTAGCAATGATCCTACATGCACCATATCTGAATTGCTTGTTATTCAAGTATATTAATATTACTGTATTAGAGACAAAGAAATGCATATACAAATCCAACTGGATTTGATTGGAACACTTGTAACAATTGCACCCGGAAGAGAATAAAATATGTTTTGGGATCTTATTAAAATATCAGAAAATTTCAACAAGTTTTTTATTTTATTAAGAATTTCAACAAGCTTTTGTATGGATTGATCCTGATTTATTAAAATGGTTAATTAGATAATGGAAATATGAAGTAGGCACGTGAAAAAATAAACAACATCATAATATAAAAGATAAAAATAAAATAAAATTAAGGTATAAAATATTTTTGAAGTAATGTGTCTATTGATGTAAAAAAAAGGTAACTAACCATTTGAGTAGTCACTCGGAACTCTTTTGATCTTCTCATGTTTAGTGGTTCGATCCTAATGGTTTTTTAATTTTAAGAGTTTGGTACCTGTGGAACTATAAATCACCGAAAAATTATGTAGCTGTCACGTGACTTAAAATTTTTTAAATGACCAAATTGCCCCTGACAATAATATTAATGGTTTGCAGACACCCGCACATTAAATAATCTGTTTACCAGCTAAATATATTATTTAATCGGATTAAAAGTCTCCATAATATTAATATTCTTTTCGAGAATTAATTGTGATTATTCTTAATAATGGATAATTAATATTAATATTCAATTGCTTTAATTATCATCATAATTAGGAATTATTATAATTATTAGATAATATATTTTATTAATAATATATTATGTATTAATTACAAATTCAACCGATCAATCAGAATGTACAGAGACTCTCAAGGCTCTCCTATAAATAGCGGAGCTCATTTCATTCTCAAGGTAAGTCGATTCTTCGTTTCAAAGTATTTCTTTTTTCCTCTCTTAAAGTTAACTTAGGCATCAGAGTGTTCATGGTCGAACAACCCACCTGATAATCGATCGATGCAACGATAGCTAATTGTTTACTATTTGCAAGAATTGTGAGGACTTTTCGTTGTGGGTTCGATTTCTTCTTAACATGGTTAGAGTAGAATTTTTACTCATCTTCCTTAATTTTTTATTATTTTAGTGAAAAATGTTTAGGGGGAACGAGAGGAGGCTACCTCATCTTAAGGTCCTTGGCATACTACAGCTTCGTTGAGGAGTTATTGGGGGAGTCTTAGTCTACTTTTTGGAATTTAGCGATTGCCCATTAAGAGGGATAAATTGAACCTATGTCTTAGTGTAACAAAGAGAACGTATTTACCACCTCAACTAACTCTCGTGGGATCTTTGCTAAAATTTGATTTAGGAGCTCATTTCACTAAGCTACTGAGGATACTCGGGGAGGGGATTATAATATACCGGTGAACTCTAAATCGATCCCAATAAGACCTCACACCGGGCCCTAAATCGTTCCTATATGATGTGTTCCAGTTGGACAAGCCAATAGGCCCAAAACGTGACAAACGAATGTGAAATTTCCAATCTAAATATATGTGGGCGTTGCCACCCTATGTAACAAAACTTCATCTGGGAATTTACAATGAGTAACAGGCCCATAATCGGAAGAAAGAAAACAGCCCAAGAATAAAAGAAGCCTAGTTGTTTGTTCTTTTATTGTTACGTCGTACTACCTTCTTCTCACTCCTTTAATTGGAGTTTGAACTTCCCACGCATATTTGACTGCGGTAAATAAATTTAACTGCATTACCGTACAATTGTGTGTTAATTAAGAATGTATTTGGATAAAAAAAATAATAATAAGGGATTTGATAAAAAGTTAGAATTTCAAAAAATTTTACGTACCAATTTCTTTGTTTGAATAATAAAAATTGAAATTTACAGATTCAAAAAAAAAAAAAAAAATTAGAAACAAGGAATTTGATATCCCAAATGATGAGTTGAAATTATGTCTCAAGAGACAGAATTTTTCAAATGATGAATTGAAACAAGTGAAATTCTAATTTTCATGATTTTTAGGATTGATATCCAAACTGTAACGACTCGTCCCGAATTATCGGGATTAATTCAGAGTTAATGACGGATTAGAGAGGCTAATTGGGGATTAACCGAGAATTAATGGACATTCAGGGCGAAATTACGATTTTGCCCCTAAACGAGGGCAAAAAGTTGACTTTTGATCAGGGTGGTTCGATAGCCGAGGGCCGAGGACTGTTACGTAGATCAAGTCGATACGAATCCGTAGACAGGCGGCACGACGAAATCGGACGTTCGACGGAAAAGTTACGGTTCACAGAAGTTCCGAGAAACTATTTACGACGGCACGTTTTATGAAGCAAAAAAGGGATCTTGTCCTAAGTGGGGCCCAGATCTTTTGAACATGCCCAATGGATGAGTGACAAGTGTCACTCATCCATTACCCATTCCCTTACATTCATGCACCACCACCCTTATCTGTTCTATTCATCCAAACCAACCCAAAACCCATAAACTGTGCAACCCACCCCTCACAAACACCCCTCAACCTTCTCTGATGAGCATGAACCATGAAGGAAACAGAGAGAGGAGATTAAAAGGATGAAGGTGGTGGCAGGATCGCGGGCCGCCGTGCACAATGGCCCGTGGAACCGTGAAGGTATACATTTTCCCCTTCAATTTCCATTTTTAGGTTTTAGACGTTAGGGACGGTTTCTGGTGGTTGGGGGAGGCTCTTTGGGTTCATGGGAATGTGTAGGAAGGATTTTGAACGACGATGAAGGGCTGAGTAGCCCTGAGGGTGGCCGAAAAAACAGGGGTCGTGGGCTTCACTTTACACAGTCGGGTTTAAGCGTTTTTCTTTGGATTTGATGATAGGAATAGATAGATAATGATGAAATAGAAAGATTGGAATTAAAAAGGAAGATATTGGACAAAAAATAAGGAAATTATAGGGCCTGACCGGTCACGCCGATCCAACTGGACCGGCCGAACCAGTGAACCGGCTAGACCAGCCGTCGCTAGGTTGAAGACAATCTACAGTGCTGGCGTGTGGCTCCTACGTGCAGCCCCTTTGGGCGGCGTATGTGGGCGCGTGGGCTACCTTTTGGGGGTGGTTCCAACATGTGAAATCATCTATTCGATGTAACAAACATTTTGGGACTGGTTTTGAGTCGATCGGACACCGTTTCGATATAGTTCGGGACGTCCGAAGGTTTAGGTTCGAGTTTAAAAATAGTTAAAAATTCCGGAAAACTTTCGGGGCTTTAGTGAAGGGTTATTTAAGTAGTTAGTAACCTTCTATTATGATTTGGACAGGTTCGGGTACCCCAGAGACGACGATTGGCCCGAGAAGGGCGTATGGCGCGCGTATCGAGCCGCGACTTCGAACGGTCTATGAGTGGACCTTTCTTTCTAAAATGATGCATGCATGAATGTTTATGAATGTTTTAAATACATGTTTTGTGATGCCATGAGTGCATTTGTTTGTGGTAGCCTAAGATTTACGTATTTGCACATATTTCGAGATTTCCAGTTTTATACGATGCTTGAACGTGCTAGGGTTTCAATGAGGGTTTAATGAATGGGTTTTGGATTTGGGAATATGAAATCGGGCATGAGGACCATTTGATTTACGAACCCTCGGACTTAGAGTCCATCTGATTTGACGGGAAATCGGGCTGAAGGCCCATTTGAGTCATACGATCGGGGCGAGGGCCCTGTTGGTTTACGAATCCGGACTTGAGGCCCAGTTGGTTATAATATCGAGCTTGAAGCCCCGTTGACTATATTATCGGGCTTAAGGCCGCGTTGATTGTGAAATCGGGCTCAAAGCCCCGTTGATTTATGGTTTCGGGCTTGAGGCCCCGTGAGTTGTGATATCGGGCTAGAGGCCTAGTTGATTGTGAAATCGGACTTGAGTCCCAGTTCGGTTTATGAAATGAGAATTCGGGCATGAGACCCTGTTGAACTGTGGATTTAGGCCGAGGCCTGTAAAAATGGATTTGAATTGGATTCAAGGAATCTTGTTGAGATGAATCAGTTATTAGACCCAGTTGAAATGTGTTTTGGAAAAGAAAGTATTTGAAATGGATAAACCCTCCGATGTGAGTTATTTGGTCTCCTCCAGAAGTCGACCTGGAGAGTCACAATCCACAGACCAGAATGAGTATCCCTATAGGGAGCCCATTCCAGGAGTGGAAGTTACGATGTGGTCCTAGACCAAATTCCGAAGAGATGCTCGGACTAGATCCGGTGATAGAGCTCGAACTAGATCTAGAGATAGAGCCTCCCAGATGGAGAATTCTTGGGGGTAGACTCGGAGTGAGATCCCGAGTAGTGTGCACACTAGTATAGAGATGAATCGTGACATATATTGGGGATGTGTTCCCTAGGGGCTGTGTGCCCCGAGTTGGCATCTTCTCGGAAGTGTCGAGGATGGGTTATACGTATGTCTATACGTATGAGGTTTTCTTACGAAAAGTGGTTCGGGGGCGGAGACCCCGTGTTCTATGTTTTGGAAAGTGGTTTGGGGCGGAGACCCCGCATTGTATATTTTGGTATATCACTGAGAATGGATTTGGGCTGAGGCCCACGTGATGTAATTTGGGGAGTGTCCCGCATGATTGGTTTTGGGATGAGACCCACGTTGAATGGATTCGGGCAGAGTCCCACTTGTGTTTGATTTGGGCTGAGTTCCCATATGATTTGATTTACGTTTTGGGCCAAGGCCCTAATGGTTTTGTGAATGGTTTGAATAAATGGTTTTCGAATGCATGCATGTTTTTAGTGAAGGGCATAAATATCTTCTTTTCATGAAAATGTTTTGAATAAAATATTTGTTTTATCCACTCACAGTTTTCGTGGTTTTAATGCCCTTTAGGTTAATCGCGAATGTGGGCTGTAGCAGAGACCGAGACATCACACTCCTCCTCCAGATCCTAGTGCTCTCTGGTAGTCCCGGTAGGGCTAAGGACAGAATTATCCCTGGTCTGACACTTCGTGTCAGTTGGGAGCATGCACGTCCCACGTTAATCCATGGGCATTTGGGATGGGTCTTGTCAAGTTGGTATCAGAGTAGGTCTTGCTCTTAGAGTGCGTGCAGATCTAGGATGTGATGTCTCTACAGTCGTAACAGCCCGTCATCAACCTGATAGTTAGGGTAAGAGCAGAAAGCACCTCGTGCGGAACAAAACTCGGTGCAGTAGTTTCGGATTCGATTGGCATTGGATGTCGCGTTCTCCGAGCGGTTGGATCCCGAGTAGGATCAACTTTCGTGTGAATCCAACGGCTTAGAGCCATAGTGTTACTAGAGATAGGATCCAGTGGATCAGTAGAGACCGTATGACGACCTGAGAGTCGAGACCGTCGAGCGGTCATGTCAGACATGGATTGGAGCAACGTGGAATCCGTGGAGGTTGGACGTTAGGGTCGTCCACGATAGGATTACGAAACGGAGATTATACTGCTGGGAGCAGTCGGGTGCACGATGACCCTAGTTGAGACTGGTCAAAATAGAGACGTTGACCCTATTTGGCATGGGGTGCCATGTTTCGACGTGTCAAATCCCAGTGGGATGTCGACTGGCACGGAATGCCTCAGAGTGGTTGTCGTGTGGCACGATAGGATGCGATTGCGCACGTAGCGCTTGTGTAGTGTTAGACACGGAGTATGGCCAAGTTCTTGTGGAGGCCAGTGGCTAGGAGCCGTAGCGTTATGAGGGGACGAGATCCTCTGATTGTGGTTACTGGTTGGTTGGACACCAGTAACGGGGTACAACGACTCTTCGGAGTCGAGCGCGAGGGATCACTAGGGATAGACTTACTCCGGGGAGAAGCCGAGTTCCCGATAACCCTAGTTGGTGAGTGATTGGATGAGTGACCAGGAGAGTGGTACTTGTGGATCGGATTCCAAGGTGCACCGATCGACGGACGTTGTGTGTTGAACAGTTAGTGCCGACGGTGAGTTGACCGCTTAGGTTCGAAGTCTCGGTGGTGATGTGTGTGAGTTGTGTTTGCGCGAGCTCGCGGTAGGAACCACCATCGAGGCTGGATTGTTAATGTTTGTGGAGAATCAGGGAACGTTCATTTTCTCGTACGGATCATCGGGATGGTTGTACCCAGAGTCTTGGAGTACGAGAGAGGTAGAACCCCCTCCAACCCTAGCAGAGATAAGTGGTGATTGCTTGGTATGAGTAGGGTCTTAGGATTGGTTTGATTTGCACTCCACGTGGTGGTGATGCGATAACGAAAACGAGGAGAGACAACGAGCCACGAGCTGAGGGTATCTCAATCGTGTTGTGCTCATGGTTGGTTTCTACTACTAAAAGACGAGAAGGATTCGTTGGCTAGTGTAGATTCTGAAGAGTTGAGTCGAGATGAGCTGGGTGGAACCGAGCAATAGTGGAATTAGGCAAGGATTCTGCCTCAATAGGGATTAAGATGACTGAGCTTTGAGTAGACAACTTGGATAAATAAACGAAGGAGTACTATCGTAAGGATTAGTGACCCGTTAGTCAAAGTTGGTGGTATGCAGAGATTTGACTGCAGATCACAGCTGGAGCCTGTTGCGAATCTTCAGTCGACAGTATATCGGGATATGATGAAGTGACATCCTTTTGAATGTACCCACATAGACTATCGTAAACAGATAGGCGAGTTGGCTCGTTTATGGACACGTGGATGATGTCCGAGTGAGTTGAGGGCCTAGTTTGCGACCTAGTTGGCAGACGTGCCCTATAGGGGTGAACATGTGAGTTCGATGAGCACTGAGTGGGATAGAGAGGACCCCGAGTGGCTCAGTACGAGGTACGGGGTATACATGGTTAGGTAGACTGCAGTTGACCATACCCCATAAGTTAAGAACTTGGCACTCATTTGCCTTTAAGACGTGAATACTCGTGTAGAGAGTAAACTGAGTAATCAAAAAAGGAACATGTTTCCAATGTGTTGGTCGTATGGGTTATCTTACGTCGACCAAGGAAGCTGATAGTGGACCCTAGGTGGATCCAAAAGTGTGATGACGATCTAGTCGATTGAGATGACTGAGATGAATGTGGTGATGATGAATCGAGTAGACCGAGGTCCAATCGTCTTTAAATCGAATTACCTTGCTGATTATGCTAAGTTAGGAGCAGAGGAGAACTGTATCGTGAGACAGTTAATGAATCCCTTAGCATAGTTAGTGAGAAGACAAGAAGGAAGTTGGTTATAGGAGTGTAGGATCTATCTTGGGTATGAGAGCAGAGAGTGTGCTGGATTGAAGTGCGCCTGATGACGGAAGGTTGAAGTCCAAGCCGTGGTTGGAAAGCAGACAGTAGTGCATGATTGGACATTACCAAAGTGTAGGGCTAGATTAGGCCGAGTAGTGCCTTGACGATTGTTATGATGTAGGTGTACCTGTGAGTAGTATATGTTGGACGATGGAATTGAGTACAGTCAATCGTTACGTCAGGTTGAGAGTTCCCCGAGAGTATGAATGTTTGTCGAAGGGTTAGAGTCCTAGGTGGACAAGAGATGATGATCACATGTGTTCCAACGTGTTGATAGGATATCTGTTTGGAACATAGGGGAGTAAGAGGGCTCAATGTCGAGGTGAGCCGAGAGCTCAGGGTAGTGTGGGCCAGAGGAACCCTAGTGACTATGGATGTAACGTTTCCTGCTGAGGCAAGTACTGATGGGATCCAGGTACACCCAGGTTGGGTGAGGCGTCGAACGTGTTTAGACAGAGTACGTGTTATGACAGTTTGGGGCTCGAGTGAGTCAAGATTTCAAAATAGGTCACAAAGTGACGCGAGATACGATATGAAGACTCGAGAGAGAGTCGAGATCAGAGTACGCAGGAGAGCCGAGCAGTACCAGCTAGTCACGATCATGATCGGGGACCTAGGGATAGTTAGAGGAGAATGGTACCCCTCTGAACAGTGGATTACGGTTGCGAACCGTTGGAGGATTTATCGCTCAGTAGTAGCATGAGGATGATTGTCGGATCGGATGCTGCATAGGATATCAGCTCCGATTGTCGGATGAGAAAGGTCGTCAGACTGAAAAGCTAACTTAGGTTTCAGATAAGAAGAACGATCAGGCTAAAAAGCCTATTGGACGACCACTTAGTAAGATTGACCTGTCGGAGTGCGTGACAGGCGAAACGTCGACACTGTCTCGAGTGAGACGTATGAGCTGACGTGTAATTCTCGAGGATAAGTTGGAGCGTTGGAGGCTCCGATAACCGTGAGTATCGACGAGTACGGGCGTTTGTGACGGACGTGTACGTTTACACGAGAGTACCCGAGTCGAGGGACATGGTTGGATTCCACAGTTGGTTGTGGAATCGGGTCAGTTTGAACTTCGAGGACAAAATTCCTGAATGGGGGAAGATTGTAACTACCCATCCCGAATTATCAGGATTAATTAAGAGTTAATTACGAATTAGCAAGGCTAATTGGGGATTAGCCGAGTATTAACGAATCTTCAGCTCGAAATTACGATTTTGCCCCTGAATGAGGGTAAAAAGTTGACTTTTGACCCGGAAGGTCCGATGGTCGGGGGTTGAGGACTAATACGTAGATCAAGTCGATACGAATCCGTAGACAGGCGGCACATCGAAATCGGACGTTCGACAGAAAAGTTACGGTTCACGGAAGTTTCTAGGAACTATTTACGGCGACACGTTTTATGAGGCAAAAAAAGGATTTTTTCCTAAGTGGGGCCCAGATCTTTTGAACAGGCCCAATGGATGAGTGACAAGTGTCACTCATCCATTGCTCATTCCCTTACATTCATGCACCACCACCCTTATCTGTTCTATTCATCCAAACCAACCCAAAACCCATAAACCGTGCAACCCACCCCTCACAAACACCCCTCATCCTTCTCTGATGAGCATGAACCATGAAGGAAACAGAGAGAGGAGATTAAAAGGATGAAGGTGGCAGCAGGATCGTAGGCCGACGTGCACGGTGGCCGTGGAACCGTGAAGGATACATTTTCCCCTTCAATTTCCATTTTTGGGTTTTAGACGTTAGGGACAGTTTCTAGTGGTTGGGGTGTAACGCCCCAGAAACCCAAAGAAGGTAAATTTATAAAATATTATGTAAAATGACATTTTTACCCTTGTAAATAGTTTGGTCAAAGTTAACTTTTTACATGACATGTGTTTTTCACGTAATTCAAGGACCATTAGGTAGGTCTCGATTCCCTGAGTCCGTAGACGGGTAGCACACGGAAATCGAACTTCGGATGAATGAGTTATGATTCTAAAACGAGGAAGGGCATTTTGGTAATTGTGTTAAGGAGGGGTAAAATAGTCATTTGCATAGCCGTGGATTAATTTGTGAGATTTCACTGTCCCCTAGTCCCTAAGTGACACATGTCACCAGGAAGAACATATGAATGGCTCGGCTGTGGGTGAGTGTGTGCACAGGTGTGGGTGTTTGGAAAAACAGAGCACCGTTTCAATTTTATAAGATGAGTATTTTCCAGGTGATAAGTGAATTGATAAGAATTAAACCACATTGAGGGACTGGGAAAAACAGAGACACGGGAGAGAATTGAGAAACTGAGATAGAAAAGAAGAACCAAGAACAGAGAGAGAGAGAAACCCAGAATCGTGAAAATTAGAAAATTTGAGTGAAAATTCAAATTTCAATTTGTGAGCTGAGAGGATCCAAATTGAGATTAAAAACAACCTTCTAAGCTTATTTCGACTTCAAACACCCAAAAATTGAAGGAGCTTGACCGTGTTTCGACCAAGAACTAGAGTTCCAATTTCTTGAAAAATCAAGGTTGAGTACGAGTACTTAGAGGTAAGAAATTGTGTAATTGATTATGTTAGAATGTTCATTACAACCTCACGATGCTTCTGTATCAATTAATTAGAAAACTAAGACGAATTGAGTGAGATTAGAATTTAAAAACCGTTTGAACATTCATTGGAGAAATGATGGATTAAGAGTTTGATTTGTGTAATTAATGACAGAGAACTTAAATTGAGATAGAATAGATGGAATTTGGTGGAGGAATTGAAAGAATTAAGGTCAAATTGAAAGAAAACGAATCGGATCATGTCGCGGGTTCGTAACCCGTTTAGCAGAAAAAAGGATGAAGCAGACGACACTGTAGCAGTACTGTACAGGGCGCGTGACTTTCACGCGCAGCCCCTTTGGGCGGCACGTGAGGGCGCGTGAGGCAGTATCTCCAGTCAAGGTCAACATATGACTTTATCCTTACAATGTAACGAACATTTTGAAATAAGTTTCGAGTCGATCGGACGCCATTTCGGGATAGTTTTGAGTGTTCGAAGGTTTAGGGTTTTAATTTAATTACGTTGAAAAATTCTGAAAAATTGGGGAAATTAATGTAAGCTTAATGAAAGTATTTGTGACCCAAAATTATGATCGTTGACAGGCCAGAACATCCCTAAGGAGTCCGGGGAGCGTGCATGACACGATTGATGCCTTCAGACTTAGTGAGTGGCCTTTTGTTTTCTAATCGAGCATGCATAACTGTTTTTACTTACTCGTTTCATGTTTCCATATATGATTTTATGCTTGTGATTATGATATTCCTGCTTTACGTGATTGCACGTTTTTCAATGTGATTTATCGCATTTTACGTATTTCGAGACTATGGTTTCTCCTATGTTTTGACGATGGTTTGATGGATGATTTTATATGATTTGTGCATATCACGTTTTCATGATGTTTTGATTATGATTTGTGAGTATGATTTGGGATTTGAACGTGAAACTCGGACATGAGTCCCATTTCGATTAAAAATGATTTCGGATTTGGTTTTGGAATTTGGATTACAATGAATTCTGGATTTACTATAAATTGCACATAGTTTTGGGTTTAAAGATCCGGTACTATTACTTGATCTGGTTTTGGGTTTAAAGACCCGGTTGATTGATGACGGGGGAGGGCCCTTGATTGAGATATGTTGAGTTTAAAGACTCGGTTACTGTGATATCCCCTGAGGCCTATTGATTGTGTTTTAAGTTTAAAGACTCGTTGATACCTCGGGAAGGCCTGATATATGTTACTTGAGTTTAAAGACTCAGATAGATCCAGCAGGTTCGATTTGTTGATGTTACATTCGGTTTTACATGATTTTATAATTGTCTTCTGTGACGGTTTCCATACGGTTCATATAATTGTTCTCAGATACTTAGTTATGCATGCGTGTTTTGAAAATGGAGGGTGAACCCTGATTTCATTAAAACTGTTTTCTATAACTATTATTTTTAGTCCACTCATACTTTTATGTTTTAATACCCTCCAGGTCGTGGTGCGAGTTTTGGGGCTAACGCCGAGGCAGAGGCAGATGCATAAAGTTTTTCCGTTGCGTGTGTAGTTAGCTCACAGAGTAGGGTTTTATCCTTATCTTGTACTGTTAACTATGCTCTGTGATACTGTTGACTTGTTGTATAGTATGTTGTATCGTACGGTCTCCCTGGTCTGACAATGTATGTGATGTAATTATTATGGTCATTTTGGTCATTTGTGTTCGGTTGTCAGACGGGAGCAGGATTCTTTTCGATTATCAAGGTGATAATCGGGGTGGGTCCTGTCATGGGGGAGGCTCTTTGGGTTCATAGGAATGTGTAGGAAGGATTTTGAACGACGGTGAAGGGCTGAGCAGCCCTGAGGGTGGCTTGAAAAACAGGGGTCGTGGGCTTCACTTTACACAGTCGAGTTTAAACTTTTTTCTTTGGATTTGATGATAGGAATAGATAGATAATGATGAAATAGAAAGATTGGAATTTAAAAAGAAGATATTGGACGAAAAATAAGGAAATTATAAGGCCAGACCAGTCACGCCGGTCCAACTGGACAAGCCGAATCAGTGAAACCGGCCGGACCGGCCGTCGCTGGGTTGAAGACAATCTACAGTGTTGGCGCGTGGCTCCTACGCGCAGTCCCTTTGGGCAGCGCGTGTGGGTGCGTGGGCTACCTTTTGGGGGTGGTTCCAACATGTGAAATCATCTATTCGATGTAACGAACATTTTGGGACTGGTTTCGAATCGATCGGACACCTTTTCGATATAGTTCGGGACGTCCGAAGGTTTAGGATCGAGTTTAAAAATAGTTAAAAATTCTGAAAACTTTCGGGGCTTTAGTGAAGGTTTATTTAAGTAGTTAGTAACCTTACATTACAATTTGGACAGGTTCGGGAACCCCGAAGACGACGATTGGCCCGAGAAGGGCGTATGTCGCGCGTATCGAGGCGCGACTTCGGACGGTCTATGAGTGAACCTTTCTTTCTAAACTGATGCATGCATAAATTTTTATGAATGTTTTAAATACATGTTTTGTGATGCCATGAGTGCATTTGTTTGTGGTAGCCTAGGATTTACGTATTTACACGTATTTCGAGATTTCCGATTTTATACGATGCTTGTACGTGCTAAGTTTTCAATGAGGGTTTAATGGATGGGTTTTGGATTTGGAAATATGAAATCAGGCATGAGACCCATTTAATTTACGAACGACTTAGAGTCCATTTGATTTAACGGGAAATCGAGCTGAAAGCCCATTTGAGTCATACGATCGGGCCGAGGGCCCCGTTGGTTTACGAATCCGGGCTTGAGACCCAGTTGGTTGTAATATCGGGCTTGAAGCCCCGTTGACTATATTATCGGGCTTAAGGCCCCGTTGATTGTGAAATCGGGCTCAAAGCCCCGTTGATTTCTGGTTTCGGGCTTGAGGCCCCGTGAGTTGTGATATCGGGCTAGATGCCCAGTTGATTGTGAAATCGGGTTTGAGTCCCAGTTCGGTTTATGAAATAAAAATTCGGGCATGAGACCCTGTTGAACTGTGGATTTAGGCCGAGGCCTGTGAAAATGGATTTGAATCGGATTCGAGGAATCCTGTTGAGACGAATCGGGTATGAGACCCAGTTGAAATGTGTTTTGGGAAAGAAAGTATTTGAAATGGATAAACCTTCCGCTATGAGTTATTTGGTTTCCTCCAGACGTCGACCTGAAGAGTCACGATCCACAGATCAGAATGAGTATCCCCATAGGGAGCCCATTCCAGGAGTGGAAGTTACGATGTAGTCCCGGACCAGATTCCGAAGAGATACTCGGACTAGATCCGGAGATAGAGCTCGGACTAGATCTGAAGATAGAGCCTCCCAGATGGAGAATTCCTGGGGGTAGACTCGGAGTGAGATCCCGAGTAGTGTGCACACTAATATAGAGATGAATCGTGACATATATTGGGGATGTGTTCCCTAGGGGCTGTGTGTCCCGAGTTGGCATCTTCTCGGAAGTGCTGAGGATGGGTTATACGCATGTCTATACGTATGAGGTTTTCTTACGAAAAGTGGTTCGAGGGCGGAGACCCCGTGTTCTATGTTTTGGAAAGTGGTTTGGGGTAGAGACCCCGTATTCTATGTTTTGGTATTTCACTAAGAAAGGATTTGGGCTGAGACCCACGTGACGTAATTTGGGCAGAGTTCTGCATGATTGGTTTTGGGCTGAGACCCACGTTGAATGGATTCGGGCAGAGTCCCACTTGTATTTGATTTGGGCTGAGTTCCCATATGATTTGGTTTACGTTTTGGGCCAAGGCCCTAATGGTTTTGTGAATGATTTGAATAAATGGTTTTCGAATGCATGCATGATTTTAGTGAAGGGCATACATATCTTCTTTTCATGAAAATGTTTTGAATAAAATATTTGTTTTGTCCACTCACAATTTTCGTGGTTTTAATGTTCTTCAGGTTGATCGCAGATGTGGGCTGTAGCAGAGACCGAGACATCACACTCCTCCTCCGTATCCTAGCGCTCTCTGGTAGTCCCAATAGGGCTAAGGACAGAATAATCTCTGGTCAGACGGAAGCAGGTATGTCCCACGTTAATACCGGGGGATTTGAGACGGATCTTGTCACAAACGTTAGAATTTACAAATCAGGAAATTGTAAATATGGAATTACAAATTATAAAATTTTATAAATTCTCATTGAACTAGAAATTTTTCATCCAAATACACTCTAAGTGGTAGTCATAGGGTAAGAAGGAAAATATTATGAAATTATTGAATAAATAAATAATTATTTACACAAATACTTGTTAATTTTTTTTATATTTTCACAAACACTACTCACATTTTAGATCTTACACAAACACCTCTTAATTTAAAAAAAAATATTCCACATAAACTCATTTGTTAAGTAATTATCAATTAAAAACCGATATTAACCTAAAAATTGATAAAATTGACTTTTTTTACAATAATCTTTACTAGAATTAGAATGATAAAAAATCATAAAGGTATTTTAATATTATATAACTTATATTATATTTAATTAATTTTTTTTCCATATTTTATTAATTATGTGTAATATTTTTGTAGCATAATGGGATGTTTGTATAAGGTGTAAACTCTAATGAGATATTTGCAAAAACACAAAAAACTTCATAGGATATTTGTGTGAATAATGCAGCTAAATTATCGACGGTATATAAGTATATTATAAACTGTATATAAATTAGAAGATTTGTTCTTTGTAGTTTAATTTCAAACAATAACAAAATATATTTTGATGCAATTCATAGTAAACTCTACCTTATAAATAGTTTTTTTTTCCTTAAAAAAATGTAGTATCTTAGAGTCCAAATAAATGCTTGGATTTGAGTTCCTCACATTTAAAATCTTATATTTGGATGAATTTTTCAATTTGAAAACTAATTAATTTGATGATACTAGTCTTCTAATTTTATTAAAGTTCATTTGTTATTTTTTTATGGCAGGATATGAGATCAAGTTCTAATCCAATGGAAAAATAATTAATTTTGATGATATTATTCTTCCAATTTTGTTAAAATTCATTTGTTATTTCTTACATATCCTGATATCCATCATGCATATGATGTATCCTTTAAAATCAAGTTATAGCCCACCAATCACCTTAATATCCTTCTTAATTACAAGTCCATACTAATAAACTGGGAAATACAATTCTCCCTTTTACATTCATCTTTTTTACTTCTGCCACAAACAATTATTGAAATTTATTTATTTTTCTTTCCAATAATTGGTAAAATTGAAAAAAGGAATGTAGCTTTTAGCATTTGTCCGCATGTCCAAAGTTTTGATTATATATTTTTGTCATGCATGCATCAATCAAACTCTTTGTACAACACTAATGATTGCTCATGCATGCATGAACTTTCAATTTTTTTTTTATTGATATAATGTGATGTTTACCGTTTCTTTTAGAAATTAAATATTGTTTTAATTTTATATTTGTCTTTATTGTATGAATTGAGATAATATATTAATGAACTATATTTTTCTTAATCAATTGACTCCATAATATAAACACAAATGACTTCACATGTTTGTTTTTACGTACATCTAAAATATTCCCTTCACGTATATACGCATAAACACAATATATTTTTTCCCTTCTCTTGTATTTGTATAAAATGAATCTTTTTTCTTTCTAAAATGTTGTAATTCATACTTTATGGTAACTAGTAGGAAGGAAAATTGACCAAAGTAATTTAGTTTGACTAGTGACCGATAAACACGAAGCCTTCCGTGTAATGGAGGGTTAGGCGGCGAATCTACTTCCGACACCAAAAGGTAATACAAATGAACTAATCCTTGACTTGTTTATGGCTTAGTTGATTCGACCAACACTTTGGAATTCAATGTAAAAAAAGCCCTAGCATCCTAATATGTTTATAAAGCTCCCTACCGTTATGTTTAGGAGCTCAATCTAATCTGGAAATTTTCGAGATGATATTTGCTTTTGTATTTTCAGGAGGCTCACAAGCGTAGTAACAACTGGTTACCTCCTCCATGGGCTATCATGGCAATGGTCATTCTTGGCTTTAACGAATTTATGCTCCTTTTAAAGTAATAATGTTCATTCAACGTTAATTGCTTGGAAGTCAAGTCCCTAACATCTTGCATCTGTTAATCACTGTGCTTTTTCCCTCTTCAACTGAAACAGGAATCCTCTCTACCTCGTGGTTCTATTTGTTGCATTTTTACTCACAAAGGCCTTATGGGTACAGATGGACATTGCGGGACAGTTCCAACATGGCACCGTAAGTATGAAGCTGAGTTTTTGAGTTAGGTCTTTCATCAAAATACAATTTCTTAGTTTAAAACAGGTTCTAATTTTGGATTCCTCTCCTTTTCTGGTGCTTGCAGCTTTCAGGGATGCTATCTATTTCGTCCAGGTTTCTCCCAACTGTTATGAATCTTCTAAGAAAACTCGCAGAAGAAGCTCAGGGGAATCCAGCACCTGAGGCACCAAGACGTCCGGTTTCTCTTGCTTCCCAGGGTTTCAGAAATGAAACACCTCACCCAAACTCAACAACAACCTCAATTCCCGAATCGTCTGTGGGATCCTCTGACATCTTGTCATCCCATAGCGGCGTGGAATACTCGAGCCCTCCCTTGAGACAAAGGCGAACCACAAACATTGAAGAAGCTGAACTTTCGTGATGTGTCTCTTGTTTGTACCATGTGTATCAGATCTGAATTACTAATCTCGGTGAGATAGATTTTTTATTTCTTTTCCCCGGTTGTTTCGTGTTCATCAATGATCAAATAAAAGGGGTTTCTGGAATACCCTGTTTTACGAGATAGTTTAGTTATGTTTGTAGGTGAAGGTAAATATTTTTTTGATAAATAGATTGTAAAATCTGTGCACCGCCTAAAATTCTCGATTATTTATTTAAAGATGAAATACCATTAAACCTTTCTTTGAGCACTTTTTCACTTAGTGTATTTTTTGTATTTTTGAGAAAATACTTTATTTTTTTGTTAGAGAGGAAATACTTAAAGTGTATCTAAAGATGTGTTATACAATATGGACCTGCATTATCACGTAAAATGATTTAATGTGATACATAAAAAAAAATTCTGATAAAATGATTTTTTTTTATCAAACTATTTAAGCTTTTCCATTAATTTGAATAAGCAATTACATAATATCGAAAGTTCAAAATAGAGAAAAACCTAATCTGACAAATGATGACACAATCCATCCCAAATCATCCTAGGATTAACGCGGGATGTGTCATGCTCCCGTCTCGGTCCCTATTATATCCCGCATCCGCGATCAACCTGAAGGGCATTAAAATCATTAAAAGTTGTGAGTGGACGAAAAATCAATCGTTTGATAAAAACTCATTTCATAAGAAGACATTTATACTGTAAAGACTCGTCCCGGAAATTAGGGTTAAGACGGTGTTTAGTGAAGGATTAGCGAGCTTAATCGGTGGTTAGTTGGTCTCTATAAGGTCGTTAGCCTAGAATGACGATTTTGCCCCTAGTTCGGGGAAAAAGTTGACTTTTAGTTCGGCAGGTCAAACAGACTTTGACCGATGACCAGGACGTAGTTTATGGCGTCACGAATCCGTAGACAGGTGGCACGCCCGATTCCGACATCCGAGGAGGAAGTTATGATGTTCAGAAGGTTGAGGGCATAACCGTAATTTGGCTAAAGTAGGGGGGGAAAGTTGATTTTTCGTACGATCGGGTTTTGACACATTGACCTAGGACCGTTAGGTAGATCTCGTCGTCCTGAGTTCGATGACAGGCGGCACGTATTCATCGGACGTAGGACGAGTAAGTTATGGGTCTAAAACGGTAAGGGTAAAATGGTAATTTTGGTTTAAAGGAAGGGTATTTTGGTCTTTTGCACTTTGGGATTTGTGCAACAGAGAGGGACAAATGGAGGGCTGAGATTGAAACATTTGTGAGGGAGAGGAGAGGATTGTGACACGTGTAGGAGAACTAGAGGGTTCTAGGATTTGTTCACGGGTCCAAATAATTGGGGGTGCCCGTGTGTGTGTTCTTCGACTCAGAGAGAAAACAGAGACTGGGAATTGGGGAGAAATCGATCAAGCACGGTGAGGGTGTGAGTTTTGTGAGTGTGTGAGAGTGAGCAGAGATTGAATGAGAGTTAGTGAGTGAGTGGAGGAGGTTAGGAGGTGCGGTGGTGTGTGTGGGTGAGTTGTGAGCCACGGGAAACCAAGGGGGAAACAGAGAACAGAGAGGAGTTTTGGGTGGTGGTGCTGCTGTGTTCGATCAATCGAGACTGGTGGTGGCGTCCAGAGGCTGGAGGTGGACGGGATGAGATACTTACTCACGGATGAGCTCACGACGGCGACCAGAGGGCAGGTAATTCCTTAATTTTTCCTCTATGCTCTGTTTTGCCGTCGATTTTCAAATCGAAAGTCGTGGCTTTTGGGATTGAATCGAGGAGTCCAGTGAGGTCTAGGGGACTCAGTAGGGTCCTGGGTATCTTCTGGTTGTGCACCCGTGACGGGGGAGTGCACGGCGGAGTCCAGAACGACGGAGAAGACACGGCGTTCTCTGTTTTTCAGTATGGGTTCAAACGTTGAGTCGTGGGTTTTGAGTACGAGTCGAGGGTTCTGGTTGGTCCTAGTCAACTTCCTAGGTCCTTAGGAACCTTTTAGTGTCGAAGCCGTGAAGGGGAAGTGTGCGGGTGACCGGATTGAAAATTAGGGGTATATGTGGTTTTGATTTCGAGCTTGCGACGTTGGTTGAGAGGTCGTGTTGAAGTGTTTGGGATGGTGGACTGGATTACTGGGTAGAGGACGAAGCTAGGGGAAGAAAAAGGAAGGGAAATTGTGGACGGATGGCGGAGAACCGTTCTCGCCGGTTCGAGTTGCAGAGACTGGTTCGAACCGGGTCGACCAGAGATTGCTGGTGACACTGTAGCTGGCGCGTGAGGCCACGCGCAGCCACTTTGGGCGGCGCGTGGGGGCACGTACGGCAGCGGTTGGGAAAATGGTCAACATGGTTTTTGGTCTAGGTGTTGAGATGAGTCTAATGGAATTGGTTTCGGTTTGTTCGGACGTTGATTCAATATAGTTCCGCGAGGTTGAAAGTTTAGGGTTTCGGTTCGTTACGTTTAGGACCCGGGGATTTTTAGGGAGAATTAGGTGGACCTTCGTAGTTGTGTTAGTAACGTTCTTTGGTGATTGTTGACAGGATCGGGACTTCCCGAGGAAGCTGAGGAACGTACAGGACGTTCGGGACGCGATTGAGGGTTCGGTACTGTGAGTGGACCCCTTCTCTATAACTGAGCATGCATAACTGTTTTTCTATCCTTGTTTTATGGGTTTATATGTGATTTCATGATTGTTGAATATGCTATGTTGGTTTTACATAATTGCACGTTCTTCGAATAAGTTCGGTTTCAGCACGTTTTACGAGAAAAGGGTGATTTCTGAGTATAATGCCATGGTTTTGGGGTTTTCAAATGATAACTGGTTTTGAATGCTTATAAATGGATTTTGAAACGTGATTTTGATAATAAAGGTTTTCGGTTTTGAAATTGGAATTTGGTTTTAAAGTTGAGAAGTGGATTTCTGGATTTGGGTTCGGAATGACGGTTCTGGACGCCGGAAGGGCTTCAGACCGGTGATTTCGGATTCGGGTTTGGATGTGGATTTAGAAATGGTTTTCAAATGGTTTTGGATTGGATTTGCTGGATCTGGTTATTGGGTTTAAAGACCCGGATATTATGTTTGACGGGGGACGGGCCCGGATTGGGTTTAAAGACCCAGATTGAGTTTAAAGACTCGAGAGTTTAAAGACTCGGATATATTGATATTTTCCCCATAGGCCTGTTGAGTTTAAAGACTCGGGAGTTTAAAGACTCGGATATTATTGAGGCCTGGATTGAATTTAAAGACTCGGGAGTTTAAAGACTCGGATAGGTCCAGCAGGTTTGATCGGATAATGATGGCTTGGTATTATGTTTTGTGATACCATTTTATGATACTTATGACATGATTTTTAGAACTGTTTTATTTGAAGATTTTGCAAAATGTTTTTATGATGATCTTTATATGATCTATAACTGCTTTTGGTAACTAGGTTATGCATGTGATTTCAAAACGGAGGGCCAAACCATGTTTTCGTATAAAATGGTTTTGAAACTTTTATTCTTTATGGTCCACTCACACTTTCTGGTTTTAATTGCCCTCCAGGTCGTGGAGCTAGAGCAGGGTTTCGGCGTCGAAGCAGGGTTTCGGCGTCGAGGCAGCGTCGGAGGCATAGAAATCACGAGAGCGACCCCAGAGTACTTTAGATTTTCTGTGTACGTGTATCTAGTTACCGGTTTTCTTTCTTTTGTATTTAGTACTATGCTCTGTAAACTTTTAACTTCGGGATGTTTAAAGTTCTCCTACGTCTGACTGTGTAGTTTAGTGGTTTACTTTGGTGTTGTGTCGGGGTGTCAGACAGGAGCAGGATTTACCTCGGTTTTCGGGGTGAAACTGGGGTGGGTCCTAACATATACCCTTCACTGAAAAGTATGCATGCATTCGAAAACCAATAATCAAACCATTTACTTTAATTAAATCATTAGGGCCTTAGCCAAAAACCATAAATTCAAGTATGTGGGAACTCAGCCCAAAACCGTAAATCCAATCATGTGGGCGGCTGCCCAAAACCACCAACACTGAAATACCATTTCATAAATCCAATAAATCTGAAATCCAAATACTTAATCTAGTAAATCCATAAATCACAATCCAATCAAACACCGTTATATACCATTCCTCTGCATCCCAAATGCCTGACGTCCCAGACGTCATGTCACGGTCCAAGCTACGTGTGCTACTCGGGGTCTTAACCCGAGTCAATCTCTGACATCCTAGATGTCTGACGTCCTAGACGTCTAGCAATCCTGCTCCTGAGTCACTATACGATCCGGTCGTTCCCTGCAGTGACCCCTTATAGGCAATGCGACGTGACTACTTCAGCGTCCCAGACGACTGGAGGAGACAATCTATAGATATAAGGACGGTATATGGAAAACATTTCATAAATCCTTTTAAAACCTTCTAAATGGGCCTATGCTCGGGATTTCCATAAAATCATCATAATTCACAATTGGGCCTCGTGCCCGAAGTATAACTTCATAAAACGTTTCCACAAATCCAATTTCTAAATTCAAGGGACTTAGCCCGAAATTCCATTTCACAAACCAACTGGGCCTCAAGCCCGATCATGTAAGTCGAGGTCCAATCCCTCATTAAATCAAATGGACTCCAAGTCCGATAGTTCGTAAATCAAATGGGTCTTGAGCCCGATTCCATATTTCCAAATCCAAAACCATCTCATTAAGCCATCATTCGAAACCCAAGCACGTATAAACACAGCATAAAACTGTAAACTTCTAAATATGTGCAAATACGGAAATCATCTCGAAATACGTGCAAATATGTAAATCACCAATACCACAATCATCATCATAGAAATCACATATGGAAAAAATACAAAACAGTTATGCATGCATCATAGTTTAGAAAATAAAGTCCACCCATAAACCGTTCTAGTTGCCGCCTCGATATGCGTGCCATAAGCCTCCCCGGGCTAAATCACCATCACTAGAACCTCCGGACCTGTCCAAATCATACTCAAAGTCACTAATTACCTCAAATCACCTAACATAAAGTCCCCCAATTTTTCGGAATTTTTAAACGTATTTAAAATAAAACCCTAAACTTTCAGACATCCAAATTACCTCGAAACAGTGTTCGATCGACTCGAAACCTATCCCAAAATGATCGTTACATCGAAAGGATGAAAACACATATTGACCATACCTCGAAAATCGAGCCCACGGGCCACCCAAAGGCACTGTGCGTGAAAGCCACGCGCTGGGAACAGTGTCACCCCTAACCTCTGTCGAACCCGATCCACCTGGTTTTTCGGTTCGACCGAACCGAAAAACCGACTCGGCTGGTTCTCCCTTGTTTCTCAGCCACTTTGACTCCTGTTTCTTCCTAAAGCTCCGTATCACCATTTCTAATCGATCTACTAACCTAGAAACCTAAGAAAATGCAAGGAATGTACCTTCCCTATCGAAGATTAAACGAGCAACCTTCCTACTATGTTTCCGGCCACCATAGACCACCTCTGGCCTCGAAACTGAGTCCATTGAGCTCAATTGATCATCAGGTACCTCATCTAGTTAACATAAAGGACTAACAACTACAAACGAAAGATACCATTTTCGAACCAAACAGGGCTTCGGGTTACCACCTTACCTGGCCGTCGTGAACTCTGTCGTGGCCACCACCACAGTTAACTCTACTTCATCTCTCATTTCCACTAATAGGTCACAAGCAACAAATGGAGTTTGAGGGTGTTTGTAGGGGGTTGGTTTCACAAGTTTGATTTTCTTACTGTGCCACCATGACCCCCATCATGGCTCAGGTCGTCCCTCAGCCTCCCCCTTCTCAGTCCCTCACCCTCACTCAGTCCCTCACCCTCACTCAGTCCCTTAGGTCAACATAGATAATGGTGGAAGATGGGGTGGTGCAGTTGTTTGTGTGTTTGTTTAGGAAGAAAATTAAAGGGTGAAGAAGATGAGTGCACGGGAAGGGAAGAGAGAGAAATGAGGGAAAATAAATAAATAAATAAATATATATATTTAATAACAACCCCCCAATCACAACCAGATCCACAATTTAGGGGAAGTGACCAATGAGATGAGTGACACTTGTTCTCATTCAAGGGCCCCACATTAATTAATTATCCAATCACATTTAATTATAATTTAATTCGAATCCCGAGACGTAATTAAACTGATTTCGATTCCGTGACTATAACTTCCCCGTTCAACATCCGATTTCGACGTGCTGCTTGTCTACGGACTCGTGACGTCGCGATCTACGTCACGGTCATCGATCCTCGTATGTTTGACTCCCCATATCAAAAGTCAACATTTTGCCAAATTATAGGGGCAAAATGGTCATTTTACACCGTCCGTCTGAATTCTCTCAACTAATCTCCGATTAGTCATACTAAATCTATAATTAATTAATATTTAATCCCGATATTCGGGACGGGTTGTTACAAATGAAGTACAAATAGTAAAATCAAAAAGGGCCAAAAGTAATCCAAAGTCCAAAACAGAGAAATTTAAAGCAACCTAAAGGAAACATTAGATCTGAAAAATGGAAAGTCATCACACTTCCAACAGTCGCCCATCTAGCTACCACAACTGTAACGATCCATCCCGAATACCGAGATTAAATGTTAATTAATTATGGTTTAGAATGACTAATCTGGGATTAATTGAGGGAAATCGGACTAAATGTGCAAAATGACCGTTTTGCCCCTAATCGTGGGCAAAATATTGAGTTTTAGTTCGGGGGGTCAAATTGTAATGACCCATCCCGAGTATCGGGATTAAATATTAATTAATTATGGTTTAGAATGACTAATCTGGGATTAGTTGAGTGAAATTGGATGAAATGTGCAAAATGACCGTTTTGCCCATGGAATGGGTAAAATGTTGACTTTTTGATCGGGCGGTCAAACAGACTTTTACCGATGACCTTGACGTAGTTCAGGACGTCACGAGTTCATAGACAAGTGACACGTTCGATTCCGACGTTCGAGGAAGAAGTTATGACGTTCGGAAGTCGATGGGTATTTTGGTAATTTGGTTGAAAAAGGGTCAAATGTTGACTTTTGACCCGGGAGGTCCAATGGACAAGGGCCAAGGACCGTTACGTAGATCGAGTCGATATGAGTCCGTAGACAGGCGGCACGCCAAAATCGAACATCGAACGGGAAAGTTATGGTCACGGGATTAAAATCGATTAACCGAACGAACCGAGATTTCGATTAAAATATTATTAAAATATTGAATAGTGACCGTTGATTGTGAATGCTTGGATGAGTGGCAAGTGTCACCCATCCCTTGTTTTGAGGCCTAAATTCTGCCCCATGTTTCCCGTTAATCCTCCATCATCATTCTTAATCATCATCTTCCATCATTCTTTATCTTCTCTATGTCTTCTCTGTGTTCTTCATGGAACCGTGAAAAAATAGAGGGTGAGTTTTCTTCTCACCATCATTCCTTTCCACAGCTGACCTTGTGAGTGGAAAATTGAGAGAATTGAGGTTTGATTTTAGCTGAGAGAAACACGAGGGACAGTGAGGGTAACTGGGACTGAGAATCGAAATTTTGGAGTTCGGAGGGAAATTTGAAATTCAATCCTTGGGCTCTGAGGATCAAAATTGAGCTCAATTTGAGCTTTCTGGGATTGCCACGATCAGAATCATCGAAAGAACGAAGCAAATTGTTGGCTAATTGGCCCTGGACGGACCTAACGAAAGTGAGCAAAATCGAAGGTTGGGTCGTGATTCTAGAGGAATTAAACGATGAAATTGAACTCAAAAATGAGTTTCTCATGGTCCAATAAAGCTTCTGAGTGGATCAATTGGAAGAAATCAGATGGCATTGATGAATTCGAAGCAGGAACAGTACCCAGGTGTTCTTCTATGTTCATCTTCGAATCGTTTGCTTTGAGGTAAGGTTTTGTAAAATTAAGATTATAGAACTGTAATTGAACTTAAAACGAAGCTGTTTGAATGTTCAATTGAAAAAATTGAGGTTGAATTGACAGAGAACTGGTCGGGTCGTCTCGCGGGTTGCAGGACCCGAATTGCAGAGAAAACGGGTTGGGACGATGACATTGTAGCAGGCGTGTGGGTTTCACGCGCAGCCACTCACGGCAGCGCATGATGGCGCGTGGACATGAATCTTGAGGTGAAGTCAACATGACTTTTGTCCTATCTAATGTAACGAACATTTTAGGATTGGTTTCGTGTCGATCGGACACCGTTTCGATATTGTTCGGGACGTCCGAAGGTTTTGAATCGAATTTAAAAATAGTTAAAAATTCGGAAAAATTACGGGACTTTAATAGGAGGTTAATGAAGAGGTTGGTAACCCTTTAATGTGATTTGGACAGGTTTGGAAGTCCCGGTGATAGTGGTGTCGCCTGGGAAGGCCTATGGCACTCGTATCGAGGCGCAGCGTTGTACGGTCTGTGAGTGGACTTTGGTTTTATAAATACTATGCATGCCTAAATGTGTTATATGTTTCATATACGTGATTTCCATAATGATGATTGTGATTATTGATTTCGGGTATGTTGCACGTATTTCGAGATATTTTCCGTATTGCACGTATATCGAGACTGACGATTTTATTATGATTTTACGTGCTTGTGGTTTCATGAATAATGTGATGAAATGGTTTTGAAATTAGAAAGATGAACTCGGGCTTGAGGCCCAATTGTTTTGGAAACCTCGGACTTGGAGTCCATTTGAGTTACGTAATCGGGTAGGGGCCCAGTTGCTTTATGAAATCGGGCTAGGGGCCCAGTTGTTTACGGAATCGGGTTGAGACCCATTTGAGTTATACTATCGGGCCAGGGGCCCAGTTTATTTACGAAATCGGGCCAGGGGCCTAGTTGATTTTCAAATTCGGGGCGTGGGCCCAGTGGTTTACAAAATCGGGCATGAGGCCCAGTTGGGTCATAAATGTGATTTCGGGTCTAGGACCCTATGTTCTATAAATGTGATTTCGGGTCGGGGACCCTAAATGGAATGGTGATGTTTTATGGAGATTTCGGGCAGGGCCTATTGAAATGTTGTAAAATGATTTGATAAAACTGTTTTCCATATACCATCTTGATACGAGAATATGTGATGGTCTCCTCCAGGTGTCTGGGACACTGGGGAAGTCACGGTGCATTGCCTGCGAGGGGTCATTGTACAGAGCTACCGGACCGTATAGTGACTCAGGGGCTGGATTGCTATGATTAGACGTCTGGCCGTCAGACATCTGGGATGTCAGAGATATTCACCTAGAGAGACCCCGGGCAGCACGCGTTGCTTATTATTATACCGTGAGATATGACGTCTGGGACGTCAAGCGTCTGGGACGAGATGCCGAAGATGGTAATGTGGTAAATATGGACTATTGAATCTATGAAATGGTTTTTTTGTTGGATTTATGTTTATGGATTTGGGCGGTGGCCCACATGGTTTTGTATTTATGGATGTGGTGTTCCACAGTTTTGGGCTGAGTTCCCACACTTGGTTTTGAGGTACGATTTTTGGGCTAAGGCCCTAATGGCTTGGTTGAACAAATGTTTTGGTTACTGGTTTTCGATGCATGCATACGTTTTAATGAAGGGCATAAATATCTTTATAAATGTGTTTATGAACTTGTTCATTTTCGTCCACTCACAGATTTTAATTGTTTTAATGCCCTTCAGGTTGATTACGGAAGTGACTACAGCAGAGACCGGGAAATCGTATACCTCCTCCATCTATCCTTGTGCACTCTGGAAGCCCCGAGTGGGCAGTGGCATTAGATTATCCCTTGTCTGACACTTCGTGTCAGACGGGAGCATGGCACATTCCACGGTAATCCCGGGGAGATTGGGATGGGTCGTGTCACAAATGAACATTGACCGATGACTGTGACGTAGTTCGAGACGTCACGAGTTTATAGATAGGTGGCACATCCGATTCCGACATTCGAGGAAGAAGTTATGACATTCGGAAGTCGAGGGGTACTTTGGTTTAAAAGTGGGAAAAATGTTGATTTTTGGCCCGGGAGGTTCGATGGCCAAGGGCCGAGTACTGTTATGTAGATCGAGTCGATAGGAATCCATAGACAGGTGGCACGCTGAAATCGGAGGTTGGACGACGAAGTTATGGTCACGGGAGTAAAATCGATTAAACGTACGAACCAAGGACTTGATTAAAATAATATTATAATATTGCAATCTGACATAAGCTGGAATTAATCTGGACCCTTGGACCCACACTCCATTTTCCTTAAAACATGGATCGTGTTCCCCATTGGTCAAAAAAAATATTCTAACATTTTATTCAATCAATCCCAACCGTCCATCTTATTCTCAAGATTGAATCTGCACCATTGATCCCATCTCTTCCTTTCTTTTATTTCTAATCAGACTTCATCTCTCTCACTCTGATATTGTCCCACCCGTGAACACACACACGGCTCACCATTGTGAAACAAACACACCATCACCCCACTATCCTGCCCTTCTCTGTGCTCTGGTAAGAGACTAACTGATTGGTGAGGGACTGAGAGACAGAAAGGACGACCGCGGTGATCACGGCGGCACGGTGGGGGAAAACTGGAACCGTAACCCAAGAACCCGTTTGTGTTCAAAAATCAAAACATGAGTTTTAGTTGTAGTTTTGAATCACTTTCGATTCTAACACAACCTAGGGACTCAGACGAGTCGAATGAGACTGATTTTGAAGGCTGGGACGGCCGGAATTGATGGCAGAACACGGTTACAGGCAACCGGTCACTGTTCCTTCTCCAACAGGTGAGGTTTTGATCATGTTTCTTGATTTTGAAGTTAGAAATCGAACCTAGGAAATTAGACAAACTTGTGGGAATTAAAATCACTGAAATTGGTTGAGGAATAGCTGAGAACCAGTCGGGTCAATTCAACGGTTCGACTGAACCGGTTCGAACCAGTGACCTGGTTCACTAGAGGAAGACGATGACATTGTTCACCGAGCGTGGGCTTCACGTGCAGCCGCTTGCAGTGGCGCGTGGGGGCGCGTGAAGGGTATTTTGGAGAAACTTCCAACATGACTTTTAATCTATTCGATGTAACGAACATTTTGGGACTGGTTTTGTGTCGATCATACACCGTTTCGATATTGTTCGGGACATCCGAAGGTTTTCAATCGAGTTTGAAAATAGTTAAAAATTCGGGAAAATTACGGGGCTTTAATAGAAGGTTAATGAAGAGGTTAGTGACCCTCTAATATGATTTGGACAGGTTTGGAAGTCCCGGTGATAGTGGTGTGGCCCGGAAAGGCCTATGACACGCGTATCGAGGCGGCAGCATATGATGGTCAGTGAGTGGACTTTGGTTTTATAAATACTATGCATGCCTAACTGTGTTATATGTTTTATATAAGTGATTTCTATGATGATGATTGTGACTACTGATTTTACGTATGTTACACGTATTTCGAGATGCTTTCCGTATTGCACATATATCGAGGCTGACGATTTTATTGTGGTTTTACGTGCTTGTGGTTTCATGAATGATGTGATGAAATGGTTTTGAAATTGGAAAGATGAACTCGGGCATGAGGCCCAATTATTTTGGAAACCTCGAACTTGGAGTCCATTTGAGTTACGAAATCGGGCCAGGGGCCCAGTTTTTTACGAAATCGGGCTGAGAACCATTTGAGTTATATTATCGGGCCAAGTGACCAGTTGATTTACGAAATCGGGTCATGACCCCAGTTGGTTTACGAAATCGGGCATGAGGCCCAGTTGGGTTATAAATGTGATTTTGGATCTGGGACCCTATGTTTCATAAACGTGATTCGGGCCAGGGACCCTAAATGGAATTGTGATGTTTTATGGAGATTTAGGGCAGGGCCCATTGAGATTTTTTGAAATGGCTTTGTAAAACTGTTTTCCATATACTATCTTGATACGAAGATATGTGATGGTCTCCTCCAGGTGTCTGGGACACTGGGGAAGTCATGGTGCATTGCCTGCGAGGGATCATTATACGGAGCTACCAGATCGTATAGTAACTCAGGAGCAGGATTGCTATGATTAGAAGTCTGGGACGTCAGACATCTGGGATGTCAGAGATATTGACCCGGAGAGACTTCAGGTAGCACGCGTTGCTTATTACCGTGAGATATGACGTCTGGGACGACGTCAAGCGTTTGGGACGCTAGGCATCTGGGATGCCAGAGATGGTTATGTGGTAAATATGGACTATTGGATCTATGAAATGGTTTTTTGGTTGGATTTGTGTTTATGGATTTGGGCAGTGGCCCACTTGGTTTTATGTTTATGGATTTGGGCAGTGGCCCACTTGGTTTTGTATTTACGGATTTGGTATTCTACAGTTTTGGGCTGAGTTCCCACACTTGGTTTTGAGTTACGGTTTTTGGGCTAAGGCCCTAATGTCCTATTTGAGTAAATGTTTTGATTACTAGTTTTCGAGGTATGCATACATTTTAGTGAAGGACATAAATGTCTTTATGAAATGTGTTTATGAACTTATTTATTTTCGTCCACTCACAGTCTTTGTTGTTTTTAATGCCCTTCAGGTTGATCACGGATGTGACTGCAGCAAAGACTGGGACTTCGCATACCTCCTCCATCGATCCTTGCGCACTCTAGAAGCCCCGAATGGGCAGTGACATTAGGTTATCCCTTATCTGACATTTCGTGTCAGACGAGAGCATGACATATTCCACGGTAATCCCGGGGGGATTGGGATGGGTGTTGTCAACAACCACCACAACACTTTAAAATCCACCGCTACTAAAAATAAAGGAGGAGAAACCGAAGAACCAATTGGAAAATGGAGGTGAACAAGCCACCCGAGGATAAAGCGCTCCCATAATCCATTCAAGGGGTGCATCAAGCACTTTTAACATGAACCCACACACCACAACCAACTGTAGACAATCTGAGATGGAAGTAGAGAGGTCAAGGGATGAAGGTCAATAACCGGGAAACCACAAAAAGTGATAACAAAGAGCATCCAATGAGGGGATGGGAGATGAAAGAGGGTGGATGAATATAACTTGAAATGAAGGTGAAATGTCAGATCCGAAGAAACCACATGGTTCAACATAAGAGGTGAAGATAAAACCTCCATAAATAGAGGGGTCAAGGTGTTGAAACTTGGATGCTAAAAAACAAAAGAATAATAAACCAAACAAAACTGAAAAAAGGAAAGGAAAAACACAATAAAAAAAGTGAGGACAACATATAGAAAAACCAGTCCTGGGGAGAAGTAGTAGGCTGGTTTCTTAACCCCAACCACCGTAGAAAAGCAAACAACAGAGCACCACCACCGAACCGCTGTAGTAGCTACCACCTGAGAACAAAAAATGGAAAAACCATAGCAGCAAAAGCTTGGCAAAGGAGAAACCACTGCAGCACCCAGGCAAGAGGTCGTAGGGCAGCAAGGCTGCGTCGAGCGTGCTCCACCGATGTCCTAGTCAGGGTAGCAAGGCTACGGCGAGAGAAGCTTAAAAGAGGAGGCGATGACACATATGGTGTTGAGGCGGAAAAGGTCATCAAAGGTCGACATACGGCAGCCACCACAGGGGCTGGGCAAAAAAAGCGAGAGAAAAAAAACTTAGAACATGCAGAAGAGAAATGGGGGGGAGAGAGAAAGGCCAGGGGCAAGAAAGATAAGAAAAAAAAAGGAGGGGGGGGGGTGTGGAGGATCTCCAATTTAGGGCCGGCTGGGAGAGCTTTTAGAGAGAGGATAGAGCTTTTCAATTTTAGAAAGAGAAAATCAATCTTCTATAAGTCTTATCTAGTATGCCTTCTGTAAAATGATTTAGGTTTATTTCTAATGCACGAGAACAAGTCACGTTGTTTTATTTTACATACAAAACTACAATTTGCCTTATTTTGAATTTGAACAGTAATATCATAAAAAATATTTTACTAGTTTACTGAAAAGTTTCAAACGCTGTCTATGAGAAGGGCAATTGTGTCAGATTTGTCCAATTTACATAAAAACTAAAAATTGGAAAAGAATATGAATATATATATATATATATGCTCTTTAAATAGGCAAATTTAAGGTTACACACTAATTAAAACAGATGAACTTACTTATATGAAATATTCAATCACATTTATACCTAGGAAAGAAAAGGAAAAAAATATAAATAAAAAATAAGTAAATAGCTCAATTTCCAACTCAATTGTTCACCAGCTAGGCAGCTCGCAAAGATAGCAGCAACCAAAATCCAAACCTCAATCAATCTCCGAGTGTAAAGGAAGCAAGCAATGTTAATGTTTCTGTCGAGGGTGAGGATCAAGTTCAATGTTATTGAACCCGCGCATGCATGGAGTTCTTGTGACATTGAAACGCGTCAAATCCAAGGAGTCCAATCCCTCTTGCGCGGTCCAAGTCAATCGCCGAACCGAGGAGGAGCCGAGCCGCCCAATATCGCTGTCAGTCTGTCACCCTCGTCAATAGAGTCGCAGAGGTGTTCAAGGCCACCACCAGCCGTGCCAAGACATAAGGAACATGATTCTTCAAAAGGGTCGGGGCTTCGAGACTGAGCAAATGTTCCGCAACGTCGGCGAGTTCTGACGCATTATCATCCCCGCTGAAGAGAGCGTCGAAGCGAGGGAGATAGAAAAGCCGAACCAATCTTGAAGAAGAGCCGCCCCAGAGATGGGAAAGTCTCAGACAGAGATTGGGAACGAGGCCGCTCGCCGGAGATTCCAGAGATTGCATTGAATGGCAAATCAAGAACCCGAAGCTCGGTGGCGTTGAAAATCGATTTTGCAAGCTGCCCTGAGAGAATTGCATGTTGGCATAACCGTGCCATACCCATATCGAACCAAATTAATATTTTTATTCTTTTAATAATTAAAACTATTTTTCTATTGGTTGATATAACAATTATATAATGACTATTATGAGATATGTGGTCTAATCATACAAAAAGGGCATGTGATTAAAATTATTATGTTTAGCATGAAAATACTGGGCTACACTAGAAACATTTTTCATGACCTAAATACTCTTCTGTGACTTAGCATTAATGAAAGTATGAAACTCTTGAATAAGCTGCAACAAAAGCTTGGATTAGAAAAACAACACTAGTAATCACCTAACCGAGAGAGTGAGGTAGGACTATAGGAGAGGTTAATAAGAGACCAATAAGAAATGGGTATGGGCTTGGTTTATTTAGTGGGTTTTGGACTTCCCAATTGGGCTTGGGGACCAACTTGGGTTTAGGTTACACAAAACACAACCCAATATACTAAGTAAACAAGGACTAACAAAAACACCGGACTATTCTGGTCTTTTTAAATTCCAAATTTCGTATTTACAGACCAAGATGTAACACGAGCATATATAGTTATTTTCCTATGTGCGCGTGTGCATGTATGCATATAGAGACAAACAACGAAGGGAATTTGGTCAGCCAAGTGTGTTGGCATTGGATCAGCCTTGCACCATTGCAATAGATTTAGAGGGTACTCATAGAGCCATAGCAGCGAGAGAGGAGAGGTAATATTAACTGATGTGTTTAGATATGGTTCCGTTTTGTAGAGGTTCAATTTTTAATATAGTTTCATACAATAAATAAGTCCAGTAAAAAAGATATACTTTGAACTACTTGGAAGGAAAAAAGATAAAATTTATCCAATTCTTTTCAGGATTGGGCATGAATCAGAAAAAAGATTGCAGCTCTGTTAATAGGCATGAATCAATTTTAGGAGTGTCTCTTGTTGCGCAGCTTCGGAATGGTCAGGTCTACTCCTCCAAACCCGTCCATTGTAGCATTTGCTGAAGGGAACTCAGCGCGAGCTGTCAAACTACACGACACAGGAAGAGGGAAAAAAAACAATAAGCCAACTATAGCATCATCTCTGTGGACTTTGGTTGAACAAGTAAATTAAACTACGATTGAATAACAAGGATCTAAAGAAACTGGAAACAGGCATGAATTCATAAAGAAAGAGAACTTATGAGTTGGTGATCATATGAAGGGTGTAACAAAGTGTTCACCTGCTTCTTAGAACAACACAAGGCATGCCCACTCGCTCAGCTCCGGCGACGCCAGACTGGCTTCCTGCAATAAGAACACAGTTGGATACAGGTAGTCCAGCATTTTCTGCCCCAGCACGCAATGAAGCAATGACCTTCTCTAAGCTGGAAAACAAATGACACGTTAAACAGCGATTGGAATCAGCACGACCAAACAAGTAACTTGGTCATAGAACAGACAATAGTCTAATTTATCATAAGTCTGACAACTATTTCAACAACGAATGGGCCATATGATGCTGAAATACTCAAACTGTGAATTTTTTTTTTCCAAAGTCGATACTATAGCTTAGAAAATTAAAGTAGGTGCTGAAAATACATAAAATTGCTCTGAATCTGCCTCAAAAAACACAATAAAAGAATAAAAACAAAAAGCATCAACCACTAAATATCTGAATTCACTCTATAGCTTTTAGAGTTCTGAAACTTCATATGGCACATTACTTGAGGTCTTCAACATTCATGTGTATACTGGAACCATAACCCCACAAATCATACAAATTGACATACAATCTTGTCCACGTATAAGAAAGCAGAATCATGCCTACATGAAAATGACAATCATAAGTTGCTGTTTCAAACCCTGAACATTAGAGAACCCCTAAAACAGGAATAGAATATAGACTAGAGACAAACCAACCCTGAAGGTATCAAGTTAACAATAACAAAAAGTAGAATAAAGTAAATATGCTAACCTTTCAGACGGGCTGGTATCAATATCCACACTCAGCTTTAGCAATGCTGCAACCTCTTCTGCAATTCTTTGTTTCTCAGCGGCAACTGGCCCAGAAAGTAAGAAGAGAACCCCTTTAGTACCCAACCTTCTGCACTGAAAAAATGTACATCACAAAGCAAATACATGACCACTAATGCAAAAGAAAGAGTTGACCTTCTTTTATTGCCTCTATAGCCAATTGTTCATCCACACCAGAAGATTAGCCGTTATTATTTGCTAGTTGCCCATACAAACTCTGTTCAACCTCCTTGCCACCAACAATTTTTAGCTTTGAAATTCTTTCCTGGCCAAACTTTTCAATAATCGATCTAACATATATAAAGAAACAATTGGAGTATTAGCTTCATCATATTCTATCTATATAATGTCCTGAACTAAAACTGGTTGGGTGGTTTCAAGGATTAATAGATAGTAACAGAAGTACATCTAAAGAAAAGAAATGCATCAAAGTATTTATGAAGCAGTAAAAAAATATTTAAAAAATATTCAATGGAACTATAAAGCTCATCTCCCATGATTCAAGCCTGGGAGTCCTTAGACAATGTGATCCATTATGAGCAGGTCTTGAGCCAAGTGTAAACTTCATTTGTCAAATTGTGGACATTTTTTATCCATGTTGAAGTATAAGCCTTTTACAACAAGAACCTAACTAAAATAGTCCCCTTTGTCAGTTTAAACTTCTATGCTAGACGATTCTCATTGTCCCTGAAAGTGTAAACTTTTACCTTTCGAAAACAAATTATCCCAGCTTGCTAATCTATATATACATGTACATATGCATAACTATTGTGCCTTTCTGTGTGTACTTAAACACAAATTTTTGCATATCACTATGGTCTTTAAGTGGACAAAAATATAAAATGAAAAACTGCTTCAGTTAGCCATAATAAATCTTGCATACTAATCTTTTCAAAATATCAAGCCACCAATTAATGTTATCAAAATTCTATGCAAAATGTTATCAAGAGGAAAAAAAACTGTTCTACACAGTATTTGCAACGGTAGAAATTGTATATACTGTAAAGGGAATCTAGAATCCGCTTGCAGATGGAAAGAAAAAGAAATTACAGCTGTAAATGGCAGACTCCATTGCACCACATTGAAAGACACTGAATGAGAACCTATCGCCATTATGTGCACTCTAAGATCTCCAAAAGTCAGAGCATGTTGGTAATTGTCTGGAAGCTTATACAGAAAATAAACATAGAAAACAAAGAAAAATGTTTGTTATCACCTAGCAACTTGATCCCCACTCTTACTATATGCTGTCAGTATGACCACAGGTATTCCTCCTTTGCATGCATCATCAATAAATCTGCAAATGGGGAAAAAATGAGACCAACCTTTGGATACTGATACAAAAAACACAAGTTCACAAATGAGCAACCAGATAAGGCATTTACAGTGGCGTAGCTAGAAATTCAAGTTAGTGGGGCATTTTATAACTAATACCAAGGGTATTTCTCCGATCAAAATAATTTTGTAATAATGTTCTGATTCCAATTCCAACATGAAAAAGATTAATATTAGAAAGGGAATTTTATATGGACAATTGTAATGGCAACAAAAATAAAAAGATATAAATAATGGCAATGGTTAGAGAATTTCATGAGTATGTGTTTATTCATTTTCCAATTTTAATTGTGTTATCTTCAATTTGAGTACCTAAAAGTCTGCAAAATAATTACTTAATACACTCTAACTTCGATACTTAGTAAGTAATAATTAAATAATATTTGGTATGTTCGTGGAAAAATATAAAATATAAGAACAAAAATTCTAACGTATTAGTATAATTGTATATACATATACACGTAACAAAAAAAATTCTCTAGGGGGTCTGAGCCCCCTCTGGGCTTCAAGTAGCTCCACCACTGCATTTACAGAACATGAAATCTAACTTATAGCCAGTTGAAAAACAATATTGATTTTTCTAGCAAGATTGTTTTTGTTTGGGTGTGGTTCATGACTTCTTAACTTTTTATAGATTCAGGGTCATCATCCATGTTCTAAACTATTCACCAAAGCAGTGGTCTTAGCAAACGTAAAGTCTGGTACAGGATTCTCGAATAAATTAGCGGCATTTCAATACTTATGTAACAAGCTAGCTTTAATTTCACATTGAACAACACTTTGGCAGCATTTCAAATTTTGGAAATTCTGGAAAGTTTTAGTTGAAACTTGAAACCATGAATGACTAAATGAATAACAAAAAAAAGGTTTTTCACATGTTTTTGGTCTAGGCTATTCACATTGTAGAAGGTAAAGTATCATTAGAGATGGTCAAATGGGTTTTTTTGAGGGTGTGGTTAAACCCTTACCCTACATGGGTACAAATGGGTTTTATACCCATTCAGACCCATCCTCAATTTTTGAGGGTTTACCCAAACCCTACCCATTGGGTAATGAGTACCCATGATATTTTATATTTATTTTCTCCTTTCAATTTTTTTTTCTTTGTGTTTCATTTTGTTTTAACTTCTAATTTTTTTTATACCTTTCAATTTATTTTGCTTTTCTTTTTTCTTTTTACTTTTCATTTTTCTTTTACTTTTTAAATTTTTTTTTTACTTTCATTTGTCTTCAACTTTTTATTTTTAACTTCTAATATTTTTTTCTTTTAATTTCGTTTGCTTTTTTTTTTTCGCTTTTCATTTTCTTCAAATCCTCTCAATTTCTATTAGAGTTTTTGTTACAATCCGTCTTAAAATTTAAAGTGAGAATTAGTAAATGACCAATTTACCCTTCTATCCGTAATTATCAAAATTTGTCGAGTTGACCAAAACTAGTGAATGAGTTATTTGAGAATTTGACTCTGAAAACTTTCCAATTAAATGAAGAATGAGTAATAAATGTTGAAATGGAATTCAAAACTTAAAAAAAAAAAATCATTAAAAATTTTATTATAAACAATTTTTAAGAATTTATAAAACTCCCTTTAAATTATTTCATGGTTGTGACATCTTAAAAAATTTATAGTTTACTTTGATTTTTGTTAAATCATTTAAAATGAATTATTTAAGTTCTTAAAAAAAATTGATGTTAATATAAATTCGTAACATTTTTGTGTATAATTTTTTTGATGAAAGATGAAATAACTGATATTTAATTGAAATAAAGTAATTTTAAATAATAATACCTAATAAATAAAATAATAGTAAGAATATAAAGAAAAAAAATTAGTAAAGGGAAGAAAGTGTAAAAAATTCATAGATAATTTGAAGAATGGATAAAGAATATACTTTAAATTTAATGGGTATTAAATACCCTCAATACCCATGGGTAAACCCTTACCCTACCCATTAAATGATGGGTAAATTTTTACCCATCTAATTTATACCCATTTCAACAATACCCATGGGTACCCATACCCATGGATAATTATGACCATCCCTACTGCGAAGTGTAATCTCCATGCGGGACAGTCAAAGTTTGGGAGTCTAAAACCACAGCCATACATACGGCTACCCAACCCCCACCGGCCACGTATCGCGCCCTTTAAATTATTTCATGGTTGTGAAATCTTAAAAAATTTATAGTTTACTTTGATTTTTGTTAAATCATTTAAAATGAATTATTTAAGTTCTTAAAAAAAATTGATGTTAATATAAATTCGTAACATTTTTGTGTATAATTTTTTTGATGAAAGATGAAATAACGGATATTTAATTGAAATAAAGTAATTTTAAATAATAATACCTAATAAATAAAATAATAGTAAGAATATAAAGAAAAAAAATTAGTAAAGGGAAGAAAGTGTTAAAAATTCATAGATAATTTGAAGAATGGATAAATAATATACTTTAAATTTAATGGGTATTAAATACCCTTAATACCCATGGGTAAACCCTTACCCTACCCATTAAATGATGGGTAAATTTTTACCCATCTAATTTCTACCCATTTCAACAATACCCATGGGTACCCATACCCATGGATAATTATGACCATCCCTAAGTATCATGTAGATATTAGTATGTATATTTGGAATAAGGTAACAAATTATGCAAATGAAGGAGAAAAACAAGGCAGCATAAAACAGAAAACCCATTATGATTACAAATTAAATGTATTATGATTTCAAACTATTTGATCACTCGTCCAAGTAATTCTTCCCCGCAACAAACTTCAACTTAAGTCACAGAATCACACTTCCTATGACCCTAGATAATCAATTCACAATTTCAGACTTTTAAGTTTCAGAAGGATATATGATTAAAGAGAATGCAAGGTCGAAGGCACAATTTGTAATAAATTAGGATGAAACTCACTCTTCAAATCCAGGTCACAGAGGCAAACTTTCTGACATCACAAACTCATCCATAGCAATTTTCTGTAAAGTGAGCATTTGATACTAGATATGCTATATTCCTTTTGTAAAAAGATATAATTCAAACGCAGAACCTTCAATGGAAATATGCAATTTCTAGATCTAATACAATATAAGCTACTTTAAGTTTATTGTTATCTCTATTTAGTTTGAAAAAAGATTTTTATTTTAAAAATCGGACTTGCAATTCTCCTACCCTGGAAATCTAGACAAACTGTGCTCTTAAAGTAGAGAGACGAATTCCAAGTTCCAATATTATGTCAGCTGAATGCAGATTCCACCAGACCTGCAATTATATATTCCTACATAATTTTGTTTAATCCCTAGTATACAATATACATATATGACTAAAACAGGGATATAAAGTGTATCACTTCCTTTTATGCTTTTCCTACTTGCCATGCAATCGTCAAATTAAGGAAGCCTTGAAACGACCAACATTAAGGAAGCTTATAAAAAAAGGAACCCATGCAGCCGAAGTAAAAGTAATTAAATCCAAGTAACAGAACCTTTGTGCTAAGGCCTAATTCTAGACTTGTATCTCATTTGTTAGATCCGATATAGGGATTGAGAGGCATCACCTGAAGCCCTTAACTAGACCATCATCTTAGATGTAAGAGTTATACCTTCTTCTGCAGAACATTTTTCACAAAAGATGCCTTCTCAGTAGTGGGCAAAGAACTAGGCCAACCAATCTGCAAGATAGATTATATATTCGAGGAAAAAAATACATAATGAATAAATTTTGAAAGATATTCTGACTTAAACAAAGACATAAAAGATTAACAAACCCGATTAAAGTACACATTCAGCATCTTTTCCTCATCACCAGCACTCTTCCTGGTGAATAAACATAAACTACCATGGAAATTGGGTAATAACAAAGGCATAACCATAATCCAGACATTTTTACAGATGTCTTTTTCTAAACCAAATAAGACGAAAATAAGGCAAAACATGTTTATACAGCAAACAAGTAATCTGGGTCAGAAACTTGTGATTTTCCACATGGGAGCACTTGACCCATATTAGACTGAAACAAGCCATGATTTGAAGATTATTTACACGAAAGAAATAAATAAGAAGGAAAAAGAAAATAAACTGCGCAAGAATTTTTACTCGTAAAAATTAATTCACACCTTAGGAGGTCCAAATAAACAGGCTCTGTCCAACTTGCACAGTCAAGCCCAAGATGCTTAAATGCTGAAAAATTTCACAAGAAAATGCAGTGAGAATGAGATTACATAAATACATGCATCAAATGCATAATCCATCTTTTCGCACCTGTATTGAAGGATTGTCGGTTACCGAACCGATAAGCGTCCACAAGAACCCTAAAAAAAAGAGAATCCATCAAGAAATCTTCGAAGAAAAACTAACACCAACCGAGCAAACGATGCAGCAAATAATAGGTTCAAAGAAACCAGAAATACGAAAATAAGACCGATTAACCAAAATGCTAAGTGCAAGAAAGAAAATGTGTGTCACCCTTCGACTTTGAGAAGAACTCCGATTTCCTGAGACGGTTTCTGGTGATCGGCGCCGGAAAGTGAGCTGAAAGCCGTGAGCCGATCAAATTGCAGATATTTTCCGGGGAATGGCAGTTGTTTGGAAAGTGGAGGAAACTGGTGCAAGGAAGTCGAGATTGTTCTGCGGTAAGGCGTAAAGGCAAGGATTGTTGTTACTGGGAACAAGAGCTGAGCAGCTCTGAGCTCTGAGAATTGAGCAAGAAGCGAATTCCATGGTAATTGGCATTTGGCAGTTTGTTGGTCACGGTTTGTTGATTTACAGCTGACTGGGAGGAAATATCAGATTACATAGGACTAGGAGAATGAGGACAATGGAATAGGGTCGGAACTTGGAACCCGAAAAACTCCAGGTTTGAGTCGAACTTAGTCCAAGCTTGTATAAAGCCCAAAATGTTTATAGCAGGCCTTGAACCTGTGAGTTTTAAACTGCACTCGGCCTAAAGCCCAAAGCCAATCCAAAACTTAATTTTTATACCTTTTTTATTTACAAATTTTTGTTGATTTTTCTCTATTATTAGTATAAAGCCAAGAGAATGAGTTTAATGTTAGAGTTAAATACTTATATGTATCGGTAACATATGCTACATGGTTTTCCTACTCCATGTGTTTTTACATGGTTGGAGGACAAGATTTCTTAGCCGGATATAGTAATTAAAAAAAAAATATCCACATGTTATATTGTGAGTGGAAAGTTACGAGGCCAAGTGGCGTTTTAGGTCATGGGCGGACTTCTTCATCTTCCAAATTATGCGTAGGTGACGATGACGTGAAGAAAAGGTCATAAATTAAAAGACTACGCCATGGAAAATTAGAATTAGTATCTCACTCATCTTTCTTTTGACGACGAAAGCTGAATTTAAAATGTATATAGATATTGAGGGGTGCGAAAAGTCCCATTGCATGCCACCATTGATCACCTGCGTTTTGGGGACTGGTTATATATATATTTTTATGGAAACTCTCGTAATTCAGAGATCAGAAAAGATTCTTGCTTGCTTTCTATAAATAAGAGAAATCTAGAATAGATGTACTTTATATATATATGGTAATATATACATATATATGACGTCTTATTTAAATGAAGGACATGTACATGAGAATATATGTTGAAAATACAATTAAAAAAGTATAGTATAGTTTTGGTCAGCAGAAGCTTTCTTAACATAGAAATGTTTGTTGTATTATTCTTTATTTTATAGCCACCATGTCCTCATTCGACTTTGAATATATGACTTTCATGCTCACAGCATTATCAATTTCAATTCATCGATATATATTGTCTTACTATTTTTTATTATTATTATTATAGAAAAAGGGAAATTTTTGGAAATTATATATACAACATATTATTTAGGTTCGAATTTGCGACCAATTATTTATAAATCAACACTATAACCAACTGAATCAGATTTACTTGACTATTGTCTTAGTACCCGTTTGTTGCCTTTATTAATTAATTGTTATGGTTCGAAATAAAAATCTTTCTTTTCTGCGAATCCCATTCCCACCATTATATGCATGAACAAGTCGCTAGCTAGCATTATTAGTTGACTTACTGTCATCCACTCATCCCCTTTTCCTTTTTCTCTTCATTTTTGCCAACTTAACATTTGACTCAAAAATTCACACATTTTACCTAAAAAGTTTGTTTTTAGGTATGAAAAATTCATGTGAAACTGATGATAATATGTTTTTTTTTCTTTCGAGAAGGATATATTAAAAATTGTTTGAATTGTGTATAGTCGTATTCAAGGTTTAATTTTCCTTATTATGCGGCCCTAAAAATTAGTAAGAGCAAGCAAAGGTATATATGGATCTCATTAGAAGCTTCGACTTGACAACTACGAATTCAATCATTATGACGTTGATCATTACCATCAATGGATATATACATATATATATATATATATATAATTAATATATAATAATGGTCAATGTCGTGCCGAAAGTATAAATCTAAAATGTCTCAAATTTTGAAATGAATTTTTTTTTTTAGTTATTTGTGTGTGGTCAGCATCCAAAGGCATAAAGAAGTTGATTCTAATGGAGGATATACAGGAGCCTGTAGCTATATATAAACCAAGGCATGCATAGTGGGTTGTTCGTTCATCGGCAAACCTAGGGAGGTGAGTTTCTAATTTATCTTATCTTGCTTGGTGAGGTTTAGACACGGGACGAGACTTTCGCACTTCAAGTGCATCTAGTATGATGCATAGGTTTTAGGTATGTTTCCCTAATTAACAAAAAAAAAAAAAATCGCCAATTTAACAATCTAAACAGTTGTTCAGAAAATAAATCAACGGAATATGAAAAAAAAAACATTATTAAATTAATCATTTTCATGATCTTGATGAGTAAATAACATGTTGACAAAAAGGATTAATATTGGGGGTGTATATTTCAACTTATGCTTCCTTGCCTACTAAATACTAGTTTATAAGCAAAAAGATTTAGTTCGAACAAATCTTTACATATTAACATTTTCTTCATGCGTGTGTATATATACATATATATTAGGAAAACACCAATGTGATCCAAATTTAAACACCAAGGATATTGTACTCTGTTTATATAAAAATGTTGAGTTGAGCTAGTCGAATCTGTACATATACATCAATTTGCGGTACGTACGTGTTGTACATATACAACTAGCGCAGCAGGCTTGACACAAGTAGTACCAATTACCAACCGCTCCGGCCGGCCGGTCAACCTATACATATTGGCTGCTACCAAGCATGCCGATCGATGCAATTTAATGGAATAATTCTAGCAGTCAAATAACTTACACAAGTGGCCGGCATACGTACAAACATACAATATATACGAACCTTCAACTAATTATTGCTTCCAGGAAAAAAAAAACTAATTATTGCTTGAATTTTTAGACTAATTAACTCTCCGGCATGTTTGTACATTCGCAGGTACGTATGATATTTTACTAACCAAGTGTTAGATCAAAAGTCAGTTAAATGTATCTAACAAGTTGACCTTTTGTAGCTATATACACACACACACACTAATTTATCAAATTTTAATGAGAGAGAAAAGTCTTTAATCTCCGGTTAATTACATATTATTATATGCTTGCTAGCTATAGCTAGCTAGTTCCAATTGATCTGATGTGTAATTCTATTTGTATAATCCTCGATTTATTATTTTTGTAAAGTAATTGGCCTTTTAATTTAAAGCAGTTTTTAATGAAAGCTCGTAATGAAAATGTATAACCACTTGGCAGCTTGAGTGTGTTGCACTGGATTAAGCCAGTTGGCAGCTTACACTTTAATCCCAAAAAGTGTTCTCAGTCTCCCTAAAGTGTCCTTAGATACTGCCTTGGTAAAAATATCTACAAGCTGCATTTCAGTTTTGCAGTACAAAAGTGTTATCTTGTCTTCCTGCAAGGCCTCTCTAATGAAGTGATATTTTCTGTTAATGTGCTTGGTTTTCTGGTGAAACACAGGATTCCTTGCTATGGCTATAGCTAACAAGTTATCACAGAATAGTGTAGTTACTTCACACTGTTCCTCCCCAAAGTCTTTAAGCACAAACCTTAGCCATATAGTCTGAGTTGTAGCATCTGTTGCACTCATATATTCACCCTACTTTGTTTAACCGAGGCCCACGAGAACACCCCACTTCCCTAAGAGAATGCATAACCTGATGTACTTCTCATATCATCCTCTGAACCACCCCAATCACTATCATAGAACCCTATAAAGTTGGAACACTTCCCTTTTTCATATTCTATGCCATAGGACAGTGTCCCCTAAATGTACCTCAGAACCCTTCTAGTTGTTCCTAGGTGCTTAGTTGTAGGACCATGCATGAATCTTGATAACAAACTAGCAGCAAACATTATGTCTGGTTTAGTTGCTGTTAGATACAATAAACTCCCCACAATCTTCCTGTATAGAGACTCATCAGCAGGTTCACTCCCATCAACTCTTCTTAGTCTGTCTCCTGGAACTAAAGGTGTACTCACAGTTTTGCAGTCCCTTAGACCAAACTTTTCAAGTAGTGTAGTGGCATACTTCCTTTTGATGTATGAACACAAACTGATCTATTTGAATCACCCCCATTCCTAGGAAGTTATGCAACACGCCAAGATCTGACATCTCATACTTGTTCATCATTTCTGACTTGAACTGTCTCATTAGTTCCTCACTTGATCCAGTGTAGATAATGTCATCTACATATTATGAAACAATTAGGATACCTCCATCTTCTGTTGTCTTTACATATAATGTAGCTTCACTTGCACCCTTCTTGTAACCACTTTGGGGCAGGAAGGTGTCAATTTCTTCATACCATGTTCTAGGGGCCTGTTTTAATCCATACAGGGCTTTCTTAAGCCTGTATACCTTTTCTTCTTGATTTCCCACAATGTACCCTTCTGGCTTGTTCAATATAAACCTCTTCCTCTAGTGTCCCATTTAAGAAAGCAGACTTTACATCCAACTGATATAGTGACAGGACCCATCCCAATCCCCCCGGGATTAGTGCAGGATGACCCTGCTCCCGTCTGACACGAAGTGTCAGACAAGGGATATTTTCGACATTTGCCCTATCGGGCTATCAGAGTACGCCAGGATACGGAGGAGGTATGTGATATCTCGGTCTCTACTACAGTCCATGTGACGACCCGTCCCGAATTAATGGGATTAATTAAGAATTAATGATGGATTAGTGAGACTAATCACGGATTAGACGAGGATTAGCATACGTTCGGGCTAAATGACGATTTTGCCCTTGAAATGGGCGAATCATTGACTTTTTATTCAGGTGATGAAATGAACTTTGACCGATGACTGTGACGTAGTTCGTGACGTCACGAGTTCATAGATAGGAGGCACGTTCAATTCCGACGTTCGAGGAGGAAGTTATGACGTTCGGAAGCCCAAGGGCATTTTGGTAATTTGGATCAAAAGTTGACTTTTTGACCAAGAGGTCCAATGGCCGAGGGCCGAAGACCGTTACGTAGATCGGGACGATAAGAATCCGTAGACAGGCAGCACGTAGAACTCAGACGTTCGACGGCGAAGTTACGATTCATGGAAGTTCCGAGATACTATTTACGGCGACACGTGTTTCGAGACAAAAAGTGAAATTTTGTCTTTAGTGGGCCCAGTCACTTTTCAGTGGACCAATGGATGAGTGACAAGTGTCACCCATCCACTGGCCCTTAGTTCTCATTCATGCATCTTCCATTTCCTCTTCATCGATCATTTTCTTCATTTTTCCTAAACCAAACCCGATCAAACTCTCACCCCAAATCCAACCCCTCAACCCAATGATCATATCTGAGAGATCAGAGAGTGAGGGAGGACCGGTGGACGCTGGTGGCCGGCCAGGAACGGCACCGCCGTGGACGGCGGAGGAGGAGTGCACGGTAAGCCCGATAAACCCATTTTTCTTCTATTTTTCGATTTGGACATTATGGTTGCTATTAGATGATTAGGATGAGCTTAGGGGGTTATTAGGAAGCTATTAAGATGAGTTTTGGAGGTGTTGGATGGCTGTGAAGCCGTGAGTGAATTTGAGAGAAAATGAACCGTGAGGTTCAAAATTAAATCATAGGATTGAGGCGTTTTTAGATTGTTTTATTGATTAGGTTAGTTAGGAAACTTGAAAATAGGAATTTAGGAATTGGAATGGAGGAAAACAGATGAAAATTGAGGGAGAAATTGAGTCGAACCGGTCACGCCGGTCTGAACCGGCCGTCGCAGGGACAGGGACGATCCACAGTAGCCAGCGCGTGGGCCCACACGCAGGCAACTTCCAGGGGCGCGTGCTAGGGTTTTTTTGGCATGTGTTCGACATACAAAATCATCTATTCGATGTAACGAACATTTTGGGACTGGTTTCGTGTCAATCGAATATCGTTTCAATATAGTGCGGGACATCCGAAGGTTTAGGTTCGAGTTTAAAAATAGTTAGAAATTCCGAAAAATTACAGGACTTTAGTGAGGGATTATTTAGGTAGTTAGTAACCCTCTAAATTAATTTGGACAGGTTCGGGAATCCCGAAGGTGACGATTGACCCGGGAGACGATTATGGCACGCGTATCGAGGCGCGGCTTCGGACGGTCTGTGAGTGGACCCTTCTTTCGAAATTGATGCATGCATAAATGTTTTATAAGTATTTTAATATATGTTTTGTGTTTCCATGAGTGCAATTGTTTGTGGTAGCCTAGGATTTACGTATTTGCACGTATTTCAAGATTTCCAGTTTTATACGATGCATATACGTTCTAGGTTTTTTAACATGGGTTTAGTAAATGGATTTCAGATTTAGAAACATGAACTTGGGCATGAGACCCATTGGATTTACAAGCTCTCGGACTTGGAGTCCATTTGATTTGACGAGGAATCGGACCTAGGGTCCATTTGAGTTATACGATCGGACCGAGGGTCCCGTTGATTTATGATCCGGGCTTGAGGCCCATTTGGTTGTAACATCGAGCTGGAGGCCCATTTGACTGTAGTATCGGGCTTGAGGCCCTACTGGTTATGAAATCGGTCTTGAGGCCCCGTTGCTTTACGATTCGGGCTTGAGGCCCAGTTAGCTGTGGTATCGGGTTTGAGTCCCAGTTCGATTTGTGAAATGAGTATTCGGGCATGAGACCCAGTTGAATTGAGGATTTAGGCCGAGGCCTGTGAAAGTGATTTGAGAAAGAAAGAAAAGAGTATTTGAAAATGTGATTGAACCCTCCATGATTTATATGGTCTCCTCTAGCGTCGACCTGGAGAGTCACGATCCACAGACCAGAATGGGTATCCCCATAGGGATCCCGTTCCAGGAGTGGAGGTTACTTATGATGTGGTCCCGGACCATATTCTGGAGAGATGTGTGGACTAGATCCAGAGAGAGAGCTCGGACTAGATCCAGTGATTGAGCCTCCCAGATGGAGATTCCTGGGAGAAGACTCGGAGTGAGACCCCGAGTAGTGTGCACACTAGTATAGAGATTAACATAGTGACGATATCGGGGATGTGTTCCCTAGGGGCTATCTGCCCCGAGTTGGCATCTTCTCGGAAGTGCCTCGGATGGGTTATACGTATGATGGTACGTATGAGATTTTATGGAAAAATGATTTGAGGGCGGAGACCCTATGTTTTTTGTTTCAGAAAGTGATTTGGGGCGGAGACCCCCGTATTTGAAATTGTGAAAGTGATTTGGGGAGGAGACCTCGTTTGTGATATTTTGAGAATGGTTTTGGGCTGAGACCCACGTGATGTGATTTGGGCGGAGTCCCTAATGATTTGAGGTACGAGTTTTTCGTGATTTCGGGTCGAGGACCCAAATGGATTTACGGTTCATGTCGGTTTATGGGAACCGGCATGAACCTTTGAAAGGTGTTTGTGGGTCATGACGGTTTATGGGAACCGGGCATGAACCCTTGAAAGGTTTTGTACATGTTTTATAAATGATTTTATGAATGTTTGATAAACGGTTTTTGAATGTATGCATATGTTTTATTGAAGGGCATAAACGTCTTTATGTGAAAATGTTTCATTAAAATATTAAATTGTCCACTCACAGTTTTCGTGTTTTAATGCCCTTCAGGTTGATCGCGGATGTGGGCTGTAGCAGAGACGAGACATCACTCCCCTCCTCCTACGATCCTGACGCACTCTAACAGCCCCGGCGAGGGCTAGAGATGGAATTTTCCCTAGCCTGACACTTCGTGTTAGACAGGATCAGGCGGGTCCCACGTTAATCCCAGGGGATTCGGGACCGGTCCTGATAAGTTGGTATCAGAGCATGTTTTTCTCGTGGAGTACGCGCAGGTCGAGGATGTGATGTCTCTGAAATCGTAACAGCCCGTCATCAACTTGATAGTTAGGGTAAGAGTGGGAAGTACCACGTGTTGAATGAGATTCGATACGATGGTTTGAGGTTCGATTGGCATTGGAGGCCACGTGGTTCGATGTTTAATCCTGAGGAGGATCAGTATTTGTGTGGAAGTCAATGGCTTAGAGCCATGGTGTTACCGGTGGATAGGACTGTGCTTACCGGTAGACACAGTATGACGACTTGAGAGTCGTGACCGCTCGATGGTAGTGTCGTGTCGGATAGAGGAGGTACGGATTATTATCAGTGATAATCAGAGGTCAGGGCCGCCCGTTATACGATGACCCTGTACGACTACACTCACGACGGTTGGGAATAGGAACTTGTGATTCTTTTGGCATGTGTTGCCATGGTTCAGTGTGTCGAATCCCTCCAAGTTGCCGACTGGCAAAGGATGTCGACTAGTAGAGGATTTCCCAGTATAGATGTTGAGTAGCATGATTGTGACATGTCATTGATGAGCGACAGTAGATACCAATAAGGGCCAATTCCTTATGGGCCCAGTGGCTGGAAACCGCAGAGTTACGAGAGGACGAGATCCTCCGAGTGTAATTATTGGCTGGTTGGGTACCAGTATTGGCGTATGACGACTCTTCGGAGTCGAGATCGAGGGATCGGTCAGGATGGTAGGGCTGCATGTAACGACCCGTCCCGAATTCGGGGATTAGATTAGTGACTAATCTTAATTAGTGAGGTTGAACAGTGCTTAGCAGGGCGGAATCAGACAAATTGTGCAAAATGACCATTTTGCCCCTGGTCGTGGGCAAAATGTTGAATTTTTTATCGGGCAGTCAAATGGACTTTGACCGATGACCGTGACGTAGTTCTGGACGTCACGAGTTCATAGACAGGTGGCACGTTCGATTCCGACGTTCGAGTAAGAAGTTGTGATGTTCGAAAGTTGAGGGGTATTTTGGTAATTTTGGTCAATTGGGGCCAAATGTTGACTTTTTGACCGGGAGGTCCAATGGACGAGGGCCAAGGACCGTTACGTAGGTCTCGTAGATAAGAATCCAATGATAGGCGACATGCCGAAATCGGAGATTCGACGACAAAGTTATGGTCAAGGAAATGAATTACCGAACCGAGGCTTCGATTAAAATAATAATATAATAATGAATAGTAACCGATGACTGTGCACATCCGGATGAGTGACAAGTGTCACCCATCCCTTGTTTCCAGCTCCATGTTTCCCTCCCAACACTATCATTACAACATCATCATTCCTCCTTCATCATTTTCCTTCCTTTTCTTTGTGTTTTCTTTCAAACCGTGCACAGATTGGGGGGGGTGGGGGGAGGGAAATGAACTGGGAGAATTGGCTCCCTTCCTCTGCCTTTATTGAGAGAAAAATGAGTGATTGAAGGATTGAGATACCAAGGGAAACACGAGGGGTTGTGAGTGTGCTGAATTCTGGGTTTCGGATTTTAGAAATTTTGGGGGGAAAATTCAAATACTGGGAATTGGGCCGTGAGGATCGAAATTGAGCTCACATTCAGCTTCCTGGGATCACAACGATCAGAATCGTCGAAAGAACGAAGGAAATTGGCAACGTATTGGCTCTGAACACACTTGGTGACAGAGGAGGAAATACGAGGTTGAGTCGAGGAATTGGAGGCTTTGATTGACGAAATTGAACTGGGGATTATGTTCCTGAGGATCCCACGATGCTTCTAGAAGGATCAATTGAAGGAAAACGTTGGAGATTGATGAAGTTCCATTATTGCACAGTGTACGGCTATCGAGTTTGAGTCGTGGAGTTTGAGGCTTCGATTGATGCAATTGAGATGGAGAAAGAGTTTACCTATGTCCTTTGAAGCTTCTGGTTGCATCAATTGAAGGAAACCGTTTGATATCGACGACTTTCGAAGATGAACAGTGTTCGAGAGTTCTTCGATGTTCATCTTCGAGTCGTGTGATTTGAGGTAGGTTTTGGTGAAATTATCATTACAGAACTCTAATTGAACTTAAAACAAAGCTAATTGAATGATCAATTGTTGTAATTAAGGCTGAATTGATAGGATTGGAACCGGGTCGTCTCGCGGGAAAATTGGACCCGTTTACCAGACATACGGGTTAGGCTGGTGACACTGTAGCAGGCGCGTGGGTTTCACGCGCAGCCACTCACGGCGGCGCGTGACGGCGCGTGAGCACGAATCTTGAGGTGAGGTCAACATGACTTCTGTCCTATTTAATGTAACGAACATTTTGGAATTGGTTTCGTGTCGATCGGACACCGTCTCGATATTGTTCGGGATGTCCGAAGGTTTTAAATCAAGTTTAAAAATAGTTAAAAATTTGGGAAAATTACGGGACTTTGATAGGATGTTAATGTGGAGGTTAGTAACCCTCTAATGTAATTTGGACAGGATTGGGAGTCCCGGTGATAGTGGTGTGGCCCAGGAGGGCCGATGGCACGCGTATCGAGGCATACCGTTAAACGGTCTGTGAGTGGACTTTGGTTTTATAAATCCTATGCATGCTTAAATGTGTTATATGTTTTATATACGTGATTTCTATGATGGTGATTGTGAGTATTGATTTCGGGTATGTTGCACGTATTTCGAGGTATTTTCCGTATTTCACGTATATCGAGGTTAACGGTTTTATTGTGGTTTTATGTGCTTATGGCTTATTAGCTTAATAAATAATGTGATAAAAAGGGTTTTGGAATTGGAAATATGAACTCGGGCTTGAGGCCCAATTAGTTTGGAAACCTCGGACTTGGAGTCCATTTGTGTTAATGAAATCGGGTCGGGGGCCCAGTTGCTTGGTGAAATCGGGCCAGGGGCCCAGTTGTTTATAAAAACGGGCTAAGACCCATTTGAGTTATGTTATCGGGCCAGGGGCCCAGTTGATTTACGAATTCGGGCCGTGGGCCCAGTGGGTTATAAAATCGGGTCGTGGGCCTAGTGGTTTACAAAATCGGGCATGGGGCCCAGTTGGGTTATAAATGTGATTTCGGGTCTGGGACCCTATGTTTAATAAATGTGATTTCGGGTTAGGGACCCTACATGGAATTGTAATATTTTATGGAGATTTCGAGCGGGGCCCATTGTAATATTGTGAAAGGATTTAATAAAACTGTTTCCATACACCATCTGGATACGAGGATATATGATGGTCTCCTCCAGGTATCTGGGACACCGGGGAAGTCACGGTGCATTGCCTGCGAGGGGTCATTATACGGAGCAGCCGGACCGTATGATGACTCAGGAGCATGATTGCTATGATTGACGTCAGGGACGTCACAAATCTATGATGTCAGAGATATGGACCCGGAGAGACCCCGGGCAGCACGCGTAGCTTATTATACCGTGAGATATGACGTCAGGGACGTCAAGCGTCTGGGACGCTAAGCATCTGGGATGCTGGTGATGGTAATGGTAAATATGGATTAATGAATATATGAAATAGCTTTTCGGTTGGATTTGTGTTATGTGGTAAAAAATGGATTACTGGTTATGTTATGGTATTTCGGGTCGGGGACCCTAAATAGTTTTGGATTTATGGATTTATGTTTATGGCTTTGGGCGGTGGCCCACATGGTTTTAATATGTCTGGTGGTGGTATTCCACAGTGTTGGGCTGAGTTCCCACACTTGGTTTTAAGTTAACGGTTTTTGGGCTAAGGCCCTAATGGCTCCGTTGAGCAAATGTTTTGGTTACTGGTTTTCGTGGCATGCATGCGTTTTTATTGGAGGGCATAAATGTCTTATAAATGTATTTGATGAACTTATTGATTTTTGTCCACTCACAACTTTTGGTTTTAATGCCCTTCAGGTTGATTACGGATGCGATTGCAGCAGAGACTGAGACATTGCACACCTCCTCCATCGATCCTTGCGCACTCTGGATCCCCCGTTTGGGCAGTGGCTTTTGGTTATCCCTTGTCCGACACCTCTTGTTGGACGGGAGCAGGGCACATTACACGGTAATCCCGGTGGGATTGGGATGGGTCATGTCACTGCAGTGGGCAGCCGGGTTTGTGATAACCCTAGTAAGTGATTGATTGGACAAGTTACCAGGATTGTAATACTGGTGATCGGATTCAGAGGTGGACCGATCGTTGGATGTTGTGTGTGGAGTAGTGGGTACTGGCTGTCGATTTCCGCATAGAGTTGGAGTCTCGATAGCAGAGTTTCGTGAGTTTGGTCTGTACGAGGTTGTGGCAGACGCTGCTATCGATGGACGTGATAGAGTCTTATCGAGTTGGATAGAATAGGGTTTCCGTGACGATTGTGACGATAGGTTCGTAAGTCGTGACGATGATACGAGGTACGTGAGTGACGTACAATACGAGCAGTGATTCTGGATTTGACTCGGTGACGGCTGAGTCCGATCCCAGAATGAGATGTTGATGTTGGGTGCTGGCATACTTGCTACGCTACCCCTGTGAAGGTAGTTGTTATGAGTGGGACATAGAGGATCCCGAGTGGCTCAGTGTGAAGTACGGTAGTACTTGGTATGGAGATCAGTTTCCCCAGTGCTATGAGATTGAGTCGCGAGGGTGTACTCAGAAGTATTGTGGTGAAACGTGAGATCCAGGTATGAATGGATGAAGTAAGTGACGTTTTATGACGTATGGTCGGATGGTCAGATTTGGTGGTATACAGCGATTTGGCTGCAAATCACAGCAGGAGTCTGTTGTGACTCTTCAGCTGAGCGGTACATTGGATTAGGATGACTTGACATCCTTTTGGACGTGCATATACGGTAGTAAACGGATAGGTGAATTGGAGGTTACGGACGTGTGGATGGTGTCCAGTTGAGCTGTGGAATAAGGTTACAGATTGGGATAAGGTTTGATGCAAGGTCGGATTCATTTTGATTTTGGAATGCTCCATTCTCATGTGACCATCAAGTATAGACGAACCAAGACTTATACTGATTCTTGGGTTTCTTGGAATTGTCGTCTTCAAGTGATAAATTGGATGAAAGGTTGAATCCTTAGGTCATTTTGTGGGCCACAAAGTGTTGGTTTCCGTGTTGGTAATGAGTATTCCGAGGTCACTAAGTGTAGAGTGCCGGAGGATGACATTGGATGAATTTTGATGTCATCAACTTGGATTTATCCCTAGGTGGGATGACGAGGGGTGATTTGATAGCTAGGAGTTCAAGAGGGTGTAAGAACCGAACACCTAGGTTGTGGGTCAATTTGTTTGACTTGGCGAGTAGATGGTGCTTAGCATCACGGAAGGTGACGAGTGAGTGTCCGAGGTGACGGACTGACGTTTGCTTGGTGACGGACGGTTGGGGTCCGAACCATGGTTGGTGTGTGGATAGTAGTATTGTGGTTGTGGGTGCACCGGTGGGTTATGCACATTGGACCCGAGTGTACGAGTACGTTGTAGTTTGGATAGAGTCCTAGATGTACATGAGTGACGATCGAATTGGGTCCAACAGTGACAGTTTAGAGACTCACCTGAGTCTAGATGATAAGTGGTATCGCTGAGTGATGCGAGATACGATGCGAGGACTCGAGAGTGAGTCGAGGTCAGAGTAGCGCAGTGAAGTGCAGTGGAGCCAGGAGTTACCGGCTGGTCACGGCGGATGTGACCTGTGAGGGTAATGAATGGATAGTTATCTGATACGTTCGGATCGATGTGGTTGACGGGACTCTCCGAAGAGTCAGTTTTGAGTAGAGGAATTTGGGAGTGTTGATTCGAGGGTCAGTATGGACATAGGTTTGAGGATGACCTATGAGATGAGATTTGTGCCATTGGGATGGCAGGGTCTATAGGTGTTGTATGATCTGATGCTGGGCAGGAGGCCAGCTTGGCTGTGATAGCCTTAGTGGGGATGCATTTTCAGCCTGACGACTATCAGATGGAATGTGTCAGTGTGTCAGACTGAAAAGCCATTTGGATGTCAGCTTGGTATTGCTGACCTGTCAAAGTGAGTGACAGGCGAGATCGACGAGTGCCGACATGTTGTGTCGAGTGAGATACACGAGCAGACGTGTAGTTATCGAAAATGAATTGGAGCTTTGGAGGCTTTGATGACGGTACGTACCGAGGACGATACCGTTGAGTACGACTTGTGTATTGGACGTGTACTGCTACACGAGTATTCTCGTGTGGGTGCAACGATCCGTTTCAAGGAATAAGGTTGGATTCCACAATTTGGTTGTGGAATCGGGTCAATTTAAATTTCGAGGACGAAATTCTTTAAGGGGGGAAGTTTGTGACGACCCGTCCCGAATTAACGGGATTAATTAAGAATTAATTATGGATTAGCGAGACTAATCACGGATTAGACGAGGATTAGCAGACGTTCGGGAGAAATGACGATTTTACCCCTGAAATGGGCGAATCGTTGACTTTTTATTCAGGCGGTCAAATGGACTTTGACCAATGACTGTGACGTAATTAGTGACGTCACGAGTTCATAGACAGGAGGCACGTTCAATTCCGACGTTCGAGGAGGAAGTTATGACGTTCGGAAGCCCAAGGGCATTTTGGTAATTTGGGTCAAAAGTTGACTTTTTGACCAAGAGGTCCAATGGCCGAGGGCTGAAGACCGTTACCTAGATCGGGATGATACGAATCCGTAGACAGGCAGCACGTCGAACTCGTACGTTCGACAGCGAAGTTACGGTTCACGGAAGTTCCGAGATACTATTTACGGCGACACGTGTTTCGAGACAAAAAGTGAAGTTTTGTCTTTAGTAGGCCCAGTCACTTTTCAGTGGACCAATGGATGAGTGACAAGTGTCACCCATCCACTGGCTCTTAGTTCTCATTCATGCATCTTCCATTTCCTCTTCATCGATCATTTTCTTCATTTTTCCTAAACCAAACCGATCAAACTCTCACCCCAAATCCAACCCCTCAACCCAATGATCATATCTGAGAGACCAGAGAGTGAGGGAGGACCGGTGGACGCTGGTGGCCGGCCAGGAACGGCGCACCGTGGACGACGGAGGAGGAGTGCACGGTAAGCCCGATAAACCCATTTATCTTCTATTTTTCGATTTGGACATTATGGTTGCTATTAGATGATTAGGATGAGCTTAGGGGGTTATTAGGAAGGTATTAAGATGATTTTGGGAGGTGTTGGACGGCTGTGAAGCCGTGAGTGAATTTGAGAGAAAATGAACCGTGAGGTTCAAAATTAAACCATAGGATTGAGGCGTTTTTAGATTGTTTTATTGATTGGGTTAGTTAGGAAACTTGATAATAGGAATTTAGGAATTGAAATGGAGGAAAACGGATGAAAATTGAGGGAGAAACTGAGTCGAACCGGTCACGCTGATAGGTCCTCAAATAAGCGTTATTTTATATTATTTTATACCCTTTATACTTGACTTTGAATATTAAAATAATAAATAATTAGACAAATTAATTTATTTTGTGATATTTTTGTAGAAATAAATAAAGCTTGGAATTTGGAGCATTTTGGTGAAAGAATCGTCCCGATCGGAATTATAACGAAGAAATTATAGACGAAATATGAGAAACTACTGAAAATCGCAAGGAAATTCGGTGGGAAGCTGCTGAAATCCAGCAGCCCAAGCCAAATATCCAGCAGCCCCCCAATAGTTCCCAAAATCAGCATATTTGCCCCCAAAATCAGCAATTTTTCCCCAAAATCAGCCACTTTTCCCCAAAATCAGCCACTTTTCCCCAAAATCAGCATATTTGCCCCAAAATCAGCATCTTTTCCCACCCAATCTCATCATTTCCATCACTTCTTCATGTACTATTTTATTGCTATTTTTATATTTTAATTTTGTACTTTTAATTAAACAATTGTGGCATTCCCTCTATAAATAGGGAGGTCATTTCATGTATTTGGGGAGTCCCCAATTAGTTTCATTCTTCCATTTCTTTCTTAGTTCTTAGTTCTTAGTTCTTAGTTAGTTCTTTTGTTTCTCTCTTTTGAGAGACATTTTTGGGGACCATTTTTACTTCTTGTAGATTTTCTTATTAATTAGTTTTCTTTTAATTCTTATTCGTAATTTATGTTATTTTTATGTTATTTTCATTTCTTCATTACTATTGTTCTTGGTATTTTCTTTCTAACATTTTTAAGTAAGAATGCAATCTCCATGTGTTTTACTTTTTGAATTTCTTTTACTTCATATGTTTTAGTGCTTAAACTTCAATTTGATGTTAAGTGTTTTATCCGCTGTCGGTGCACTTAGAGTATAATTGAAGAGATTAAATGTTGATCGCTGTCGGCGCATTTAATTATAAACTTAAGGTAAATCATGTTGTAAATGTTTGAAGCATATTGATGTTTGACGCACATTAATGGTTGATGCATTTATAATATTGAAAGATATATGTAAGTATTTGAGATGATGAAGGTAGGATTTCGTGATTGGTTTTTTTATGAGCAAAATGTTAGAAAGAAGTCTATTTTTAGGAGTAGTTTAAATAATGTGATTGTTAATTCGAAATTACTTACGTAAAAGTGTGGGTTTTGTCTATGAAACTACTCTATGGTTTGTAAATTCCAATTAGCATGAGCATTTGCATTTTAATTCTTAATTAGTGTTTTCTTTAATTTAGTTATAAATCTTTTCAAAACCCCCCTTCTTTATTCTTTTTTTCTTTTATTCTTTTAATTCTTTAATTCTTTTATTCCTTTAATTCTTTATTCTCTAATTCTTTAATTCATTATTCTTTTATTCATCTCCCACTAACACATTATTAATGTTCCCTAATTTCCCCGGTTAAGAACGATCCCTATTTACCAATACTACATCTACACAAAAAGGGTTTAAATTGCACAATACTCAAATTACGTGTTTAATTTAATGCGTAGTTTGGGCGTAGTCACACGCCGATCTGAACCGGTCACTCCAGTCTGAACCGATCACGCCAGTCTAAACCGACCATCGCAGGGACAGGGACGATCCACAGTAGCCGGCGCGTGGGCCCACACGCATGCAACTTTTAGGGGCGCGTACGGGTGCGTGCTAGGGTTTTTGGGCATGTGTTCGACATACGAAATCATCTATTCGATGTAACGAACATTTTGGGACTGGTTTCGTGTCAATCGGACATCGTTTCGTTATAGTGAGAGACGTCCGAAGGTTTAGGTTCGAGTTTAAAAATAGTTAGAAATTCCGAAAAATTACGGGACTTTAGTGAGGGGTTATTTAGGTAGTTAGTAACCCTCTAAATTAATTTGGACATGTTCGGGAATCCCGGAGGCAACGATTGACCCGGGAGACGATTATGGCACGCGTATCGAGGCGCGACTTCGAACGGTCTGTGAGTGGACCCTTCTTTCGAAATTGATGCATGCATAAATGTTTTATAAGTATTTTAATATATGTTTTGTGTTGCCATGCGTGCAATTGTTTGCGGTAGCCTAGGATTTACGTATTTGCACGTATTTCGAGATTTTCAGTTTTATACGATGCATATACGTTCTAGGTTTTTTAACGAGGGTTTAGTAAATGGATTTCGGATTTAGAAACATGAACTCGGGCATGAGACCCATTGGATTTACAAGCTCTCGGACTTGGAGTCCATTTGATTTGACGAGGAATCGAACCTAGGGTCCATTTGAGTTATACCATCGAACCGAGGGTCCCGTTGATTTATGATCCGGGCTTGAGGCCCATTTGGTTGTAACATCGTGCTGGAGGCCCATTTGACTGTAGTATCGGGCTTGATGCCCTACTGGTTATGAAATCGGGCTTGAGGCCCCGTTGCTTTACGATTCGAGCTTGATGCCCAGTTAGCTGTGGTATCGGGCTTAAGGCCCAGTTCGATTTGTGAAATGAGTATTCGGGCATCAGACCCGGTTGAACCAAGATTGAAAGAACCATAATGAAAATGATCATACGGGACACTGCCCAAAACCTGTGTAAACGCACATCATACATCATATCATATATCTCATATAGCATACATCATATATACATATAATTCACACAACCAATTTTGTCACGGTTTCCAAAGCTACGTGTGTGCTACCCAGGTCTCAATCCGAGTCTTCTCAAAGTCAAGATCAATGTCCGTAGACCACTGACCCTACTCAAGGTAATAGTAATCATAGCCTTCCTGAGAGTAAGGAACCCAACTGGGGCGACTCCCACTCAGTCAGTGCTCTGTGAGTACTTCGGGGTCCACCCAGGCCAACGACCCTCCTTGGAGGAGATAATAGAACAGGTAAAGGAAGGTAGATGAACATATATATACATAACATAAACATTCATGCTCGGTTCCCCTGAACCGTCATGATCCATAATACCCATTATATTCATATACATATCGACAACATCCTCCATGACCGGTTCCCATAAACCGTCATGTACCATAATAACATAACCAGGGTTCATGTCGGTTCCCATAAACCGTCATGTACCATAACGACCAACAAGGGTTCATGCCGGTTCCCATAAACCATCATGAACCACGATACCATAACAAGGGTTCATGCCAGTTCCCATAAACCATCATGAACCTGGAAATCCATTTAAGGTTCCCTGACCTGAAATCAAAACCGTAAAGTAACCTGAGTCTCGTTCCCGAACATAGGACATCAGCTGGGCACCGTGCCCCGAAATCTGAGGTCATATGCCCGAGACAAAACCAAATGGGTCTCATACCCGAGTTTATCCTTTTAGAAATCCAAAACCAGTTCATTTAGACCAATAAAGAAATACAGACCCGTATAAGCACCGTATAAGGCCGAAACCTCGAAATACGTGTGTATACATAACCACATACAAATGCACCCATGGCATCATCAAAAAAGTAATAAAACATATAATAAACATTTATGCATGCACCAATTTAGAAAACAAGGTCCACTCACAGACCGTCCGAGCTGCCACCTCGATTTGCGTGTCATACGGTTCCCCGAGCCAATCACCATCACCGGGTCTCCTAAACCTGTCCAAATTTTAATAGAAGGTTACTAACTACTTAATTAACCTCCCATTAAAGCCCCGTAATTTTCCCGAACTTTTAACTATTTTTAAACTGACCCTAAACCTTCCTACATCCCGTAATCTATCGAAACGATGTCCGATTGACACGAGACCAGTCCCAAAATCTTCATTACATCGAATAGAAGATTTCCCGTGTTGAACACTTTCCCAAATTATGGTCCACGCGCCCTCATGCGCCCCTAGAAGGTCGAAAACACTGTTCATCGTCTTCAACCTCCAGCTTACTGTTCACGGTACTGTTCATCTCGGTTTTCTCCGATTTTCGGACCGATTTTAGGTCTATTTCATCTCCTTTTAATCCTAATCCTATTTTCTATCATTTAGACATTAAAACTCGAGCAAAAACCACCCAAAACCGTGCTTTTCCGATCATCAATGGTGGCCGGATTTTCTCCCGCCGTTCACGTCCATTTCCGACCATCACAAGCCCCAAAACTAATCCTATTAGCTTCCTAGAGTCCCTAGAAATGTTTCTCAATCCTTAGAATCGAACAAAAACTAACAAAACCGAAATTTGAATTTTTGGACATTTCCTTACCTCACGGGTTCACCCGCCGTGCCAACCGCCGTGAGCCACCATGGCCGGCCGTCGTGTCCTCCTCATCATCCCAGTCCTGCCCTCACTCTCACACGGTCACACTTGATGGAGGTTTGTGGTGGTGTTGTGTGTTTGAAGAAAATGAAGAAATGAAGAAAATGGTGGATAGGGGGGGTACGGGTTTGAAGAAGAAAAGAAGAAAATTGATGGCTGATGAGAGGGATATGGAATTGATGGTGAGGATTGAGAGATTAATTAGAAATGAATGGATAGGATTTAAAGATGAAAAGATTAATTATATAATAATAATTATATTAATATTTAATTAAGTGAGATCCACATTTTAGGGGTTTGGACCAATGGGATGAGTGACACTTGTCACTCATCCATGGGACCCACCTAAAATATCTAGCCCAATCAGATTTTGCCAGATCATCCCCGTTTTGAAGTACGTGCATAGTGAAATCGAACTTCCGTGACCTATAACTTCCCCGTTCGAAGTTCAATTTCAGCATGCCGCTTGTCTATGGATTTGTATCGTCCCGATCTACGTAACGGTTCTCGGCCCTTGGCCATTGGACCTCTTGGTCAAAAAGTCAACATTTGACCCCATTTAACCAAAATTACCAAAATGTCCCTAAACTTCTGAACGTCATAACTTCCTCATGGAACGTCGGAATTGAACGTGCCACCTGTCTATGAACTCGTGACGTCACGAAATACGCCACGGTCATCGGTCAAAGTCCATTTGACCGCCCGAACAAAAAGTCAACGTTTTGCCCACGCTTAGGGGCAAAACGGTCATTTTGCATCGTTCGTCCGATTTCGCCTAATTAATCACGGATTAACCTCACTAATCGTGATTAGTCACTAATATAATCTAGGAATTTGGGACGGGTCGTTACATATAGCCTCCATCTTTTCTATGCTACAAGAGTAATAAGGGTCCTGATAGTGTCTAATCTGGCTACTAGGGCAAATGTTTCATTGTAGTCGATCTCAAGCTTCTGTGCATAGCCTTTTGCCACCAGCCTTGCCTTGTGCTTTTGTACTGAGCCATCTAGGTTCATCTTTGTTTTGAAGATCCACTTCATACCTATAACAGGGTTTCCCTTAGGTCTATCCACCAAGTCCCAAGCTCCATTTGTGTGAATCATCTCAAGTTCAGCTTCCATAGCTGATCTCCACAAGTAATATTTAACAACCTCATTGTAGTTCTCGGTGGGGACCAACGGAGCGGGGAGTCGAAGGGGACATCAGGCGCCTGATGGGACATTGGTGGGGACCGATGAAGATGGGGTCCGAGGGGACATTGGGAGGCCGACCGAGCAGGGAGTCTGAAGGGACATCGGGAGACCGACCGAGTGGGCATCGGGAGACTGACAGAGCATGGAGTCCGAGGGGACATCGAGAGCCCGACCGAGCAGGGCATCGGGAGACCGACCAAGCATGGAGTCCGAGGGGCATCGGGAGACCGACCGAGAGGGGAGACCGACCGACCGAGTGGGCATCGCGAGACCGACCGAGCAGGGAGTCTAAGGGGACATCAGGAGGCCGACCGAGCAGGGAGCCCGATGGGACATCGGTGGGGACCGATGAAGAGGAGGTCCAAGGGGACATTAGAAGGCCGACCGAGTAGGGAGTCCGAGGGGACATCGGGAGACCGACCGAGCAGGGAGTCCGAGGGGACATCGTGAGATCGACCGAGCAGGGAGCTCGATGGGACATTGGTGGGGACCGATGAAGAGGTCTGGTCTGTTGTAATAAAGAGAGATAATATCTTAGTGGGGTCAAATGGCAGGGGGCAGGTTACCAAGCATGATTATATATATATTTTTTTGTGGTGGGTAGATGCCTACAAAAGGCTAAAAAGTAGCTATTATTTGTTTGCAGTGGGCAGAGTTTGCAGGGGTTTAAAGTACCAAAATTTGTGGTTTGCAGAGGCTACAATATATATATTTATTTTGTGGTGGGAAAGAGGTTTTGTGAGAAAAGTACAAAGGGCTTCGACCGACCGAGAAAGGAGAACTTCCCTGGGTTCTTCATGCGTATTCGACATATTGTATTTTCTGGGTTTTTCTTGGTGTTCTTGGTGGCCATGGTGTTTTAGCAGGTGAGAAAAATTGAAAAGAACCGACATAACCTTTTGTATCGATTCCCATAGATGGCGCCAAACTGTTGATGCACAAAATGTGCCAACTTAGGGGGCGAATGCTGCTCTGCCAAGTGCCCTGTGTAGACATGAAAAGGAAGGAAACTGGTTGGTCGGTCAGAGTATAGGTACCAGTGTGGTACCAGCCCAAAGGTACTCCGACGCCCAAGTCAGTAGTCGGTCTAAGGTGTAGGGTGAGTGGTGGAATGTATACTGTAAAAGTAGTTGTGAACAGTAAATGTTTAGTTACCTTTGTTCGACAAATGGACCCTTTTTTATGGGTATGGTGAATATAATAATTGTATTCTCCCGATGTGGGACAAATGTCAATTACTGTGGGACTAACACGTGGAGGTGCTATCCAGACCCGACTAGGGTTTGTTCGCATGAGTGGGCCTGGACCCCTTGGGCTTGTGCTAGGCGCTAGTGTTGGGCCGTCAAGTCGGACTGGGCCGATTCACTGACCGACAGGGCTGGGCCTCCAGAGTCGGCCAGTGGCATGGTGTTGGAAGAGGGCTGGGCCTCTAGGTCGGTCTGGGCCGACATGCCGAGCAGGTCAGAGGGCTGGGCCTCCAAGATTGGTCCGGATTGGTCGCCGTTTTGGTAGTGCGTTGGGCCTGCAGTCAATATGGGCTTCATGATCGGTCTGAACTTCTTTACCATAAGTTCTCATTTGATTAACTACACCATACAACCTAGAAATGTAAGTTGCAAGTGCCTCATTGTCATTCATTCTAGTGTACTCGAAATCACGTCTAAGTGATTGAAGATTGACATATCTCACCTTTGAATCTCCTATGTATTCCCGTGTTAGAAGATCCCAAACACCTTTTGAGGTTTCTTCATTCTGAATTCTTGGAAAAATATCATCATATCAGGACCCAACCCTTCTCGGTCAGGACCCGACTCATCTAGCACGATATTGTCCGTTTTGGGCCTCCTTGCCCTTGCCCTCACGGTTTTTTTTTTTCGGGAGCTCACGGTGCAACTTCCCAGGGGGGTCACCCATCATGGAATTGCACCAGCCTCAACTCGCTTAACTTTGAGGTTCCAATCCCCCCCAAAGCCACTTGAGCTCCCAAAAGGCCTCGTGCTAGATAGGTGTGTGCCTACACCTTTAAGGCACACCACCATTCCCTTCCAAGACCATTCCCCCCTCGTAGGAATGTGGGGTCATTCACCGTTCCCTCTAGAACACGGGTCTTACAATCCACCCCCTTAGGGCTCATCGTCCTCGCTGGCACACTTCCCGGTCGGGGTCTGGCTCTGATACCATTCTGTCAGGACCCAACCCTTCTCGGTCAGGACCCGACTCATCTAGCACGATATTGTCCGCTTTGGGCCTCCTTGCCCTTGCCCTCCCTGTTTTGTTTTCGGAAGCTCACAGTGCAACTTCCCAGGGGGGTCACCCATCATGGAATTGCATCAGCCTCAACTCGCTTAACTTTGGGGTTCCAATCCCCCCCAAAAGCCACTTGAGCTCCCAAAAGGTCTCGTGCTAGATAGGTGTGTGCCTACACCTTTAAGGCACACCACCATTTGACAGGACCCACCCCAATTATCACCCCGATAACCGAGGTGAACCCTGCTCCCGTCTGACAACCCAACACGAAAGACCGAAACAACCTCACGAAAACTACAAATTACATTGCCAGATAAGGGAGAATTTAAAACATCCAAGAGTCAACCGTTATGCAGAGCATAGTGCCAAACGAAAAGACAGAAACTACACTAAAAGTATCTACACGCACAACGGAAAGCTGAAACACTCCGGGATAACGCTAGAGTAAGCTACAATGCTCTATGCCTCCGACACTGCCTCAACGTCAACCCCCGCGCTAGCTCCACGACCTGGAGGGCATTTAAAAACCAGAAGGTGTGAGTGGACTAGAAATAAAAAGAGTTTCAAAAACAGTTTAATAAACAACCAGGGTTTTGCCCTCCGTTTTGAAAACATGCATGCATAACTCAGTGTCTGAAAACATTTATAAATCATATCATTTTCATCATGGAAACCACAACAACATAAACACAGTATGATAAACGTTATAAAATATTAGCAGTAAAGCATAAGATACCAATATAATCATCCGATCAAACCTGCTGGATCTATCCGAGTCTTTAAACTCCAGAGTCTTTAAACTCAATGCAGGCCTCAATATAATTCGAGTCTTTAAACTCCCGAGTCTTTAAACTCAACAGGCCTACGGGGGAAATATCAGTATATCCGAGTCTTTAAACTCCCGAGTCTTTAAACTCAATCCGGGTCTTTAAACCCAATCCGGGCCCGTCCCCCGTCATAACATAATGCGGGTCTTTAAACCCAATAACCAGATCCAGAAAATCCAACCCAAAACCATTTGAAAACCATTTCGAAATCCACATCCAAACCCGAATCCGAAAACCACTGGTCCGAAGCCATTCCGGCATCCAGAACCGTCATTCGAACCCAAATCCGGAAATCCCCTTTTCAACTTTAAAACCAAATCTCGATTACCGAAATCCGATTTCAAAACTGAAAACCTTGATCACCAAATCATCTCTCAAATCCATTTATAATCATTGAAAACCATTTATCATTTGAAATCCCAAAATCATGGCATCATAATCAGAAATCAAGCATTTCTCGTAAAACGTGCCAAATACGTAATTTCTTGAAAAACGTGCAATTATGTAAAACAGTTATAGCATATTCAATACTCATGAAATCACATGTAAAACCATAAAATAAGATAATAAAAGCAGTCATGCATGCTCGGTTTTAAGGAAGAAGTCCACTCACAGTTACCGGGCACGTCACCCGCGTCCCGTATGTTCCTCGTCCGCCTCGGGTATTCCCGATCCTGCGTCCCGGCCGCTACCGTGAGCTCCATCGTGCCTACTCGACTCCCCTCAGGCCTCTTGACACCACCACGGGTTCACTTCGATAGTTTGATCGCAACACAGCAACACCACCACCTCGATTCTTCTCTGTTTTCCACAGACACTCACACTCACACACACAGGTTTCCTCACACACCTCGCACTCACAATTCACTCACCATCTCTCACTCAGTCTCTGTTCCCTCTCTCGATCACCAGAACACACAAACACACTCTTGCAATCGATCAATTTCCTCTCTGCCCAGGCTCTGTTCTTCTCCCTCTCAAGCACGACTAACACAATCACACAGCCCGTTTAAGTTGCCCGCGACAAAGTGTAGAATCCTCTAGCCTAGCCCCACGTGTCCAAACCCCATGGTCCCAATCTCAAAAATATCCAAGGAACACTGCACACTTGTCCTTATCAGAATGCACAATTCCCAAGGCACCAAAAAAAGGACCAAAATGCCCTTATTTGTTCAATTTACGATTATGCCCTTTGCCGTTCTAGACCCATATCTCACTCGTCCTACGTCCGATGAAGGCATGTCGTCTGTCGTTGAACTCAGGACGACGAGATCTACCTAACGATCCTCGGTCTTCGTGTAAAAACCTTATCGTACAAAAAGTCAACTTTTCCCCCTATTACGAAAGTGCCCTCAACCTTCCGAACATCATAACTTCCTCCTCGGATGTCGGAATCGGGCGTGCCACCTGTCTACGGACTCGTGACGTCCCAAACTACGTCACAGTATTGGTCAATGCCCAATTGAACGCCCGAACTAAAATTCAACTTTTTGCCCAAACCAGGGGCAAAATCTTCATTCTACGCCGAACGTCGAAAGTAACCCACTAACCATCGATTAATCTCACTAATCCGTCACTAATCACTTCACTAATCCCAACTTCCGGGACGGGTCCTTACACCATTCCCTTCCAAGACCATTCCCCCCTCGTAGGAATGTGCGGTCGTTCACCGTTCCCTCTAGAACACGGGTCTTACAATCCACCCCCCTTAGGGCCCAGCATCCTCGCTGGCACATTTCCCGGTTGGGGTTCGGCTCTGATACCATTCTGTCATGACCCAACCCTTCTCGGTCATGACCCGACTCATCTAGCACGATACTGTCCGCTTTGAGCCTCCTTGCCCTTGCCCTCACGGTTTTGTTTTCGGGAGCTCACAGTGCAACTTCCCAGGGGGGTCACCCATCATAGAATTGCACCAGCCTCAACTCGCTTAACTTTGGGGTTCCAATCCTCCCCAAAGCCACTTGAGCTCTCAAAAGGCCTCGTGCTAGATAGGTGTGTTCCTACACCTTTAAGGCACACCACCATTCCCTTCCAAGACCATTCGCCCCTCGTAGGAATGTGGGGTCGTTCACCGTTCCCTCTAGAACACGGATCTTACACATCATCTACTGCATTCTGCAGTATGCTCAAGGCCTTTGCATCTCGGATCAGGTCTTGATGAGAGGATTGCATCTCAACCTCTTCAGTTCCTTCACGTCTCACAACTCTCTTAGGTATACCATATGATACTAAGCTCCACAGATCGTATGCCTTCAGGATTGTCTTCATCTTTACACACCAAAAGTCATAGTTAGTTCTTGTGAACATAGGAGCTCTCAGCTCACCGCCTGATCCTGCCATCACAGCTAGTGCTTCTTTTGTTCTCCTTCTTCTTAGATAGCTTCACACCCTCAGACGCCCCAGATCACAACGATCGTGGAAGCTCTGATACTATGTCGAAGTTCATCAGAGAGTTCATCAACAGCTGCGGGTGGATTGCTTCTCAACCAAGTAAGTGCACTAACTTAAATCTCCTAGCTGAATTGGTTGTGAATCAGGGTTAGTCTGTGATTATATGTGTTTAGAATTGCTTTAGGTGATTAGTGTTTAGGGAAAACTAGAAGTCGATGATGATTGAATGAAAGAAAATCACACAATTTGGATATGCACACCAACTGTTCAATGAAATGACCTGTGAGGAAAACTAACACATTCTTCACGATTCAATCTAAGATTTCATCATTCTCATTCCATTAACTCATCATATCTCTGTTTGATTCATTGAAATCCATATATAAGAGATTACAAGCTTTTCACACATTTTTCACTCTCTCACACACGGTTACAACACACACACACACAGCCTCTCCATGACTCTCTCATGGTCAAACAGTGCCAATTCATTTACTAGATTCACAGAACCATCACTGATCTGTCACACACATTTGCACAAACTTTTTCAATTCAGTTATCCACCTCAGCAACACTTTCCACCTTAGCAACACTTTCAACTTCAGCATTCCCAGCTTGAGTGTGTTACACTGGATTAAGCCAGCTGGCAGTTTACACTTCAACAGCAGTTGCCCCCAAAATTTCAAAAACTAGCAGGAACCAGTTTCTCATTCTCGCTCTTTCAGCGGGATGCTGCAAGCATCATATATGGGAAATAAAGTATTAAGTAATAAACAAAGGTGGTGCTGGTGAGAATATTTGATTTACACTACAAACAAACAGCAAAATATAGTCAAAGTACTGGTTCCTTCTCAATGACTTCAATTCCATTAATTTAGGAAACATTTTCAAAATTGTACGTCATTTTTTAATTGTCTCTCCCACTCGGTCCAAATATCTGACTCAGTTTAAAGACAATCATGATATGATCTCTCTCTCTCTCTCTCTCTCTCTCTCTCGCGGTTCCAGTCAGCAATATGACAATTTATAATCTTTATCATGGGTCAATCACACGACTTTGACCAAAACCACTCTCTTCACACTATAAGAAGCTTGCTTTCATCGACCCTCATAAATAGGAACCTGAACAACATTAATGGATGTTCAAAACGTGATGAGAGACTCATCAAGTACTATTATGGCCGTTGGCGACGATGCAAATAGGCTTCCTGGGTATCGATTTCATCCTACCGATGAAGAGCTAGTGAGGTTTTACCTCCGGAGAAAGGTGGAAAACAAACCCATTCGCCTTGACCTAATCAAACATATGGATATTTACAAATATGATCCTTGGGATCTTCCAAGTATGCTTCTCTTTCAATTAATCCTGGTTCCATATATATATTATTGCTCCACGTTTATATATATAACACATACTATATTCTTGATTTTATGAGTAAAGCATGCAAAAAAAAAAAAAAAAAATTATCAAAAAATTTAACTGTTGGATTATGTCCAGAGTCTGACTTTTTAAAGTTTTGGTGCGCCTCAGCGTTTTTCGTGTATTAATTTTTGTTACTCAATCAAAATATGTGCGCATACATATAATCTTGGTTAATTCTCTATATTTGGTGAAAATGCAGAAGCTAGTGGAAGTAATGGGGAAAAAGAGTGGTACTTCTTTTGCAGAAGGGGAAAGAAATACAGAAATAGCATAAGACCCAATAGGGTTACAAAATCTGGGTTTTGGAAAGCAACTGGGATTGACAAGCCTGTATATTCTGTTGGGGATTATGGATTCATCAATAATAATTGCATTGGGTTAAAGAAAACCCTAGTTTACTACAGAGGAAGTGCCGGAAAAGGTACCAAAACCGATTGGATGATGCACGAGTTTCGTCTTCCAGCTACTTCTGAAAAATCCACCATCAAGAACACAACTCAAGAAGCGGTATGATTAATTATTATGTACTAATCAATAATCTTCTAAATACGTCAAGATTGACCGTCTGATAATATAATTACATATGATGACGTATTGCAGGAAGTGTGGACACTTTGCAGAATTTTGAAGCGAAATAATAACAACTCATTTAGAAAGGTTGTATCAAATTGGCATAAGGAAGAAACTTTGAATAATCATTCCAATCAAAGTGTGACTGACTCATCAAGTTGTAATAAGACATGCAATTCATCCGAGTCAGATGATGCTAATATTAATAAGGATGAATATCATATGCATGAAGGTAGCCAGATCTTCCCAGGCCAGCTGATCTTAAAAGAGGAAGTAATAATTGATCCAAACTCGTACCTAAGCTTTTCGAATCCGAGTGAAGTAGATGATGAGTTGTTAATATCATCTGGTGGAAACTGGGACGAGCTGAGACCAATGGTCGATTGTGTTCTTAATCCTTCATTGTTATACAGTATTTGGTAGTACCGTAGTAGACATATATGCGTGCTCGATCTATTATTGACCTTCATTATATCATATAGTTAGGGGCTTAGACATGCACCCGCCCACAAAAGCATGAGGGGGATTCAGATCGCCAGCAGGGTTTTGTCTCTGTTATTGTCTTTTTTTCTTATTGGAAAGAACCTGGCTATTGACTCTTTGACTATTAGCTTTCATCGAAGGACAACTATGTAATTTAAATTTGTTATTTATAGTATTTCAATCGACTGGTATTTATCTCTACATATTACACGGGGGTTTCATATCGATTCTTATAAAAAGCAATGTTGATATATGTACTATATATGTAATCTCGCACTTTTAATGTATATCTATATATTCGAAAAAATTAATTCAAATTGAATATCAATTTCAAATATTTAAATAAAAATATATATGTATATTTAAATAAAAATGTGATAATTTAATTACTGTTTTTCATTTTACTAAAGAGTTGCTTTGTAAAAAAAAATCTCTCGTGATTAAAATTTGTAATCTCTTAAATATAAAAAACTGAAATATTCATATTTAAATTATACATCTTGTAAGACGAAATACGATATGGCATTTATATAGAAAGAAAATGAAAACAAACACAAATACAGGCGGAAATTGATTAATCCCCAAAACCGCATAGAAATTGTGTACATATATCACCTAAGAAAAAAAAATGATTAAAATCATATACATTGATCACTAAAATGATTATCGTTCAAAGTCTCGTTAGTGTGAATAAGAATGTACCATTAAAGTTTTGAATGATATATGTAATCAAAATTTAATTAACATTGCATGACCTATTCACTCATCTTATTTTCTGACTTAAAGATATGATTATTAATAAATATGACATAAGTACTAATTAATTACTGTCCTCACAGTTGTTTCATGACTTGTTTCATGAAATCGGGATTGGCACGTTGGAAATCAAATATCTCCTCGAACGAAATAAAGCCATCATGATCCTTATCGGTCTCCTCCATTCTTGAACGGACTTCGTCGGGCGCCGAAGAAGAGCCGAGTGCTTTGAGTGCATCGGCGAGCTCGGTCAACGAAATCTTGCCATCTCCATTGGAATCAAAGCGCTTAAAGACACGCCCACACTCAGCCTTAGCAACATCATCGGACATTGTGTTGGTGCTGTAATCAAATTTGGCTGTGGATGAGTTTAATTTGATTGTGTGTTGGATTTGACACGAGACGAAACAATTGACAAATTTATGTGATTACTAACAGCTAATTAAGTTTTTTCATAGACACCCGGTATCAGTGCCTAGAACATGAATCATGCATCACCAAAAAAACAAGGAGGAAACTTTGTAACGATCTTACGCATAACAAGGGTAACTGGTAACAACCTTGTAATTTATATTACCTTACACAGTTGGGTAACTTAAATGGCCGATCGAAAGTGAAATACTTGTGGACTCCAGTGCTGTTGGCTATTTTGATAAATGGGTGATAACAATTTGATTTGTGATACTAATTAATCCCCCCCCCCCCCCCCCCAAAAAAAAAAAACAAATTAATGAGTATGTGATATATACAATAATGACTTTTGAGTCATGTTGGACATCCTAAATTTTGCACCAAATTGAGTCCCAAAATGGTGTGGCATATTTCATGTCCCAAAAGAGGGCTCCAGCAGTCCATTTTTCATCCTCTATTTTAAAATTTTGATATTTTGGGTGTTCTAGATCCCTAAAGTTATCTAATAGAAGAGAGAAAGTAGCAATTTCTATCAACCCCCTCATAATTTGATGAATTTAAAAAATAATAAAATAATAAATAGAGGAAATTAACTTGAAACAAATAATAAAAGTATTTGATATTTACCAAAAGACAATACTTGCATCTCACCACCATAGTGGTATCTCCTCATATCATCATTTTAATTTATCGAATTGTCTTTATATTTATATTAATCAAAATTATTTTGTTTCTAAATCATCATATTAAAATTATTTCTGTGAAAATTGTAGGCCGTTTAAAAATTCATATATATATATACACGTTAAATAGATGGTTTGTCATGAAGATTTAATTGTTATCAAAATCGTTGATTTATTTTATAAATATGATGACTAAACGATCTCAATCTTATTTTTTACAGAGATAATTTTGACATGATGATTTAGAGAAATAACGATTCCAAATTTTGATAAATGTACAACGATAAATCGATAAATTGAAAGTGTGGCATGAGAAGTAACACCAATATCAGATGCAAGTATTTTCTATCGTGAAAATACTTGCATCTGATACTGCTGGACTAAAATTTCTCAAAGTAGTTTATCAAAATAACTTTTTAAACTATTTTAGCTAGAATTTAGTTTAAATTTAAGGACTCGATTAGAAATGCCCTTGCTCTTTAAAATATGCAATGAAAATCATCTTGTTCGGAGGAAATATCAATTGCTACTTTCTCTCCTATTAGATAAATTTAGGAATCTATCAAAATTCTAAAATAGATTATGAGATAGGAACTCTGTTGGAGTAGGATTTTATTTGAAAATCCTCAACTTGGCTAAAACATATATTTTAGAGACTATTGTAGATGCTCTATTTAAGTGCCTTGGATAAAATTAAAATTCTTAACACAAATGAAGCAGAAAATTGCATTATTGCCCTAGTGAATTGCCCATTCCAAAAACTTCAAATAAAACTACCATTTCACTAAGGGTTTGGTATGTTTTTTTTTTAAATAAAAATTATTTAATATACAATTACTTATTATTTAAAAAGTAGAGTAGATGTAAATTTTCAACAAAAAACAAGAATACTAGAATGGAGTCTTTAAAAAAATAAATTAGAATGTAATAATAAAATCAAATATTATATTTATAAATTAAAAACAATAAATAATGGTTAAGAGAAGATGGTAAAAAAAAAAAGGGGTTTTACATAGAGTGCCTGATAAGTAATAGAAAATTTATAATCACCAGCTCCAAACAACGCAAAACTGGGGCTAGCACAACAAAACAAAAGGAGTTATAGCCTATAAACTAATTTATAGTAAACTAAAACTCAGAATTAACACACAACCATACGAATCAAAATCCAAAACCCTAATCTGAAACCCTCTGAAATTTCATTTTGGTTTCGTCCAAAGTGGCCATCTGCTTCCTTTTCTTGGCAAACCCATTTTGCTCATCTGTGAACTGAGCAGCTGTCCGAGCTCGTAGTTCTTCCAAGCTCTCGCCTTCCTTTGCTCTCTCCAGAACCTGTAGTTGATAAGAAGCAGTTAATATAGATGATTTCTACCTTATAAAGGAGAATTCTCTGAGTCGCAGCTTTAAAATACTTCAATCCTTACCAGATGCCGACCATACATATGCGTGCTTGAAAGGGCTTGAAGGGCATTTTCCGCCTCTTGCTTTGTGATAAACTCAACAAATGCAAAGCCTCTATGCTGTCCAAACTTCATCGGCAATCGTAGGCTTTTAATCTGACACAGAGAAATTAATGTCAATGTAACTAATATTGTAATGTTTTACATTTAAATTCAGGTACTATCAAGGCTCAGGCGAACTAAAACTCAGAGGCTATTGCACATTTGGCCATTGTCCACGAGGCGCCAAAGACACATTTACAATTATTTATAGTAGAATATCAGCAGAAAAGATATTAGAGTATCCCATTCAGTCAATAACTTGTCAAAGTTTAGTAATTCACCTGGCCAAATGGACTAAATAGCTGTCTCAGTTCTTTTGCTGTAGCCTCAAACGCTACATTTTTCACCAGTAATTTTGTTGAACTTTTATCTTTCTCAACTTTTCTTGGCACTTCATCTTTCTTGGCATGACAATGTTGCAAAATAAGAGCGTGCCCATCCAAAACAGTTCCCTAGAAAGTGGAAAATATTAGTTGCAATGTATTCCCAAACTTGCATATTGAAGCAAATAACTTTGACCAGATTCTGGCTTTACCTGGAAATCCCTGCAAGCATTTGCGGCTGTCTCCACAGAATCGAACTCTATAAAACCAAAACCCATTGAGACATTTTTCCCGTTTTTCAAGTGTTTCTTTACCTGCACATGGAGAACGAGGATATAGACAAAAGAACCAAGAAAAATATCAAGGAAATAAAAGTAATGCTTGTAGGCAGCCGAATCATCACCTTGACACTTAATATTTTCCCCCCCTTCATTTGTTCACTAAAGTGATTTTTCAGGCCTTCGTCAGATGTCTTAAAGCTCAGATTCTTGACATATAGAGATCGTGACTGGGTAAAGGTTAAACAACAAAGATGGTAAGCATTATAATGCGCAGACAACACAATAGGCAGAATGTAACACAAGGACAAACAGGAGAAAAATAACTCAGAAGTGTTAGCAATAACGAAACAAGAAAAGCAGCATATATGCAAAGCTATGTTAAAGAACACTCTTATCCACCAGCATTACTTCGTAACAGAAGTATCAATTAAGCTTCATAAACCTGCAGAAAGAATACACAACTTTGATTGAACATAAAATGGCAGTTAAACGCAAGATGAATTGCACAATAATGGAAATTCACATATTATCAACAAAAAAACTAGAATTGTGTCTTGCAGTGATAAGATGAACAATGCTTTGATGTGATTCCTTTTGGAAACCAAATAAAAACAAGAATGAACTCCCTATTGCAAAATAATAGTTGAAAACTATATCATTAAATAAATATCTCATAGCATGAACTTCATCCAGTCACTTCAAAAAAGCAAAATAAATTAACAAATTACACCAGCTATATGCCTTGTACCAAAATTGCCTTGTACCAAAACATATGAACATATGATACACACTTCAAATATATATATATATATATATATATATATATATATATATGTAAGGCTCTATGGAAGGCTACACCAGCAATTAGCTAAGGCAGCATTATAAGGCAGTCTCCCAGCAATACTAATTGTGTATAATCGTGCCAAGCACCAAAGAGTTGTGCCTAGGATAAGTAAACTTTCTCGAGCTGCAGTTAGGAAGTAGGAAGTGGCAAACCAGTTTGTTTTCTATATAAACTGATGTGGAGACAAAAGAGAGAGTAGATAAGCCAAAGAAGAAAAGACCAGCATATGAAACCAAACCTCAACTCTATCAGGATCAGCATCCACATCAGATATTCCTTCCACATATTGCTCTAACATAACCCTTTTGACATCATGCTCACCCACCACGGTAGTTTTAATTTCAGTGCTCTCATTTTTGAACTTTGGCTAAGAACATTGTCAGGTGCCCATTCCAGATATAAAGGACCATCCCTGTATCATTGTGAATTGTAGGAAAAAGTGTTTATATTGTGACATAACTGTGTACCAATGTGAATTGCAGCTATTGGTAGGAAAAAAAAAAGACAACAGCGAGAATTGGCCACTGAGAACTCATCACGCAATTCCTTCAATGAAGATCCAGTAGTTTTGACATATTGTTCTAATAAGCGCCTGCTTTTAATGATTCTTCTTTGGAAAAAAGAAACCTGCTTTTATACAAGGCATAATATGCCACAACACTTTACAGATAACCTACACAAGAACCCAAACACTTATCCAGAAACATAATAAGTGGCATTGGAAGGGGAGGAGGTTACTGGATGATGGGACCAGCTAAGGTGCTTGAATAGACTTGTCTAGATGCTAACTCAACTTCTAAATTATACATTGGCCAATTGCTTTTTTTTTTTTGTCAGATTAGATTGAGGCTTTAAAATTTCATTGGACACGAGGTATAAATCTGGGCCTTATTGTGCTTGGGACTTAATTTTAATTGGTTCTAGCACTGGTCCAAAAAAAAAATTATCAGAAGTTAAAGACCAGGAATCATTAGTAGAAACCACTTTACACTCATATACACTATGTATCTTGTATCTGAACTCGAGGAAGCAGATAAAGACCCGGAATCATTACTAGACAATGAGAATAAAAGTAGCCCCTCCCCCAAATAAAAAAAAAAATCCATACAATGCACAAGGACTTTGAGAACAAGTTGAAAAGACAATACAACCATAAGGAACCCAAGCAGCAACAAACCCACAAGATTTTGTAACGCTTACTTGTAGCGCTTGTATGCTAAACCTTTAAAAGCTGCTCGAGCCTCAGCAGGTTCAAGAAAAACAACCTGAAGAATAAAAATTCAAGAAAATGATTAGTAGAAACCACTAACCAACAACAACACTACATCATGGTAAACTAATATCATCAGCCATTTCTTCTACCTCTTTGAATGATCAAAAGCTTGGGATAATAGAAGCACATAATAATACGTCTGCTTGACTAAGTGTCAAACAGGAGAAGAAAACCCCAACTATTAAACAAAATCAAAAGCAAACTGTCAAATATCCTATTACACCAGAAATCAACACTTTTTAATCCATGATAGTTGCAAGCCAAGTATGGCTGCTCAACGAAGATCTTAAATCTTGATGACGTAAGAATATCTTCATGTCTACCCTTCCATCTATTTAGTATGAATGACTAGAATCAAGCTATGTTGCAAACCCAGCAAAACTGAGTACAAGACAAAAACCTCCATTCTCCTAGTTCATAATCGACCTCATGCTTACTCATCCACTGTATGATCACTTAAAAAAATTCTAACAGCACTCAAATCGGGTTTCGACAATCAGTAACACAATGTGTCCAGAATACAACTGAAAGCTTAGATACAAGAAGAAAAAACATATAAAATATGCCTTTTTAAAATCAACGTTTTCAAATGAAAATCCTCGGTACAAAAAATGAAAATAGTCTTTGATGGAAGAACACATGAATGCATACCAAGGCCAATGTCTTTGTTGGCGGGAGAACGACCTTTTCCAAACTCCCAAATTTTCCAAACATCTCCACAAGTTCACCATTAGTAGAACCATACGGCAAGTTCTTCACCAATATAACATGGTTGCTTCTTTTAATACCATCCGTTTTCCCGCCAGCAAAATTCTCTAAAGTTTCTATATTTACTCCAGCATTTACAAGAGCCTTCTTTGTCTGGGCAATCACTTGAGTTTCTCCCAATGCAATACGTACAGCGAGATCATCAGCATCACGGTCAAGCAATTCACCCTTACTCACACCATACTTCCTAGCTATGTTCTCAACAACCTGTTGAAGAAGACATAAGATTAGACATGGAGAATCACTGAATAAAGAGTAAAATGTAACTAAAGAGGGGAAGCAAACATAATGTTCTATTCCTACCAGTATCAGGTGATCAATGCAAAAACAACCAATTAGAGTTTCCTATGTGCTAGAGAAGTATAAAAATTACAGAAGTATGGAGGATGGCAAAACAATCTCAAGATCAGAATAGATAAACCAAAATTTTTAATCATCATCTCTTTCTGCAAACTCTGTATACTGTAACTGTGTTTAGCATACCGTATCAGGGCGCATAAACAAAGTGTTCCACGCTCTTGTATCTCCACTAGCTTCGGATGCTTTTCTCTCATCCACCCTTTGTTGCTTAAGAGTTTTTGGAACTTGGCTTGTCGAATCATCACCACTATAGAGTGAGCAATGCCAAATTCAACCATACAATACAAGTAGAAACTCAAGACCAATTCCAATAAAGATAATCACAATAAAAAAATTCTAGAAAATGAAGTTGGGAAAAAAGACCAATCGAGGATAACTACTTACCCTAGCTTCTCAGATGGATTCTTTTGTCTGGCTGGCATAACATGCAACAATCTTCCTTGGAAAATTGAACCATCTAATTCTTCTAATGCCCTTCACCAAAAAAGAGAGTAAACAAAATCAACAATGATTTGATTTTATGGTAAAAGAAAAAAAAAACATGTGTGAACTAGCAAACAAAAACTTCCTGCCTATGATTAATATATTTTGATAATGAGAGACGCAAGACAGCAAGATATCCCTCATCACACATGGTTCTCTAATGAATAAAAACTTGATAACTATTTATACGAATATGAAGTTAGTTATCATGGATAGTTCAAGCTTGAAAACCAAATATACAGGCATAAAAAGAAATCAGAATTTTTGGAGTTTTAAGATGCATTACAATTCAGTTCTATATAATTCCAAATTTTCAGATTCAGTGTTTTGAACATCAAAATTGATTTGTTTGTGCCCAAAGTAGAAACTTTTGGAACAGACAGAATTAAATTTTCTATCAAACTTGCACCCCTAGTCCAAGCACAAAGTTATATTATAGACCAAAAACAAAATGTCAAAAGAAAGGACATCCGAAGGATATAAATACAACAGAATACAAATACAGAGAAATCCTTCTTCATTTTTTTCAGTTCCAGGTACTTTACCATTTTCCTTCACCCTATACTTTCGAGTATTAATTATTTTACAAGGAATAGGTAGCCATTTAAGCTAGAATTAGAGGCCTAGAAGGAACGATCTTTAAAAAAAATTACTTAGATTACGGAGCTTAGATACTTACACTAGCGATTCGATACACATGAATGAAGTCAAACTCAGATATGACACAGTGAAAGTTCAGAACTTCGGAATGGGATGATGTGAAGTAATTCAAGTGAAGAAGTGTGCGACATTTCATTTATGCAATCTGTCAAGATACATACTTTTGCCTTTAAATTCTATAGAATGCATTATATTTGCAATTATTAAGTTTGGTTTTGCTATCTTGTTCAGTTACACACCTGAAAATAGTGGAGATTTCTACCGGAGATCCAACATAGCATGTTCTAGGGCAAAGAAAATCCAACTTTTACTAAAATATAGACAAAGAAATGTGTGAATTAACGAACAAACACATGGCTCAGGCAACATAACGAATAATGGGAGACTTGAATGCGGCGACAAAAAACCAAGAGAAGTACAAAGAAGAAACTGTAAAATCCTAAGTTTTTCTTATTAAGAGATAACCTAGATAAACTGAAACCGAAGCAGTTATTTAAGAAATATACTTCCTTTTTCGTTATTAACACAGGAAACTTGGAGAGATTTGAGCCCTGGTAAATCAAAACTTAGAAGTTCCTCATCCAAACATACCCTAGGTTATTAGCACAACACATACAACAAAAAGCAATAGATCATACGAGCTTTGAATCATAGAAGGGTACCTTTTGGCAGATTCCGGAAGCGTGTAAAGAACATAAGCATATCCCTTGGAACGCTTGGTCTCTTTATCAATAACAAGATGAACCTGTACATCTCCAAATTTTCTAAAAGCCTCTTCCAGCTCATCCTCAGTGGTCGTAAATGGCAAATTACGAATAAAAAGACGACCGCTTTCAAACACTTCTTCATCTTCATCTTTCGAATTCGATGTGGGATTGCCAGGCTCAAGTACTTCTCCATTAACATCCACCGAAAGCCCTTCCTCTTCAGCTTCTTCTGCATAAGCTTTACTTCCTTCCTTTGCTTCTACTTTCAGAGACTCCTCCTCCTCCTCCCCATCATCATCATCATCATCACCACCACTTTCTGAATCCGACCAATTACTATTCACTCTGCTCTTAAAGTAATCCATATCTGAAATGACGTCGTCAAGCGCCACATTGCGTGGATCATTCTTAACACCTTTTTCTACCTCCACATTTACTGCAACAGATTTCAGTTCACTTTCCTTCTTGGTTTTTTCCAACTCCTTATCCACCAAAACAGATTTCTTTTCACTTTCCTGCTTGGTTTTGCCAATTTTCGCAGCTTCAAGAGCTACCAATGCGTCATTTGCCCACAATTTCGACTTGGCCCTTGGCTGCATCACCTCCAAAAACTCCTGAAGCTTAACATCACTATTCTCATCTTTCTCCTGACTCCGAAGTTTCTCAATGGCACCTTCTTTCTTGTCCTTTTTCTTCTTCTCATCTTCATCCCATTTCATCTCTTTCTTCAGAGAGTGACGACTCCATGGCCGAGGAATCTCTGGATCCCCAATCTTACGAGCAATCTCACAAGTAATTCTACAAGTATCTAGAAATGATCTATTGTAGTATTTCATGGCAGCCTGAGCTTCGCCCTCTGTACGGAACCCAATGAAAGCGAACTGCCTGCTCTTCCCCTGCGGGGTCCGCATCAGTTTTGCGTCTGTCACCTCTCCCTTCTCCGAGAAGTATTCTCGGAGTCGGCTCTCGTTCACATGCTTCGGCAAGTTCTTCACGCAAATCCTGGACCTGAAATTGAAGACCTTATGGTGTGTAAATATTTGCAAATTTTCCTGGCAACCAAACAGAAAATTGGAGAATTAATTTGAACTCACATGTTGTTAGAAGTCCGAATGAATCGTTTGGGACTATTCAACCGAATTTGAAAACAGGAAGCTGCCGCTTTGCCTCTGATTCTGGAAATCGACTCCGAGAGAACAGGGTTTAACGCTGCAAGCCTACAATGGCCGTGGTGAGGTTTTTGTTTTGGCGGCAAGAGACTGCCAAAAAGCACAGGCCAGAAAACGTAAATACAGTCTATTGAAACGAGTTTCTTTGGTAGGGATTTTTTTTTTCCTTTCAAACAAATAAATAAAAAAATAGAAAAAAGTGACTTTGTGAAAGTGGAAATATGAGATAAAAGGGCAGTGACATAAATATTGAGCAGTTTTCATGCTATAACATACCGTGCACTCATTTTGAAAATTTATAGAACTGACACATAAACGAATTTTTGAGAGAATATGTGATTTCTAAATGATTTTTTCATAGATTATGTGTTTTCCTTTCCATTAGTATGTAACTTTAAATATGCATTTAACAATTTCAAAAAATAACAGCAAACACAGCAACCTGAAAAGTTAGGACCAAAGATATAAAGCTTGGAAACCTAACCAAGACCATACATTTACAACACATAAAAACGTTATAACATTTTACAATAAAAAAATCAATTGGATCGCGCAAAGGCCAAGTATGACCAAATTCCAAATGAGATACCCACTGTTGGATCAAGAGGCTGTAGTGACAAACTAGAGATAATACTAGGTTTCATAATTCAGTAAAAACACATAATTTTTATCGCCAAACCAAAACTTTAATTACATTCCAAATAGCTGCTTCCCAATCAGCCAACAAGAAGAAAACGTAATGTCCTTGTAATGTTAAGATACTTGAAGCCTACACAGAAGGGCAATCTGACTTTATTCCATAACACTTACATCCCTCCCCAACGTGACCTCAAGAATCCTTCTATTCCTCTCCAATTGAATAAATTAAAAGGCCTATATAACACCACAGGTTTATAAAAGGTTTGCCTTCTTGACACGGAAGGCTTGTGCCTTCCAAAAAAGAAAGAACACATAAACTCATTTGTTCTTCTGAATATACATTTCCCTTTTTTTATAGGAAACAAAATTAATAACTATTAACTCACTATTGAGAAAAACTCTACATCTAGTTCTTTCCACCAAGTATACCACAGATGACTCTGATAGCTAAGTACATATTCAATCATGTTTCTAATCAAACTAAACAATTAAAATTATAAAATATATTACGCATAGTATATTAAGTTATCTTAATCATATCAATTACAGTGAAACTCCACAACACACAATAAAACAAAGTAAATGGACCATGAACAACCACTATAACAATTAGTAACAAAATAGCGTATGCCAGTGCAACACCAACCTGGAAGGCTAGTAACACTGGTCCCCCTCTAATTTTTTTTTTCTCATTGATGAGAACTCAATTTTATCAACGAAAAGCAATCAGAGATTGAATTAAACACTAACCCAGAATACAAATACAGTTACGATTTCATCATCAATTCAATCCAAAGTACCAAGGTATCAAATAATTCAGAAATAAAAAACTCTAACCAATTTCATACCAATATGCTCAAAACCTCTAATCAAAATCTCTACCTGAATTGGGGGTGGGCCTTCTGACTACTGAGAAATGCGACGGGGCCGTGAGTCCGTGATGGCGACACCGTGACTCGAGGTCGTGAAGGTTTTGACGGCGAGGTCGTGACAACGAGGTTGTGACGGCGAGGCCGTGTCTTACTATCTAGCGTAAGAGAAGAAGGCTGCGTGCGGCTATTAAAAATTTAAAAATTTAATATGGTGATGTCTTTACTAAAAAAAATATATATTGAATTATATATCAACTTTTTTCTTCCTTTGATTTAGCACCGGCGATTAAAATTTTTAAAATTTAATATGGCGATGTCTTTACTAAAAAAAAATATATCTAAAATTTTCCCCTTCTTTAATTTTTGCTTTCCCTCCTTCGTACTTTTTTCCATCATTATAGCTTTAATTTCTTTCATTCGTCATTTCAATTTTCTCTTCTTCAAATTTTAAGTACAAACCAAAAAAAAAAAAAAAGATTTAGAAATTAAATGAAACTTGTTGGAAATAAATAAATAAAACTTTCGCCCCGGCTAACCTGTTTGATCTTATCAGCCTTGTGACGAAAATAGGGTTTTAGGATTTATGCACTATAAAAAAATGTCTCACTCATGGCATAACATTTTAGCATTTTGGCACAAATGCTATGAAATGTTATATTTTTTTAAAAGAAAAAACCTAAATGTTGTAGAAATAAAACAAAATGCAGAGAAGAGGGAAAACCAAAAATATAAGCAATTTAAAGGAAATTTGTAGCCCCTTAGCACAGGTCAGCATGTCTAGTGGTAGAGGTAAGAGTAAGAAGTTAGAGGCAAAGTTTAGCCCCTTATGATATTGTTTATGATATTTTGTCCGATACTATTTGTTGTTTTTCTAATGGAGAGGGGTTAGGGTAAGAATTCATATTTTTAATTTTTTTAAAGATAATAATATAGAAATATTACATAATGTATATGAAATACAACTTAATTTTATTGTATCTTACTTAATTTATATAGATATGAAATATTAAAAACACACTAAAAATAATATATATATATATATATATGTATATGAAATATGAAAAATATAAAAAGTATATGAAATATAAAAAAAATATGTGAAATATAAAAAATATAAATAAAATAAATAAGATTTTGACATGTGTCAGCTTTTCATTGGGTGCTATTTAGCCTAGCCAAGACAATGGGAGAGGCTAAAATAGCCCTAGTCCCAGCCCCTAGCCCAACTTAGGCCATGCCAGCTTTTTCCATAAAATACTGTTTTGCATGGGGCAGAGGCCAAAGCATGCATTGCCTTGGCTAGAATGGTCCCATTAGAGCAGGCCCTTTACCATAGATAGGCTAAGACGCCTTTACTAAGCTCTAATGAGACCATTCTAGCCAAGGCAAGGTATGCTTTAATGTCAGGACCCGTCCCAATCCCCCTGTGATTAACGAGGAACGCTCCTGATCCCGTCTGACACGGGGAAAATTAAAACCTTTAGCCTTCCGACTTCCAGAGTACGCCAGGATCCAGAGGAGATATGTGATGTCTCGGTCTCTGCTACAGTCTACACCGTATTCAACCTGAAGGACATCGAAAACAGAAAGAATGTGAGTGGACAAAAAGTAATAAGTTTAGTAAAACACATTTCATAAAAGACCTTTATACCCTTCACTAAAAAGCATGCATGCATAGTAAAACCATTTATCAAACCACATATGTTTAAACAACCATAATTATACGGGCCCCTGTCCAAAATCATTTACAGAAATCAAGAACATAATAAACATATGTGGGATCTCAGCCCAAATCCATTTATCAATCATAAAACACAATTTCGTAAACCAATTGAAATCATGTTTATCCAGTTCATATAACCAATCCTGTCACGATATCTAGAGCTACGCGCGTGCTACCCGGGTTCTCAAAGCCCAAGTCTCTCAGGGTCCACCCAGGTCAATGTCTATAGATCAATGACTCTCCCTGAGGTTATAATCCATAGCCTTTCTGAGAGTAAGGAACCCAACGGGGGCAACTCCACTCAGTTAGTCCTCTGTGACTACTCCGGGGTCCACCTAGGCCAACGACCTCCCCCCCCCTCCGGAGGAGACATTCCATATATAAAGGATGGTATACGAAAAACCTTTTGAAATCATTCTTAAAACCTTTCAAGGATTCATGTCTGGCCCCCATAAGCCGTCATGAACCATAAAACCTTTTGAGGGTTCATGTCAGTTCCCATAAACCGTCATGAATCACAAAAACCTTTCAAGGGTTCATGTCGGTCCCTATAAACCGTCATGAATCATAAATCCATTTACGGGTCCCCGACCCGAAATCAGATTCTTAAAACATAACTGGGCTCTAAGCCCGAATCCACATACAACTGGGCCTCCAGCCCGAATCGTAAACCAACTGGGCCTCGTGCCCGATTTAGTAAACTAAATGTACCTCGTGCCAGATTTCGTAAACCAAATGGGCCTCGTGCCCGATACGTAAGTTAACTGGGCCTCGAGCCCGATACAAAAACTAATTGGGCATCGAGCCCGATACGTAAACCAACTGGGCCTTCGGCCCGATGCCTTATTAAATCAAATGGACTTCAGGTCCGAGAGTTCGTAAATCAATTGGGTCTCATGCCCGATCCATATTTCCAAATCCGAAATCGATTCAAGAACCAATTGGGCCTCCAGCCCGAGAACGTCATTAAAAGGACATCGAGTCCGAGGGTTTCCAAAAAAAATGGGTCTCGAACCCGAGTTTACCTTTTCAAATCCAAAACCATTTCATGAAATCATTTCCAAAACTATAAGTACGGAAAATTAGTACAAAACCATAAACCTCGATTTACGTGCAAGCACGTAAATAGCCTCGAAATGCGTGAAATCATATAAATCACAACCATCCAAATCCACATCATAGAATCATATTCATAAACCATATAAAACATTTATGCATGCATCACAGTTTAGAAATTAAGGTCCACTCACAGACCGTCTTAAGCTACCGCCTCTATTTGCGTGTCGTAAGCCTCACCGAGCTAACTGTCGTCATCGGGACTCCCAAACCTGTCCAAATCAATCTATAGGGTTACTAACTACCTTATTAATCTCTCAATGAAGCCCCGTAATTTTCCCAGATTTTTAAGTATTTTTAAAATCGATCCTAAACCTTCGGATGTCCCGAACATTATCGAGACGGTGTCCGATTGATACGAAACCAGTCTCAAAATGTACGTTACATCGAATAGAGTGTTTCACATGTTGAACACTTCCCCATAGGACCCACCACTTGCCCTTACGTGCCATCCAAAGGGGATGCGCGTGAAAGCCACGCGCCCAACACTGTTCAACCCTAACCTCGCGTGAACCCGGTCCTCTGGTTTTGAACCGGACCGGACCGGTCTGGACCGGTCCAGCACCCAATCTCGTCCATTTTCAACCCATTCTTTTCCATTTTGATTCCTACATGTTCCTAATCATAAACCCAAACTATCCAGCTCCTAAAATCATGAAAAACGGGTTGAAAGACTACCTTCATGATTGAAACCCGAACCAGCCTCCTGCAACCAGCTGTGGCCGTCGTCTCCGGCCGTCACGGCTTCCATTTTCAATCCTAAATAGTCCCTACGCCCTCCAGAAAACCATTTCCATTAATAGAATCGACCAAGGTCCTTTAAAACTCAGTTTCCAAATTTCAAAATGCTTACCTCACGGTTTCGGGTTCCTCCGTCGTGGACTGCCGTCTCACCGTCATCCTCAGTCCCTCGGGTCATTCTCTCACAGTCAGTCGTTCATAAAAGCAGGTGAAGATGAGATGTGGTGGTGGGGTTATGGTGTCTCAGGTGTGTGTTTGTACGGAGGGGGTGCTCGGGTTTGGATGAAGAAAAATAGAAAAAGATGATGAAGTTTGATGAAGAAGGGAGAAATGGACGGTGGATAGGGAGGGGAAGATAAGATGAATGGTTGGGATTAAGGGATGAGAGAAGTGGAAATTATAAAATAATAATAATATTATTATTTTAATCCCAAGACCCACCAATCAAGAATTAGATCCACTTTTTGGAGTTAAGGACTAATGGGATGAGTGACACTTGTCACTCATCCATGGGTCCCATTTTAAAAGTCAACCAATCAGATTTTGCCACCTAATCATCGTCTCGTAATACGTGCATAGTGAAATCGAACTTCCGTGACCTATAACTTTCTCGTTCAAAGTCTGATCTCGGCGTGCTGCCTATCTATGGATTCGTATCGTCCCAATCTACGTAACGGTCCTCGGCCATCAGACCTCTCAGGTCAAAAGTCAACTATTTTTCCCATTTAACTAAATTACCAAAATACCCATGAACTTCCGAACGTCATAACTTCCTCCTTGAATGTCGGAATCCGACGTGCCACCTCGCTATGAACTCGTGACGTCCCGAACTACGTCACAGTCATCGGCTAGAGTCCATTTGACCGCCAGAACGAAAAGTCAACATTTTACCCACGACAAGGGGCAAAATGGTCATTTTACATCGTTCGTCCGATTTCGCTCAACTAATCACCCATTAACCTCACTAATCTTGATTAGTCACTAATCTAATACCAAAATTCGGGACGGGTCGTTACATATGACCTTTGTACCATGCAAAACAACATCTAATGGAAAGAGCTGGTCTCGCCTAGCTTGGGCTAGAGCTGGGGTTAGGGCTGTTCTAGCCCTTCCCATTGGTTTGTTGGGCTAAATAACACCCAATGAGAAACTGCTATATATGAAAATCTTTTTCTTTATATTTTTCGTATTTCATATATTTTTATATTTTTCATATTCCTTATTTCATATAATTTTTATATTTGATATATTTTTTCATATTTCATATATATATTTTTTATATTTTTGGTATAATTTAAAATTTCTTTATTATGATAGTATTTAATTATTACTTTTATATCTATATAAATTAATTAAGATAAAATAAAATTAAGATTTATTTTATATACATTATATAATATTTTTTACATTATTATCTTAAAGAAAATAATTCTTAAAAATATGAATTCTTGCCCATAATCCCTCCTTATTAGAAACACAACAAATAATATGGGTTGAACATTGCATCTAGCCTCTTACCCTTACCTCTACCACTAAACATGTTCTTAGGTCCAATCCAAAATAGATCTGCCTCACAGAGTCTGTCGTCTTTCTCTCGAACTCTCCCTTATCTCTCATCTCCCGTCTCTCACCTCCCTCTTCATCTTTCATTCAGCCTATTCCATCTCTCTGGTCCACTAATTTGTTGCGTATAGTTTGGCAATAGTGGAACAGGCTTGCTTTGTTCAACCTCTTCTTCTTTCTTCCCTCACGAGCAGCTCTATTTAGTGATAGGTAATGCCTCTCCCTTCCTTGACCCTCTTTTTGTGATATTCATATCCAAAATTTTAAATTTAATATGCTCTTATTCTTGTGAGGTTTTGTTTGGAATTCATTGAAGAGCATTTGTAGGTTTGGATTTAATTTGCGGCCATAGTAAGAATTTCAATCTTGTTTCCTTCTCCCACTGCTGCCAAATTGAGTTTCTCGGGTTATTGATTCCTTAATAGGGTTTGAGCGTGTCTGTCTTCTAATCTATGAATTTCTCAGTTCGTTCGCACTCACTCCTCTCTCAACGTCCACTGCTCTCCACTATCTCTTCACCTTGCTCGCAAGTTGCTTGGCTAGCCGACTTCTTGTGACTTATCAACCACACTCTCTCCAACCTTTCATTCAGTAAGGTTAATTTTCCTTTCATTTTCTTTTGATGAATTGATCTATATGGTTTTCATTTTGTTCTTAATTTTTTTTTTCTAATGAATTGATTTTGTTGCCATCCATAGCTGATGAGATTTTCCACTTACGGTTCATATTCTATTTAGTGTATAGAGTAGAGACTTCTGGTAGCGATTGACTTCAAACCAACGTATTTTGAGAGATTTTATGTGGCGATGGATCTTGGATTTGGACACGGAGGTGTAGTTCTTAATTTTGGGCGTTACAATTTCTGGTATTGTAGAATTTCAATTTTGGACTGTACTTTATTTATGTTTTCGAACCATAGATAGTCATTTGCAGGTTATGTTGTTATTTTGAGCAAAAAAGCAGAAATGGCAGTTGGAGCCTCTAAGGTATTATCTTCTAAATAAGCTCTGAGCTTAAAAACGAATGGTTTTAAGACTAGATCATGACTCTTTGCTCCTTTATTCTATGGATTGAAAATGGATGATGTTTGATTGATTAACTTTGTGTGATGAACACTGTGACGTTCAATGCACACCACTTGTTTGATGAAATTACTCTTAGCGATTTTTCTTAAGAGAATAAGTTGTAAAGGTATGCATACAAAGTTATTGCAGGGCATATGTATCTTTGTTGCACTTTGTTTGGTTTCTGAGAATTTGATATGCATTCTACTTTGATATTAGCTGAAGACCTGCCACTTCCACTGTTTCACGAGCATGCAAGTTATTAGACATTTTATGATCACTTTTGTTGTAACGACCCGAAAATTCGAAAAAAAAAATTTGGAAAATTTGAAGGAAATAATGATTTTACCCCTGGTTTTGAGGGCAGAAAGTTGACTTTTTGACCGAGACATTTTTTGGAATGAACATAAGGACCATTGGGTAGGTCTCAAGGCGCTGAGTCCGTAGACAAGCGACATGCGTCAATCGGAGTTCGGATGGCAAAGTTATGGGTCTAGAAGTGCGAGGGGCATTTTGGTAATTATGTGTGGCAAGTGCAAAATGGTAATGTGGTGACTATGATGGCTGATTCAACTATGTTAATGTTGTTTTAACCAAACTATGGACACCTGTAATTGTTGAATTGGGCGTGGGGTTGCCACAAGGTGACATCTGTCACTCTAATAAAACAATTAGTGGCACTAATTGTTATAATGAGGATTTGAAATCTTCACTTGGCCGTTTAACATGAACGGTGTAATTGAGAGAAAACAGAGCATCATTGTGCTCAACACCCAGACATCATTAATCCCCTTCATTCTTGATCAATTGAGGAAGTTTGAGAGAGGAGGAGCAAAGGAATTGAATGAAAAGAGAAAAGGAAGGAGAGACAAAGCCCAGGGAACCCGAAACTCAAACCCTTCAAAAATTTGAATTGATCAAAAATCGAATTTGGAATTCTGAGCCATAAATAATGAAATTGAGCTGGGATTGAGTCTCCTGAGATCATTTCGAGTCGACCCACTTCAAAAACGAAAGGAATCGAGGCAGTTTTAGCCAAGAATATGACCTACGATCATTTCGAGTTAGTAAACTTGAGTTTGTGAAATTGAAGGTAAGGAAGTGTTAAATTAATCCCGAATTTCTGTTTATGAGGGTCTTAATATGGTTACTGTTTCATTAGATTGAAGAAATTGATTGAATTCAAATGAATTGCAAGATGAACAGTGCCCACCCGTTCTTCGAATTTTCAAATTCGAACTCGATAGGATTGAGGTAGCTATTTGTGAAATTGAAGTTACAGAGCTTGAATTAGAATTAAGGTGATGCAGTTGGATGATTAAACTATTGAAATCGAGGTCAAATTGACGTAGTTCTAATCGGGTATCTCGCGGGTTGTACAGCCTAATTGCAGGGTAATCGGGCGAGGAAGAGACACTGTAGCTATAATGTAGCTGGCGCGTGGCTTCCACGAGCAGCCACTCATGGAGGCGCGTGAGGGCGCTTGAACCCTCGTCTCAAGGTGATTTCAACATGAAACTTACTTCTTTTGATCTAATGAACATTTTGGCACTAGTTTTGAGTAAATCGGATATCGTTTCGATAGTGTTCAATGTATCCGAAGTTTTCGTATACGTTTTAAATATGTATTTAAATCCCGAAAAAAATTGGGGAAAATTATATGAGGTATATTGAAGTGTTAGTGACCCTCAATAATGATTTTGGACAGGAATTGTGATTTCCGGAATTTACGGAAAAACGTGCAGCTAGGAAGCGGCTCGTTTGGACGATGTGTGAGTGGACTTTTGTTTTCTACCCAGAATGCATGCATATATGTTTTAAATGCTTTATTATATGATTTTCCATGATTTGATATGATTAATGTTCCGATATGATGATTTATCGATTTTCTGGATTATTATATTGTTTTGGGCACAATTTTCGCGAAACTGTGACACTGAGGTTTTGGGCGTAGGCCTGGGGATTGGAAAATGATGTTTTGACTCGGATTATGAGTCAGGAATTGATTTGATAGTTTTATGTAATATTTTTCAGATATAATTTGTGTATTTACATGAAAATAGCAACTCAGATTACGATTGCACGGATTTGCGTGCAAATGCTATATTGGGCTTGAGACCCAATATAGTTGTGATTTTGATTGAATTTGAATTTCCAGGTGATTACATGATGATATTAATGGTTTTCGGATTTATGGAATTAATCGAGACTCTGGTTTTTACGGATTTTGAGGAAACTATGTTTTGGGGCGAGACCCTGTGATAATAAATGATTTTGGTTTCACATGCAACTGTTTTTCACTGGTTTTATGATGGTGATATGTTGCGGATATTAGGGCTTCTGGTTGGGAATATGTTTTCCCCGGAGTGCACCCTGGAGATAACCCTCGCCTCCGGGATGGGATGTGTTCGCCCGGAGAGGTCACGTAGCACGGTCTGTTGTCCTACAACCAAGGAAGGCTCGACTCAGATGTGCTGGTATTATGTGGAGATCGATCAGTGATGTGTTCACGACGATCTGGAATGTCGGCTGGTGATGTGTTCACAGCGACGCACTCGGATTTGAGCGGTCCTTGAGCCTATTGATTTGCACACGTTGCAGGGATAACGTGACTAATGAGATTGGATATGGAAATGAGTCTCGTGGTTTTATTGAGATTTGTGATTTATTGATATTTGTGTCTAGATACTTGATATCATGAATTGATTTGATGAACATGAGTTTCAAGGAAAATTTGGACCATGGGAATTTAGAAACATGTTTTGATTTTATCGGTCCACTGTTCATACTTGATTGATTTCACACTATTACTCATGTTTTATGATATGCATGCATGTTTGTGAAACTAGAGGGTAAGAATGTATTTTGGTAAATGTATTTATAAAAGTTGGTTTTTTCCACTCACACCTTTTCTGTTTTCTTGACCCTCTAGGTCGTAGCGCGACGATCGAGACTGGTCGGGAGGTGGAGGCATGAGTGGGCACAGGTATGGTTATCCCTTGTTTGGAAAGTGCTAAGGGTATTTTCACAACTTCAGTTGACTTATCAGACGGGAGCAGGACCGGGTACAGTTATTTATGTCCTTCAGAGACAGGTCCTGTCAAATTGGTATCAGAGCACTGGGTTGCTGATTCTGTTGCCACATCATGCCTCCGAAACGTAAGCCTCGTGCGCAACCTGGTAGTGAGACGGGTATTGGAGGGTATATGAGACCTCGTGATAGATCGGAATTAGATTGACCCTGGATTGGGGGTCAGATGTAAAACAGTGTACATTGTGAACTACTAACTGTTAAACACAGATTTGTGTGGGTCCCAAGGATGAATGAGCTCAGAGGCTAGAAAGATAGCACAATTGAGCAGGTTGGACCCGGGATGCGATTATTCTCAGTGAATTCCTTAAATGGAATGTGTGTCTAACAAGTCTAGAATGTGATGGGATATCCCGTAGGCCTTATTGGTTGTATAAGATGTGGTTCACTAGAGGTATTTGCTCGGTGACCGGGTATGCCAATGATGGCATGGATGATTGTTATGAGATTGGACTCAAGAGGAGTCGAGATATGGATACAAGACTCAAAATGAGTCAGGATATTGGTTAGGACTTGAGATGAGTCATAGTAATGTAATAGGGCTCAGGAGGAGCCGGAAAGGTCAAATATAACTATGGTTTCTAACATGGCCGACCCTTGATTGAGGAATGTATGGCACCTAGGATGCCAAGGATTGGGATAGGGTCAGATACTGATGGGTTATGAATATATGGATTGGTATTCCTTAACCCTGTTTACTGGACTTATGGATTTGAATGGGTCGTGTCAATTTCACTTAGTGATTTAAGGTTCGGGCGGAAACCCATGGTAAGCAGAAATGGTGACTTAAGAGATGGTCTAGTTCAGTGGGACGCTAGTTGGGTCCACTGGGAGGTAAAATGATAAGGTTAATTATGCAGGAATAGTTATGATTGTGGGTCGTCTGGTCACATCATCAAGAAAGGTTATATGTTGATAAAGTGATAGGGAACCGTTGGGGTGCAATGGAGCAGGGATTGACTCCTGTATTGACTGCTGATGTAATAGGCGAGGGAAGAGTTGGTAGGCCTGTGATGGACCATATGGGCGTGGTCGAATTGGGACCACATGCATGAGGATTTTAGTTACTAGCAGGAGGTCTGAGTAGCCCCTGAAGTGATGACCTGGATACCTATTACTTGTGGTTATGACGTAGGTAATTAGTAGGTCCCGGGCTATCCACTCTTTCATGTCTTAAGATTATACATTGGATGGATATGGAGATGTCAGTGATTGGTTAAGGTATGGAAATCAATATACCGACTGGAGATACGGATTTGATAAATTTGATGATATTTATGTGGTAACCTTGGTAATTATATATGGTGAAAGACCTACCGATGTGAGGCTACCCAAGATGACAGGTGTTATTCGCCTAATGGCTGACTTGGGGTATTCCTAGACTTGGATGTTTTGGATGTAATCCTTGGGATGGATTGGTTGATGACTCATGATACCTATATTGAGTATGTCGATTAGAGAGCGATATGTGAAGTCCAGGATTACCAGACGTTATATTTCAGGGAGACTCACAAACGATGGACTGTTGGTAATAGGTAATCAAAGTTTACTAATCAGATGTGTGGCAGATGTGATTAGTGTATGAGATGCCCAATGAAGGCTGAAGATGTATGGATTTTTCAATATATTTCCTGAGGTTTTGCCAGGATGAGAGATTGAGTTTATGATGGAGATCATGTCGAGTATACGAATTGTTTCTCGGACACCTTATGATATGCCACATGCGGAGTCATTGGGACGGAAGGTGCATTTACAAGACTTGGTAGATAGGGGTTCATTCGGCTCAGTGTCGACATGGGGAACCTAGTATTCTTTATGGGATAAGAGGATGGTGGTTCGAGCTTTATGGATGGTTTATCCCTTATCACGAGCAAATGATTTGTGATTATGTTGGAAGGGTGTAATTAGTGGGGCCTATTGAGAGGGGCCAACTGGGTGATGACTATCGGTTATGAGTAAAAGAGAAAAAGTTGATCTCCGGATTTGATACGGCTAAGGTTAGTCGATGGTGATGCCCTTGGATGGACAAATAAACCGGTTATAATTGTGAGTTGATGAACTAGGTATTCTGGCTATATTTGGATGATGTATGATATTGATGCTATGTTGGTATGCCCACATCTACGGATGGGCATATGATGTACGTGACGAATGTGTTGAATATCCTAAGGGAAAAATATATAGTTGAATAAGTGTTAGGCATGTTCGACCCGAGTAAGTTTGTGGAACATATACTAATAATGGTCGGGATTAGTGAGAATCCCGGGAGAAACAGATGTATTGGTCAATGGAAAATAATTAAAGACTATCACAGGGAACATGAGTTGTTTTGAGATTGGATGGATACCATAGAGGATTGTAGAGGGGTTCTTTACAATGTATTTCTAGTTATTATGATTGACCTGGAAGGAGGCCAGAGTTATTGGAAATGAGAATCGAGATAGAATGGTTACAAGTGGAGAAACGGTGATTTATGTTCGATGTGACCCTTTCTGTGTGTATAGTGATATGTCACTATGAGATTTGGTGTAAGACCCGTGTCCTGGATGGAACGGTGAACAATCCCACATTCCTGCGAAGGAGGAATGGTCTGGGAGGGAATGGTGGTGTGCCTTAAAGGTGTAGGCACACACCTATCTAGCACGAGGCCTTTTGGGAGCTCAGTGGCTTTGGGTTCGATTGGAACTCCAAAGTTAAGCGAGTTGAGGCTGGTGCAATTCCATGATAGGTGAGCCCCCTGGGAAGTTGCATTGTGAGCTTCCAAAAACAAAACCGTGAGGGCAAGGGCAAGGAGGCCCAAAGCGGACAATATCGTGCTAGATGAGTCGGGTACTGACCGAGGATGGTTAGGTCCTGACAGAATGGTATCAGAGCCAGACCCCGACCGGGAAGTGTGCCAGTGAGAAGGCTGGGCCCTAAGGGGGGTGGATTATAAGACCTGTGTCCTGGATGGAACGGTGAACAATCCCACATTCTTGCGAGGGGGAATGATCTAGGAGGGGAATGGTGGTGTGCCTTAAAGGTGTAGGCACACACCTATCTAGCACGAGGCCTTTTGGGTGCTCAGTGGCTTTGGGTTCGATTGGAACTCCAAAATTAAGCGAGTTGAGGCTGGTGCAATTCTATGATGGGTGACCCCTTGGGAAGTTGCACCGTGAGCTCCCGAAAACAAAACCTTGAGGGCAAGGGCAAGGAGGCTCAAAGCGGACAATATCGTGCTAGATGAGTCGGGTCCTGACCGAGGAGGGTTGGGACTTGACATTTGGGATTGGTGAGGTGTGATTCGGTAGCATAGGGCTGGTACCGATGCTAGCTGAACGCTCAGGAGTTTTACTTTCCTTGCATGATTTTATTCTGATCATTTGGGCTGGTGAATCCACTTTCAAGATCATATTTGGTGTATGATGTTGGATGGAGTCGAGGTCAAGAAATGTATATGCTTTGCGATATAGTATGAATGATGCTACCGAATGTCAGTTATTGGCAGGAGGTAGGCATCAGTAAGGCCTATGATGATAGACACAACAGAAAGAAAGGTTAAATTCATTATACGTAGTGACCCTGTGAAAGGAGTATGGAGTGATTGACCTATCAAGGGGAATGATTTCCCTATATATTTGACCTTAGGTGGTTATTGGCCTGGTGACCTGGTGGCATATGTGTAGGGGTAATACTGATTGAGATGACATGTGGTGATGTCATGGGTGGATGACATGTGAAGGGGATGATGATACTGATACTTGTGATTTCTGGATTGTGTAGACTCGGACTTTGAGCTAGGCTCCATATCCCGAGTGAGCTTAGGTATGACTGCCCACGGGGCAGGGGTTTACATCAAAATTTTGTCCCGATGTTGACCCAGTAATGGGGACTGGTTGTATGGTTTGCATAGGTTGGGTTATGATTTATATCTGGTTGAACTAGAATGGTATATGGTTGATTATGTTTCTGGTTTGAATCATGGCACTTACTGCTCAGAATTTCGAGGAAGAAATTCTTTAAGGGGGGTAGGTTGTAACGACCCTAAAATTCGAAAAAAAAAAAGAAATTTTGGAAAATTTGAAGGAAATGACGATTTTCCCCCTGGTTTTGAGGGTCGAAAGTTGACTTTTTGACGGGATGTTTTTTCGATTGGATGTAAGGACCATTGGGTAGGTCTCGAGGCGCTGAATTCGTAGACATGCGGCATGCGTCAATCGGAGTTCCGATGGCAAAGTTATGAGTTTAGAAGTGTGAGGGGCAATTTGGTAATTATGTGTGGCAGTGGCAAAATGGTAATGTGGTGAATATGATGGTTGATTCAACTATGTTAATGTTGTTTTAACCAAATGATGGACACCTGTAATTGTTGAATTGGGCGTGGGATTGCCACAAAGTGACATCTGTCACTCTAATAAAACAATTAGTGGCACTAATTGTTGTAATGAGGATTTGAAATCTTCACTTGGCCGTTTAACATGAACAGTGTAATTTAGAGAAAACAGAGCATCAGTGTGCTCAACTCCCAAACATCAATAATCCCCTTCATTCTTGATCAAATGAGGAAGTTTGAGAGATGATGAGCAAAGGAATTGAATGAAAAGAGAAAGGGAAGGAGAGACAAAGCCCAGGGAACCCGAAACTCAAACCCTTCAAAGTTTTGAATTGATCAAAAACCCAATTTGGAATTTTGAGCCATAAACATTGAAATTGAGATGGGATTTAGTCTCCTGAGATCATTTCGAGTCGACCCACTTCAAAAACGAAAGGAATCGAGGCGGTTTTAGCCAAGAACCGGACCTACGATCATTTTGAATTAGTGAACTATAGTTTGTGAAATTGAAGGTGAGGAAGTGTGAAATTAATCCTGAATTTGTGTTTATGAGGGTCTTAATATGGTTTCTATTTTATTAGATTGAAGAAATTGATTGAATTCGAATGAATTGCAGGATGAATAGTGCCCACATGTTCTTCGAATTTTCGAATTTGAACTCGATAGGATTGAGGTAGCTATTTGTGAAATTGAAGTTACAGAGATTGAATTAGAATTAAGGCGATGCAGTTGGATGATTAAACTATTAAAATCGAGGTCGAATTGACGTACTTCTAACCGGGTTATCTCGCGGATTGTAAAGCCCAATTGCAGGGTAATCGGGCAAGGAAGAGACATTGTAGCTATATTGTAGCTAGCACGTGGCTTTCACGCGCAACCACTCATGGAGGCGCGTGAGGGCGCTTGAAACCACGTCCCAAGGTGATTTCAACATGAAACTTACTTCTTTTGATCTAATGAACATTTTGGCACTAGTTTCGAGGAAATCGGATATCGTTTCGATAGTGTTCAGTGTATCCGAAGTTTTCGTATACGTTTTAAATATGTATTTAAATCCCGAAAAAAATTGGGGAAAATTATATGAGGTATATTGAAGTGTTAGTGACCCTCGATAATGATTTTGGACAGGAATTGTGGTTTTCGAAATTTACAGAAAAACGTGCAGCTAGGAAGCGGGCCGTTTGGACGATGTGTGAGTGGACTTTTGTTTTCTACCCAGAATGCATGCATATATGTTTTAAATGCTTTATTATACGATTTGACATGATTTGATATGATTAATGTTCCGATATGATAATTTATCGATTTCTTGGATTATTATAATTTTTTGGGCACATTTTTCGCGAAACTGTGACACTGAGGTTTTGGGCGTAGGCCCGGGGATTGGAAAATGATGTTTTGACTCGGAGTATGAGTTAGAAATTGATTTGATAGTTTTATGTAATATGTTTTGGATATAATTTGTGTATTTACATGAAAATAACAACTCAGATTACGGTTGCACGGATTTACGTGCAAATGCTATATTGGGCTTGAGACCCAATGGAGTTGTGATTTTGATTGGATTTGAATTTCCAGGTGATTAAATGATGATATTAATGGTTTTCGGATTTATGGAATTAATCGGGACTCTAGTTTTTACGGATTTTGAGGAAACTATGTTTTGAGCCGAGACCCTGTGATAATAAATGATTTTGGTTTCACATGCAACTGTTTTTCACTGGTTTTATGATGGTGATATGTTGCGGATATTAGGGCTTCTGGTTGGGAATATGTTTTCCCCGGAGTGCACCCTGGAGATAACCCTCGCCTCCGGGATGGGATGTGTTCGCCCGGAGAGGTCACGTTGCACGGTTTGTTATCCTGCAGCCAAGGGAGGCTCGAATCAGATGTGCTGGTATTATGTGGAGATCAATCAGTGATGTGTTCACGACGATCTGGAATGTCGGCTGGTGATGTGTTCACAACGACGCACTAGGATTTGAGCGGTCCTTGAGCCTATTGATTTGCACACGTTGCAGGGATAACGTGACTAATGAGATTGGATATGGAAATGAGTCCCGTGGTTTTATTGAGATTTGTGATTTATTGATATTTGTGTTCAGATACTTGATATCATGAATTTATTTGATGAACATAAGTTTCAAGAAAAATTTGGACCATGGGAATTTAGAAACATGTTTTGATTTTATCGGTCCACTGTTCATACTTGATTGATTTCACACTATTACTCATGTTTTATGATATGCATGGATGTTTGTTAAACTGGAGGGTAAGAATGTATTTTGGTAAATGTATTTATAAATGTTTGTTTTGTCCACTCACACCTTTTCTGTTTTATTGACTCTCCAGGTCATGGTGCGACGATCGAGACTGACCGGGAAGTGGAGGCATGAGTAGGTACATGTACGGTTATATCTTGATTGGTAAGTGCTGAGGATTTTTCGGAACTTCAGTTGACTTGTCAGACGGGAGCAGGACCGGGTACATTTATCTATGTCCTTCAGGGACAGGTCCTGTCATTTGCACTCTTTAATGAGTCTATGTAATCTAAATCTTATGCATTCGTGGGAGGATTTATATGCTCAGTTGGGTTACAGTTTTGAGTTAAATAGGAAAGGCTAAGGAAATTTAGGAGAATTAAGTTGCTTGCTTTTGATACAAGTTTATCTTCTTCAATTGAAATCTAAATCAATGAATCTAAATCAATGAAATTATTGTTTCTTAGAAACTCCTTTGTTCTTTTTGTAATTTCCTTTTGGATTCAACTTAAGTGGTTTAGATCTGAAATGAGTTTGTGAATGGTTAAGTCAAGATAAAATTTATCTTAGGAGATTTTCAAATTGAAACAATGGTTTCCAGTTGTTTTACGGAGACTGAATTATGGTCATTACACGATTGAAACAATTCATTTCTAGTTGAATATGGATGCTGACACTGTCCATTAATTTATGAGTTGTGTGTCTACTTATTATATTAAAGGGAGGTGTCATTAACTTCATCATCACTTTAGTTTTAAGTATTGTACATAGTATTGTACCAATCTATGTAATATGAATTTATAATTGCAAATTGGTCATTGGGAAGCAAGGCTTTTGTTTTGTGTATCCAAATGGAATCAATGTGATTAAAAAAAAAACCATCCTTATATGTAACACCCCGGACTTTTTAGAAATTGTAAATTCAGAAATATTATGTAAAATAACTATTTTGCCCCCTAATTAGGGAAAAATGTTGACTTTTGACCTAGTATACTATTTGGGCCTTGACCAAGGCTCGTTATGTAAATTAAGACATCACGAGTCCGTAGACAAACGACACGTCGAAATCGGACGTCGGACGAGAAAGTTACGAGCCACAGAAGAAATCAGGTACTATTTATGTTGTACGAGACATGAAGAGTTGACAAATATCTATTGGTCCAAAATATCTGAGGTGGACCAATGGATGAGTGATAAGTTCATGCACTTCATCTCGTTTCTTCCTTGTTACCCAAAACCCACATAAATAACCAACACATCACCATACCTCATCCTTGTGCTTGAGAGAGATTGTGAGAGTGAAAGAGAGGCTGAGACGACAACGGTGAAGACTGCTGAGCACTGCGGAGAGGCTGAGGAACCCACGAACCAGGGTAAAACCTGAAACCCGGTTTGGGTTCAAATTTTGAAATAGGTTTAGAGGGGTTGCTGGACTGTTTTGATGATTGGAAATTGTTCCTTGGGATTGCGCGAGTCCACAGGGACCAAAATCTTGAAGGAAGGTGGCCAGAATTGACCTAGAGAAGGACTGAAAAATTGGCCGAAAATCACCAAGCTTGATTGAAGCTATTGAGATAATTTCTTCCCATGTTGAGTTCATAGATTGATTTTTGGGTTAATTACGAGTCGATGGGTTAAAAAATGGCATGTTTTTGTGGTCGGATGAGGAAGAAAGAGTCGGGTCAGGGTCACGGGTCGAATGACCCATTACAAGGTCGTGGGTCGACCCGTCTGGAGGTTGAAAACGATGATGTGGCAGTCCACGTGGAAAATTGGGTGATGTCACGTGGCAGGCTATCAGGCCTAGTCAGCAGTTGACGTGTTAGGTCCACGTCAGCATTGTCAGACCACGTGGACCAATAGGGTGGTGCCACTTGGCTACCTGTCAGGAAGTGTCAGAGTGACGTGGCAGTCCACGTCAGCCACTGTCAGACCACGTGGACCAGTGAAGGGGTGCCACATGGCAGTGTGTAAGAGAACTGTCAGAGGTGTCAGGGACACGTGGCACCAGGCAAGGAGTGCCACGTGTCAGGCTGTTAGACCTATCAGGCTGGCGTCATCATGAGGTCATGATGACGTCAGCCGTTGATTAATGATGACTAGCATTGACCAAACTTTGACTGGTGCGTGGGGACCTGTGGACACCAATTTCAAGGTCAAATCGGTCTTGTTCGAAATAGTTTGATGCTATGAATCCAATTGTGGTAGTTTCAAGTCGATCGGAGACCGTTTGATAGGTCATTTAGGAGTTTTTAACCTCGAGAAGCGTGTTTGGGATGTTTTTCCGATATCGGGCTTTAAGAGGGTTTAGTGTATGAACTTGTATAGAACATTAGTGACCCTCAGATGTGATTTGGACAGGCCAGTAGACTTTGGACTAGCTCAGGTGAGATTACGATGCGGATATTGAGACGCAGCATAGACTGAGAGCGAGTGGACATTTATTTTAGAACTGAAATGTATGCATAATAGTTTTGAATGCTTTATTATAGGAGACTTTGAACAACTAGTTGACTTAGATTTAGAGTCAAACAGGAATTTGAAAGGAAAATTGCATTTTAACTGGATTTGAATGGTGATCTAGCATGATCGGATTGGATAAATCGGGATTTATAAATAAGTTTTGGACACAGTTTTCTAATGGTTTCTTGTGAAAGTTATGTTTCAGGCATTGACTCAATTGAATAGTAATTTAAATCAATTTGAGATATAAATGATTTTAATATGATTTTCAACCATATTTGGTTACGATTCCATATATACCATCATGTGTGAGTTGGGTTGTCTCCTCCAGACGTTGAGGATCCTGGAGTAGTCATGGTACACTGCTTGGAATGAGTAGCTCTGAGGAGAGGCTCAGGTTCAGGAGTGTGAGTTTATGATATTTCCTCGGGCGTGGTAGATCTAGGGAAGACACCCTATTATGATATAACTCCGGACGTCGTTGAGTTGGATCCTAGGTAGGTACTTGGAGATGAGACCCCGAGTTGCACGCGTAGCATTGAAAATCGTGACTGGTATTGGTTATAGACATCGCGGATGTCGAGGATTGGGTATATTGTGTTTTACTGATATATGTGTCCAGATATATGTATATGTATGTATGATTTGACCTGTTTTCATACGATTTGATTTAAATGCATGCATGTTTATCAAACGGAGGGGAAAATGTTATTATTCTTAAATTGTATTTCAAAAATGTTTATTTTTGGTCCACTAACATTCTGACTGTTTTATTGACCTTACAGGTCGTGATACAGAGGCATGAGCTGACACTGAGGCTGAGACATAGCTAGTACCGTTGCGCACCTGATTACCCTTGGGGGTAGGTTTTGGTACTTTATTATACTGACATATATGCTCGGTTATGTATACAGATACTTATCCCTTGTCTGACAATGTTGTAGTTGAACTCTGTTTCCTTTTAAACCCATAAAGGGTCTTTTTAGTAATTTGAGTATGATTATCTGATGGCAGTAGGACACATCCCATGATAATCCCAGGGGGATCGGGATAAGTCTTGTTATTATCCGATTTGAATCTAAGCAATGTCTATTAAAAAACCATCATTATCTTTACCTGTTTATAATTGAGAATTTTACCAAAGGTGATCACCAGAGGTTTACAATCAATCATTATCTATTGTCATCATCAAATTTATAAAGAGAAATTGCCAAGTTAGGCATCAGAGAAATTTGAGATGCAAATTCCTATTTTATAGTTATGGGTTTTGATAGGCCTTGAATTGAGCTTTAATTTATATCATTTTATACCCTTTATACTTATCTTTTAATGTTAAAATACCAAAAAATTGAAGAAAATAATTTATTTTTGTGGGAAATTTGTAGAAATAAATAAAGCTCGGAATTTTGAGCATTTTGGCGAAAGAATCGTCCCAATCAGAGTTATAATGAAGAAGATATGATTGAAATAAGGGAGGCCACCAAAAATCTCAAGGGAATTTGGTATGGAGCCACCGAATCAGCCTACATCCACATTTGTTGCAGCCCAAAATGCAGCTCAGTTCGCAAAGCCCAAAGTGCAGCCCCAAATTCCAAGGCCAGCATCAGCCCAATCAACGGCCCACGACCCAGGTCCGTGACTCAATCTCTTCGCCAACCCAGTGAAATCCTTCAAACAACGCTGGCCGAATCCCTCATTGCAAGTTCGACGGACTTGCACCGAACAACCACAACTGTACCTATGTTAGCGGTTAGCACGCCTACTAACTTGCCTCGTCTAGCTGCTTCACGTCGAAGGCAGCGTATGGGTCGTTGCAATCCCATGCCGATTCCACCAAACCCTATCAACCAACGCCCGTCGAAGCCACTCCTCCATGTCAAGTGCAGCCTGCCGAGTCCATACATGCTCTCTTTTCTTAGAAAATTCATGTCACGACACGTCCTGAATATCGAGATTAAATATTAATTAATTATGGATTTAGAATGACTAATCAAGTATTAGTTGAGCGGATTCGAATGGACGGTGTAAAATGACCATTTTGCCCCTAGAATGGGGCAAAATGTTAATTTTTGACTCGGGGAGTCAAACGTATGAGAACCGATGACCAGAACGTAGATCAGGATGTCACGAGTCCGTAGACAGACGGCATGTCAAAATCGGACATCGAATAGCGAAGTTATGATCACGGGATCGAAATCTGGAACTTACGTCTCGGGATTCGAATTAAATATTAATTAAATCTAGTTGACAGATTTTTTAATGTGGGACCCTTGGATGAGTGACACTTGTCACTCATCCCATTGGTCCTTGCCCCTAATTTGTGGATCTAAATGTGATTGGAAGGTTTAAGATTAAAATAACATTATTTTATATTTATTTTTTTATTTCCCTCACACTTCTCTCTCACCCCCAGCCGTCCATCTCTCTCAGCCCTCTCATCCTCATCGTCTATTCCTCTCAGCTGATCATTATCATCAAACTTCATTTATCTCTCTCCCATTGTACAAACCCCCACCGTCCATCAACTTCACTCTCCATCACCAAATCTACTTCATCTTCATCCACCATCATCATCTTCACCATCAAATCGTCATCACTTTCATCTCTGTTGATGAAAACCCCGTGCACCACCCAAAACCGTGAAGAACAAAAAACCCCAAACCACCTAAACATCCACGAACATACCTCAACCCGTTCCTGTTTTGAACGTGGAAGGAAGCCAAGAAGCAAGGGGAGCCACCAGGGAGGATTCACGGCGGTGACATGACGACGGTAAGCCGAAAAACCCGAAACTCAATTTAAACTTCAAAAATGGGAAACTTAGTTCTAATGTTTGTTGATTGATCTTGAGGATGGAAACATGTTCTTGGAGGTTGTATGAACACTTTGGGACCAAAACCGAAGTTGGAGGTGGCCGAAATCGCGAAAACAAGACGAAGGAAACTGGAAGTTTGATCGTCGAATTAGAAGGTGAGTTCTAAGCCTGATTTTCTAGCTTTGACACCATAGATCGACTAGGAATGTTGTGTAACGACCCATCCCGTAAACCGAGATTAGATTATTAGTTAATGACGGATTAGTGAAGTTAATCAAGGATTAGTTGGATGCGTTCAGACGGACGGTGCAAATGACGATTTTGCCCCTAGAATGGGCACAAATGTTGACTTTTCGTTCGGATGGTCAAATGGACTTTGACCGATGACCGTGACGTAGTTCGGGACGTCACGAGTTCATAGATAGGTGGCACGTCCGATTCCGACATTCGAGGAGAAAGTTATGACGTTCAGAAGTTTGAGGGCATTTTCGTAATTGAGATAAAAAGAGGGAATTTGTTGACTTTTTACACGACAACTACTTCTCACATAATTCGATGACCGTTAGGAAGGTCTCGATTTTCTGAATACAACGACAGGTGGCACGCCGTTATCGGAAGTCGGACGGGTTATTTACGGGTCTACTTATGTGAAAAGGTAAAATGTAAATTTAGCCAGTAAGGGGCAAAATGGTCTTTTGGCAGCTTATTATGAGAAGCAAGCAGATGAGGACACCTAGGCCAGCTGGATTGGATATTTTTACCAGTCAATGGGAGATGAGGACACGTGGTTTGCCTCTGGTTGGTTCTAGCAAACTCGAAGTGCTCGATCGTCTAAATCAAGAGAAAACAGAGACTGAGGGTAATCGTGCACTGGGTACAATTGTGAGTCATGAGAGAGTTCAGTGCCTGAGTGAGAGATCAGGGGTTGCTTGTGAGTTATGTGAGTGGGTCTGAGTGCGAGACTGAGTGCATGAAGTCTGTGAGAAATGAATAACCACAGAAAACAGAGAAGGAAGCCGTGAGCTTCAAATGATCAATCCTTCAGGAATCGTGTCTGTGGTGGTTTTTAGTGAGCAGAAGAGAGTTTAGAATGTTAAGAAGCACAGTGGAAGCCACGACGGAGGACGGAGGGCAGGTAAGCCAGCACGACTGCTCTGTTTTTTCTGAACTTATTCAAATGAAAAATCGAGAGGCTTCGTGAATTTTTGTGCATCTGTGTTGAATATTAGTGTCTTAGGAAGTGGTTTTTGAACTCAGGGACTCAACCCAATGATCGGAGAAGCCTGTGGTGGCCAGGAACAAGGGAGAAGTAATACGGGCTTTATTTCTTCGAATCGGGAAGGTAAGCATCAACCTTGGTTCCATGTTTTTAGTATCTAGATCGATCATTTAGCTTTAGACGAACCTAAGGGATTAAATAGGACTGAAATTGGACCTGAAATTGGACAAAACCGCTCTCGCCGGTTCAGTTGGACCGACCTGAACCAAACCGATTTGGACCCAGTTCAGCGAGAGGTTGAAGATGAACAGTGCAAGCGCGTGGTTCCCACGCGCAGCCCCTTTGGACGGCGCGTGACACACATTTCGAGAAAGGTTCCAACATGACTTTTAAAGTATTCGATGTAACGAATATTTTGACGCTGGTTTCGAGTCAATCGAACATCGTCTCTGTAACGCCCCGGACGTTCTGGAAATGTAATATTATAAATATTGAATAAAATGACGTTTTTACCCCTGTGTTCGTGTGGTCGATTTGTTGACTTTTTGATTTGGAGGTCGAACGGACGTTGAGTGATGACCGTGACGTAGTTCAGGATGTCACGAGTTCATAGACAGGTGGCACGTCCGATTCGGACGCTCGGAGTGAAAGTTATGATGTTCGGAAGTTCAGGGGCATTACCGTAATTTGGGCGTTATAAGGGGGAAAAAGTTGACTTTTTGTTTGACAATTGATATTCATTTGACTCGAAGACCGTTATGTTCGTCTCGATGCCCCGAGTACAACGACAGGCGGCACGCTTGAAACGGACGTCGGATGACCGAGTTATGGGTCACGGAAGCTGGAGGGCAATTTGGTAATTATTCCACAGAGGGGCATTTTGGTCATTTTCACGGCGGTTACTGTAGCACTACCGTGAAAAATAGAGCACACGGCCGTGCCGTGGTGTTTTGTGCGTTCAAATTGTTTATGGCCTTAGTGGTTTGATCATATGTTTTGTTTATGTGAATTGAGGTAGTGGGAGGATGACTGAGTGGCGTGAGCAGGTTGCAGGCACGGGATTGAGTTTAATATGGCCATGGTTTCTGTGTTTGTGGGAAGCAAGTTTCAGAGAACCTCAGTTGGTCTCCCACGGGTGCTGGCCGTTTGAATCGATTGACAGAGTAAGAGAGTGAGGAGGGGACTCGGTTGGGTCATTTGGGCATCATTGTGAGGGCTGAGGTTGAGAGAGACGGTGAGAAAACAGTTTCGGGTTTTCGGGGGGAAACTCAAAGTTCAATTCCTACGGGCTTTGAGGTGAAACTAAACACATAGGGAGTCTTCTGGGAGTGACAGAATCACGATGGTGCTGGAGTTGTTGAGTTTGGAGCCCGTTTTGCCCAGGAACCCAAGTCCCAGTTTGAAGGAAAAACCAGTGGAGGGAAAAATGGAAGATCAAATTGTGGGGACTTGTGAGCTAAACTAGGGGCCATTCTAGTCTTCTGGGAGTAAGAGGAAACCAACCACGTCGATTTCGAGGGACGACACGCACGAATTGGCCAAGAACGGAGTTCTCTGGTTCTGAGCATTTTCGAGCTTAAGGTCGACGACTTCCAGGTAACGGTGAGCCCAATTGATTGAACCAGTGTGTTCGTATAAGTTTCCTTAAGCTACTGGTGAAATTAATTTGAGTATGGAGTCAGTTTGGGTAAGTTTCAGAGGTCGACTTGTTCGACTGTGTGAGCTTGAGAGGGGTCGATTTAGTATAAGTCGAGGTTAACCGATGATGCAGACCTAAAATAAATGGGTTAGAGAAGATAATAGGATTGAAAACGGGAAGAATTGATTGAGAATTGAGGGCTAACTGATCGGGTTGAGTCGCGGGTATCAGACCCGTTTAGCAGGCTGTTCGGGTAAGGGAGAAGACACTGTAGCTTGGCGCGTGGCCTTCACGCGCAGCCACTTTGGGCGGCGCGTGACGGCGCGTGTGACGTCAACTCCGATCACGGTCAACATGAGGAATAATCCTTTCAGTCTAATTAACAATTTCCCTTTTGGATTCGAGTTGTTCGGGAGTCGTTCGGGATAAGCTCGGGAGCCCGGAAGTTTAGGTCCTTAAGGTTTATTTTTCCGAAAAATCCGGGAAATTAGGGAAAAATCTTACGAGCTATTTGGAGATGTTTGTAACCTTTCTTGTACATTTTTACAGGCCCGGACACTTCCGAAGCTACGGAGGAGCACGCGGGACGCGATTGACGCGTCCTAAAACCGTGAGTGGACTTTTTGATTTCCTAAATTGGGCATGCATGACTATTTTTCTTATTTATCTCATGTTTTTACATATGATTTTATGATGGTGATATGTTATATCGGTTTTACGTGTTTTCACGTTTTTCGAGATATTTACCGTATTTCACGCATTTCGAGGTTACGATTTTCGCTTACGCATGCGTGATGATTTTGATATAAAGTACCTGGATATGAATATGCATGTTTCGGATTTATGATGTTTGATCACATTGTGAAGTAATTTCTGGAAATTGCATGTGTTGGAATTTGCATGTGAATTCGGACATGAGTCCTGTTACGATGAGAAATGTTTTTGGGATAATGTTGGAAAAAGATTTGTGATGAATCCTGATTTATTATGTTTAAAAACGGTTTTGGGTTTAAAGACCCGGTTAATGGTTGGATCTGGTTTTGGGTTTAAAGACCCGGTTATTTAACGACGGGGGCGGGCCCGAAAATTGGGTTTAAAGACCCGAATTGAGTTTAAAGACTCGTGAGTTTAAAGACTCGATTATTATGATACCCCCCGAGGCCTATTAATCATGTTTTGAGTTTAAAGACTCGTTGATATCCCGGGAAGGCCTAATGTTGAGTTTAAAGACTCGGATGGATCCAACGGCATAATTGTGGTTAATGATTCACGTTTTACTTGATTTGTGCAATTAACGTTCAAAATGACGGTTTCTGAAACCTGGAATTATTAAATGGTTTTTACATGAATTATGGTGATCCTTTGTAACGTTTTCCATGTGTTTCGGAAAAAGAGTTTTCAAAAGTTTAATATGCAAAATTTGGATATTTGGTTATGCATGCGTGTTACAAAACTAGAGGGCGAACCCGATTTCGGAAAAACTGTTTTCCCTATAAAGCTTATGTTTCGGTCCACTCACACTTTGTTGTTCTAAATTCCCTCCAGGTAGTGGAACAAGCGCGGGGGCAAGCGCCGAGGCAGAGGCGGAGGCATAAAGTTTTTCCGTTGCGGAGTAGTTAGTTCACAGAGTAGGACTTGTTTCTTTAACTTGTTTTGTAATACTGCTCTGTGAAACTGTGGACTTGACGTCCAGTCGGATGTATTTGTTTAATCTCCCTGGTCTGACAATGGGTGTGTTGTAATTTTAACTAGTTTCCGGTCTTTTTGGTTCGATTGTCAGACGGGAGCAGGATGCTTCCCGATTATCGAGGCGATAATTGGGGTGGGTCCTGTCAGTCTCAATATGTTTCGGGATGTCCGAAGGTTTTAAAATAGTTAAAAATTCGGGAAAATTACGGGGTTTAAGTATAAGCTTTTTGAAGTAGTTAGTGACCTTATTATGGAATTTGGATAGGTTCGGAGAAAGCCCGTGATAGCGGATTAGCTGGGAAAACATTAGTGCGCGCGTATCGAGGCGACGACGCTATGGTCTGTGAGTGGACTTTGTTTTCTAACTCTTGATGCATGCATATATGTTTCTATATGTTTTCTATACGTGAATCTATAATTTGATTTATGAGCTTGGTGGTTTACGGTTTTGCAGGTTTTTCGAGGTATTTACGGGATTTCACGTTTTACGAGATTTCGATGGATGTTGTGATTTGAACCTGTTTTAATGATTTGATGTCGAGATTTGAAATACGATTTGATTTCAATGAAATTAAAAGGATTTTGGAAAATGACTTCAGGCTTAGAGGCCCAGTTCAGAAAAGTGTTTTGAGAAACGTGATTTCGGGTTTTTGAGTCGAATTTCAGAATGACGATTTTGGATTCGATTTGGGAACTTGGAAGTGGAATTCCGGGTTTGGGTTCGGAATGGTTATTCCGGATGTCAGCTTACGGAATGATGGTTTCAGACTCGAATTTGGAAATAGATATGGATATGAGTTCTGGGTTTGGATTCGGGATCCTAATGAGATTGTGGATTCGAATTCGAAAATGGAAAAAGGTTTTCATATGGTTTGAATTGGATTTGCTGGATCTGGTTATTGGGTTTAAAGACCCGGATATGATTATGATGGGGGCGGGCCCGGATTGAGTTTAAAGACTCGGGAGTTTAAAGACTCGGATATTGATATTTTCCCCCGTAGGACTATTGAGTTTAAAGACTCGGGAGTTTAAAGAGGTCTGGATTGAGTTTAAAGACTCGGCAGTTTAAAGACTCGGATAGATCCAGCAGGTTCGATGGATGGAAATGTGGTTTCAAATATGTTTTGGTTTTCACTGAGATTTGATGGTGACAGTTTTCGATCATGGTTTTCTGATGTTTTGGGCTATGCCCAGATGATATGGCTTTGATGGTTTTGGGCTGAGGCCCGAGGTTTGAGAAAAGGAAACTGTGTTTGGTTTTTCTTACATGGTTGCTTATCCTGAATATTAAATGGTTTTATGACATGGATTTGATATGCATGCATTGGTTTTTAATTGGAGGGTATAAATGTGCTTGTTTTATGAACTGTTTTTAAACTTATACTTTATTTTTGTCCACTCACAGTCTTTTCATGTTTTCGATACCCTCCAAGTTGTTACGGTGCGAGCTGTTGGTCGAGAGAGACGGAGACATCACCCCCGCGATCCACAGTAGTTCGGTGCACTCTAGGAAGTCCTGAAGCTTTTGTACAGTTGGCTCGAGAATCCCTTGGCCGACTTACATGTCACACGAAGGTTGAACGTCAGTTTAGCCTACGTGTCATGTGTAAGTTAGATGGGAGCAGGACTTAGCCCTTAATCCCGGGGGATTGGGGGTGGGTCCTGACATGTTGGAACAAAGCTATATGAATTAAAAGGACTGAAAAAGATGGAGAAATAAGGGAGAACCGGTCTCGCCGGTCCAGTTGAATCGGACATCCAGAGAACCGGCTAGACCAGGTTCGACATAGGTTAGGGATGACTGTAGCCAGGCGCATGGCCTCCACGCGCAGCGCCTTTGGGTGGCGCGTGAGGGCGTTTTTGGGGAAGTGTTCAACACATGTTTCATCTATTCGATATAACGAACATTTTGGGACTGGTTTCGTATTGATTGGATATCGTTTCGGGGTAGTTGAGGATGTCTGAAGGTTTAGGATCGAGTTTAAATACATTTAAAAATCCGAGAAAATTACGGAAATTTAATGAGAGGTTAATGAAGTAATTAGTAACTCCCTAGAATGATTTGGACAAGTTCTGATATTCTGAGGAAGGTGATTTAGCCTGGAGAGGCTTATGACACGCATATTGAGGCGGCAACGTAAGACGGTCTGTGAGTGGACTTGGTTTTCTAAATTGTGATGTATGCATAACTATTTTATATTCTTTACATATGTGATTTCTATAATGATGATTGTGGTATTGGTGGTTTACATGATTGCACATATTTCGAGATAATTTCGTATTTGCACGTATTTCGAGGTTTATGATTTTATACTGTATTGCTATGTGATTGTGAGTTTAATAATGGTTCCATGGCATGATTTCAGATTTGGGAATATGGAATCAGGCTTGAGACCCATTTTATTTACGAACTATCGGAGTTTGAGTCCATTTAATTTAATAAGGCTTCGGGCGGGGGGGGGGGGGGGGGGGGGGGGGGGTTTACTTGATCGGGCGTGAGGGCAGTTAATTATGATATCGGGCATGAGTCTCATTTGTGGTTTATAAATGGGATTTCGGGTCACAGACCCTTAAACAGATTTGGATTTGAGTACTTCGATTTCAGGATTTACGATGGTTTTATGGAAATCCCGGGCATAGGCCCATTTGAATGGTTTGAGATGATTTATGAAATGGTTTTCCATATACCATCCTTATATCTTTGGATTGTCTCCTCCAGTTGTCTGGGATGCTGGAGTAGTCATGGCGCATTGCTTGTGAGGGGTTACTGCACAGAGCGACCAGACCGTATAGTGACTCAAGAGCAGGATTGCTAGACGTCTGGGACGTCAGACATCTGGGATGTCAGAGATTGACTCGGGTTGAGACCCCAGGTAGCACACGTAGCTAGGACTGTGACATGACATCTAGGACGTCAAGCATCTGGGACGCCAGGTCGAGAATTGGTATGCAATGGTTTTGGATTGAATTGTGATTCATGGCTTTACTGGATTATGTACTTGGATTTCTGATTTTTTTGGATTTATGATTTTGGTTTTCGGTGTTAATGGATTTGGGCAGGGAGCCACATGGTTTGGATTTACAGTTTTGGGCTGAGTTCTCACTTACTTGGATTTATGGTTTTGGGCTAAGGCCCTAATGATTTAATTAAAGTAAATGGTTTGATTATAGTTTTTTGAATGCATGCATACTTTTTAGATAAGGGCATAAATGTCTTCTCTGAAATGTGTTTTATCAAATTATTTGTTTTCGTCCACTCATAAATTTTAATGGTTTTAATGCCCTTCAGGTTGATTGCGGATGCGGGCTGTAGCAAAGACCGAGACATCACACTCCTCCACCGATCCTGGTGCGCTCTAGAAGCCCCAAACGGGCTAAGGTTCTGAGTTATCCCTTGTCTGACACTTTCTGTCAGACGGGAGCATGACACATCCCGCGTTATTCCAGAGGGATTGAGATGGGTCATGTCAAGTGGTATTAGAGCACCGTTTGCTCTTGTGGTACGCGCAGGTCGAGGTTGTAATGTCTCTACGTGGTCAGCCCGTTATTAACCTGATGGTTAGGATGCCGGTGTGATAGTTAGTGGGAATGAATTGTGGATAGTTTCGGTTCGACATTTGATGCTTATGTGTGTCCTAGTTCTGTCATGGCTTGGCAGTGTAGGACCCTACTGAGGGAGGAACATAACAATGTTTTACAGTTTTGACCGTGGGACAGTTATTTCGGGATCGTCTATCACGATATTACAGGATTGGATATGACGATAGTGTGGAATTGTGACCATTAGATGGTCAGGTCATGTTGAGTTGGATAGTGGTGCTGCTGAGAGCAGCCAGGTTTCTCAAACCTTAGTTGTGATGGATGGTTTGGAGAAGGTGAGTACAACGAAGTTAGTAGATGACCTTAGTGGGAAAACCTAGTGTGCGATGTATGGTTCAGAAATGTGAGTCGGCGAGTGGTTTGACTTTGGCGACTTTTCAGAGTCGAGACCGTTGGTCGGGCATGTTATGTCGTCTATGGTGATGGTACTGCATTCTGCAGCCGAAGTTGTGTTAATCAGTTAGGCCTAGTTGGTTGTCGTACTACCCTAGTTTGTGATGGATATTTTGGTGCAGCTGAGGTCGGGGATGACCTGGTGGACGACACTGGTTGAGTCGAGTTGAGACTAGTTAAAGATTGGTTAGAGATTGGTTGGACAGGTTACCAGGTTGTGAAACTTATCGATGGAATCCCGGAGTGGGGATACAGAATAGTGAGTACTAGCGGTTGATTCCGATTGGATGCGGAGTCTCGATAGCGATGTCTGGTGGTTGGGTCTGCACGAGTCTATGACAGGCACTACCATCGAGAGTGGATGTAGTTGTGGTTGTTGTGAATTGGGTGACGTTCATGGAACGTTTCCTTTTATTGTATGGGTTGTCAAGGTGATTGTACCCAGAGTTGTTGGATATGAGGGAGGCAGAGTTCCTTTAACTTGAGCAGAGGTATGGGGTCGTTGCTCGGTATGAGCAAAGATCCAGGGTTGTCTGATTCGTACACTATGTGCCTGTGATTGCGATGACGATGAACCACGAGTTGGGATGTGACTCCGTCGTGATGGGCATACGTTCGGTATCTGAGATTCGGCATTGGATGAGTTGGACTGGATGGGATCCAATAGTGGATCTCCAATAGTGATGGACTGGATGAGATCCAGCAGTGGTTGAGACGTGAGAATCAAGTAGTAATGAGCCATATCCTTTTGGATGTACATAAACGGTATAAGCCGATAGGCGAATTTAGTAGTAAGTTAGGCTGGTTACGGACATGTGGTTCATGTCCAATTGAATTATGGACTTGGGATCATTCCCGAGTTGGTTTCAACATGGTTGGAACTTTGGAATCAAGAGAGGTTGTGATTGAGACGATGAGAAGAGTGCTTGATTCAACATTGGTGATGGGTATTCCGAAGTTATTGAGGGTGACTTCTCATGTTCTGCCCATGGCAGATGATGGTTGTTGTCACCACTACGTTGATCGTGTATTGGTTGGTGGAACCGTGATTGGTTTTGGGTCGTCAGGAGGAGTTGGGCATTTCAAAGTTAGGTGAATAAGATTTCTCATTTTCTGCTTGATGGTAGACGATGTTGGGTTACATGGTGCAGTGAGTGCAGTGGGATTGTGTTGCACTCACGAGGGATGAGTTTTGATGTCATCGTCTTGGATCATCCTTGATTTTTTCTAGGTGGAATGATAAGGATCGATATGAGGTAATTAGAGAGAACCCACAGTCTCGATGTGTCTCGTCATTAACTGATCTGTTTAGATGTGGAAATGATTGAGAAGCGATTTGGTAGGATGCGGATTCAAAGAGGGTGTAAGACCCTATGACCTGAAATCTGGTCGTGAGCGGAGTGAGCATGTGTGGATCCTAGGTTGATCGGGATTGTGATGTTGAGGATATAGGGCGTTGTGACGATCGAGGATCGTGATGTTAGTGGTCGGGTGATGTGGTGATGGATCTGGATCGTGATCTTGATGATCAGGTTATGTGGTGGATCAGGATGGCGTGGATCATGATGTCTTGCCCGTGCTAGCAGACTTCGCCTTGCTGATTATGCTAAGCTAGGAGCAGAGGAGAATCGTATTACGAGATAGTTGAAGAATCTCTTGGAATATAACGAAATGATTATCCAACCTCTGTCTCGGATATTTGGATATTTGGATATGCGAATGTTGGGTCGACTTCTTTTCGAAGTTAATCCGATATAAGACGGTAGTTGAGTGGATTAAGGTGTATACAAATTATCTTGGATATTTGGATATGGGATGATGAGACTAACTTTCTTTCGAGGTTAATCCCATATGATATATTAATCGAACAAGTAGGTATCTGACGGGGTTGGATTGGTCAGCCTTGGATATGTGATTGATGTGATTGGCTTCCTTCCGAAGTCAACCGAATATGATATGGTAAGTGAATGAGCGGGTATCCCGTAAGTTCGGAGTTGGTGCGTCTCAGTAGACATGGGAGAGATTGGATGCCCATTTGGAATGAATGTGTAAGCCTTGGTGGGCGTGATTTGGATTGGTAAGTGTTGAATTACGTAATTGGGAGTGGATGTTGTGATACTGGTCGGGTGACCATGGGACTCGGAATGAATGATGAGTTGGAGTATTGGATCTGTCTAGTACTGGACTCGACAGATGGACTCCAGAATTGAAGCGTGTTTAGCTACGAACTATGTAGTGGACTGGTTGGTGGATGGATGTACGTACTGTGACAAGACCCGCCCCAAATCCCTCGGGATTAGCGTGGGTCGTACCTGCTCCCGTCTGACACAAAGTTTCAGACCAGGGATATTTTCGTCTTTTGCCCAACCGGGGCTATCAGAGTACACCAGGATCCGAAGGAGAGAAGTGATGTCTCGTCTCTGCTACAGCCGCATTCGCGATCAATATGAAGGGCATTCAAAACACAAAAGTCGTGAGTGGACAAAACAAATATTTTATTAAAACATTTCATAAAAGAACCTTATGCTCTTCATTAAAAACATATGCAAGCATTCGAAAACCATTTCTAGGGTTCATGTCCGGTTCCCATAAACCGTCATGAACCATCAAACCATTTGGGCCTTGGCCCAAAATCAATCAAACAATACTTGGCACCTCTGCCCAAAACCAAACAATACTTGGGACTTTTGCCCAAAACCAAAACACATGGGAACTCGTCCCAAAACCATCTCATATGGGTCTCAGCCCAAAACCAATACGCGAGGGTCTCAACCCAACTCCGTCTCAGTGAAAACTCTTCCACATATACATATATACATATATAACCCATCCTAGGCACTTCCGGAGAAGATGCCATCTCAGGGCACACAGCCCCTAGGGAACACATCCCCGATATAGTCACGATGATATCATATCTATCTAGTGTGCACACTACTCGAGGTCTCACTCCGAGTCTTCTCCCAGGAATTCTCCATCTGGGAGGCTCAATCTCTGGATCTAGTCTGAGCTCTCTCTCTGGATCTAGTCCACATATCCCTCCGGAATCTGGTCCGGGACCACAACATAATAAGTAACCTCCACTCCTGGAACGGGATCCCTATGGGGATACCCACTCTGGTCTGTGGATCGTGACTCTCCAGGTCGACGTCTGGAGGAGACCAATCAATAATCTCGTAAGGTGGGTATATACATACCAGTATACTAAAACCATAAAAACGGGACTCACGCCCGATAACACAAAGCAAATGGGCCTCCAGCCCGAACACAAGACTCAACAGGACCTTTAGTCCGATTTCACAATAACTGGGCATCGAGCCCGAACTAGTAAATCAACTGGGCATCGAGCCCGATATCTCAAGGTCAGTCACGATCCTGATCATAGCGATGCGTGCAACCATCAATCCAGAACCGCTCTGAATCCTGGTATGTCGCCGTGAACACATCACTGCTGCGACCATCTCGAGACCATGGTGCACACGTCGCCGATCGATCCTCTAAACCGTCAGCACTCCAAAGTCAAGCCTCCAGTGGCTGCTTGACAACGGGACGTGCATCGTGACCTCTCCGGAAGGAACGCATCCCAATCCGGAGGCGAGCGTCACGTCGTCCGTCGCCGTGCACACAGCACCCGTCGTGACCACGACTCTGATCCGTAGGTCATCAATAGGGTCTCTTGCTCGAGTTAAAATCAATACCAAATGGGTCGTTTTACTTTTCAAAACCATTTCATGAAAACCGAAAGCGTAAGTGCGTATAAGTACATATAAAACCAGAAAACCTCGCAGTACGTGCCCATACGTAAACACACAACAAAATGCACTCCAGGCATCACCAAACACACATTAAAATATATATAAAACATTTATGCATGCATCGATTTCAGAAATAAAGTCCACTCACAGACCGTCCGCGCTGCTGCCTCGATATGCACGATGTATGCCTTCTCGGGTCAACCGTCGCCTTCGGGGTACCGAAACCTGTCCAAATCACTTTAGAGGGTTACTAACTACTTAATTAACCCCTCACTAAAGCCCCCTAATTTTTCGGGATTTTTAACTATTTTCAAACGCGCACCGAAACCTTCGAATAGCTTGAACTATATCGAGATGATGTCCGATCGACTCGAAACCAGTCCCAAAATATTTGTTACATCGAATAGATGATTTGACATGTTGGAACCATCCTCAAATTCTCCCCCATGCGCCCGCACGCGCCGCCTGAAGTGGCTGAGTGTGGGAGCCACGCGCTAGTGAACAGTATCGTCTTCCTCCCCGCGACGACCGGTCTGAACTGGTCCGGTCCAGTTCGCCTGCAAATTGGACCGGCGTGACCGGTCCAGGTCCATTCCCGATCCAATTTTCACCTTTTTCAATCCTAATTGATCATATTCTTCCTATAATCGTCCTAGGAACCTAAACTAATCAATTAAAACCCCTAAAACATCCTAAATCCGACCAGCTCGATTTTCCTCTCACGGTTCGAATTTTCAAAACTCTCCCCAGGGCTTCTCGACGTCTCACCACTCCCAAAACCTTCTTATAACTCCCTAGCAACCTTATTAACTCAAAACCAACACCCAAAACGGCCCATAATAATGAAAATTGAAAATGGATGAAATTTGGGTAAAACCTATTACCTCGATCGGTTTTCTCCACCGCCGCCCACGGTGTAACGACCCGTCCCCGAATTCAGGATTAGGTTCATAACTAATCATGATTAATGAGGGTTGATCGGTGATTAGTTGGGTGGAATCGGAACGAACGTGGCATAATGACCGTTTTGCCCCTAGTTGTGGGTAAAACGTTGACTTTTATTTCGGGTGGTCAAATGTACTTTGACCAATGACCGTGACGTAGTTTGGGACGTCACGAGATCATAGACAGGCGGCACGTTCGATTCCGACGTTCGTGGAGAAAGTTATGACGCTCGGAAGTCCGGGGGCATTACCGTAATTTGGACGAAATAAGGGTAAATGTTGACTTTTCGATCGGAGGGTCCGATGGCCGAGGGCCAAGGACCGTTAGGAAGGTCTTGATGCCCCGAGTACAACGACAGGCGGCACACGTGAAACGGACATCGGGTGACCAAGTTACGGGTCACGGTTGGTGAGGGGCAATTTGGTAATTTGTCGTTTGAGGGTAAAATAGTAATTTTGGCTGCTATTTTGTGCGACAGCCGTGTATGGCGCTTGGCACTTCTCAGAAAACAGAGCATGGGCGAAATTGTTTATGGAACAAAATTCTTGGGCTTAGTGTTAGCACTTGTTTATGCAGATTGAGGTGTCTTGGACAGATAATGGGTACACGTTACTGGGTTGGTAATTGGGGACAGAGTGGGTGTGGTCTGGAGGGCAGAGCACCATTTTCTTGAATTGATTTGTTTAACTGGGTGAGAGAACAGAGGCTGGTTGTGAGCGTGCACGGTTTAAGGTTGTTTACACAATTGAGTGAGGGACATAGGGAGAGGCTTTGCACGGGTGTGTTCTGTGT
>CM064868.1:15256386-15328534 GCA_032719365.1 Prinsepia uniflora | reverse complement strand
AATAAAGACCATCTAAATAAAACCCTTCACCAATCGTCTTCTTGGTGACACAATCCTGAAAGAACACGTTGTGAGGAGAAAACATGGCTAAGCAATTCAAGGTATTTGTGATCCTTCCCACAGATAGAAATTGAAATGGAAAGGAAGGAACATACAAAGTTATTGATTCAATTTCATCAGACATCAACTTTATCTTTTATTTTCCTAAAACCTTACATGCTCTCCATTTGCAATTGAAACTTGAGAAGGCTTTGCCAATGTTTCAAACTTTTGAGATTTAAACACATCGTTGGTTATATGATCTGTGACACCTGAATCTACAACCCAAAAATCATGCAACATATGTAATTTAAGAGCAGTTTTAAAAGCTTTCATGATACCTTGCATATCCTCCTGAAGTACAGGTTTCGTGTCTGCCAAGAAACCTGCAAACTTGCTGAGCAAATCAAGGTCCTTCCTTCCATGCTACTTGCACGGTCAATTCTAGCCCCTTCTTTCTTGCCTTACAGATGCGACATAAACTCATTCATGAGTTATGCTGGGTTTACTGTGAAGTTCTTGAATGGATCTGACCTATTGGAGACGGAGGTAGATGCATGATTTGCTCGATATGGAGTACGGTTCACCTTTTGTACGCTCTTGTTGTCCTTCATGAAGTCAGGCTTTAACTCTGGATGTAAAATCTAGCATGTCTTTAACATGACCTGTATTGTTGCATTGTTAACACTTCAAGTGCGGATGCTTTCCTTTGTACTTTCTCTCGTTGGTTATATATGCCCTAACCCCAAGTACGTTAGTCATTGTACTCAGGTTCATGACTTTCTCTCTTACTTCTTCACGTTGAATCGTTGCAAACACGCTAGTGAAGGAAAGAAGTTTAGTGTTCATGCGTATGTGACATCGTAGATCTTCATATGTTGAGTCAAGACTGGACAAGAGTTGAAATATCTTGTCTTCTTCTGCTCTTTTTCGTAGCAGTGCTACATCAGTTGTATGAGGACGATAAATTTCCAACTCATTCCACATATTTTTCATGCTTCCTAGGAGTTGCACAAACGACTTGTCATCTTGTTGCAGATCGGAAATGTCCTTCTTTAATTGAAAAACCCGAGCAGTATTATTCTAGCTGCCATACATTTCCTTGACCGTTTCCCATAGCTGGTACGAGAATTCTGAGTAGCTGAATATTTCAGCTAACTTTCGTTCCATGGAATTCAAGAGCCATGACATAACTAGTTGATTCTTGCTAAGCCAAGATTCATAGTTTGGTGAGGAAGCATCAGGTACTTTGATGCTTCCATTTATGAACCCTAACTTGGCCCTGTCACTCAGTGCCAAAGACACAGCTCTTGACCACGGCAAGTAATTAAACTCATTCAGTACAACTGAACTTAACCTTTGATTTTGGTTAACGTCCACCTCATGCACATTCAAGGAGGAAAGCTCAGGGGAACTTTCAGCTTCTGATGCTAAAGGATTGTTTTTAGATATTTTGAAAATTGAATACTCTCAGATAGTAGTATAGTATAGCAGAAGCAGATTAATTTCCCTGTTTTGATACCATATTGATTTTCAAAAGTCGAATTGTATTTCTCTCATATGATTATTACAATTATACAACAATATATAGGCTTAGGTAAACTAAATAACAACTTCTTGAATTAAGAGAGTTAACAATAACTCCTTGAATTAAGGGTCCCTTACTCCAATCATGCTTTAATGACAACTAATGACAAAAAAAAAAATGTTAGAAAAACTTTTTTTTTTTTAACTAAAGGTTAGAAAAACTTAAAGCATACAGGGATTTGGTCAAAGTCATCATTTTGACTGTCGAGTTCCATACCTCTGGCAGATTGAAAACATTTCCCAAAAAAAAAAAAAAAGACCTTGAGCAGCTAGTTTTCTCTTGAAACCCTTTTTAGTATATCCTGAAATATCCATTACAAGTGGGCATGGAGGTATGTTACAAAAATTCATGAGCATACATGGACGACACCTCTAACAAGATGAAGAGCAACAACAAATAAACATGATATAATAAAAAATGGATAATGAAAACAAAGGAGTCGGATTAGAAGGAGCACTAGTTCTGAGTTCCGACTCACTAGAAGCATTCATCTTTTGTAACTCACAGGTAGGAAGGAAGTGATATATTTTCCCAAGAATGTCCTCAGGGGAATGAAAAAAGGCAAAATTTTGTAATAAAACGATGCAAGTAATTCGAATAATGGTTTGACGAGATGGTTACCTTTGTCACGTACAATTCTTCTTGAAATTTCATTTCGAATCTCAGCAGCCTGAGAATCATCGAACCTAGAAGCTTTTCTGAGCTGAATTAAGACGGAAACCACGCTTGGGTTGAACGGTTTTTCATTCAATGTATACTGAATGTACTTTCGCAAAATCTCCTCCATGCCAAAGCCACTCTGGAATATTAATTAGCAGTTGTTATTAAAAGCAAAATGAAAGATCAATTAGCTGTTGCCAGACATGAGCCGAAAATGACAATTTGTAGAAGGACACAATAGTCACTGGATATTTTGGAGACAATTTATCGATGAAAGAAGAGTTAAGCAGCATACATACATGCATCGGTGGTGCAGAGTAGTTGGCTTACAAATTACAAACACCGAAGAGAAAAAGAGATAAGAATTGCATAGGTTTGAATAGAGATGCCACCTTTTGTACAATTACAGGTAAGGCTTTATTCGCACCATTTTAAAACAAGTCATCAATTGATTTGTTTAGCATAGCATTTTTATTGACCTATAAAAAGACAATCAGTAATTAATCCTCCTCCTAAAGCAATTACTTTTGTCGATGCCAAATTTAAAAACCATTTATTCATGAACCCTAAATCAATTGAAATCAAAAGAAAAGGAACAGAAGAACAAAACAAAAACAAAATAGAGAAGCAGACCAGTTTCTTGCGTTTATGTCGAGGGGAAGGAAACTTCTTGAGTGTCTTGACAAAGGCAATGACGAAATTGAGTCCCACATGGGTTAGGGGACGAGCCATAATCCAAGGGAGAGAGCTGGTGCCCACTCTAGGTCCAGGAATGGCCTGGGTGATGGAGCCACTTAACTCAAAACTGTCCAAAGCCTTCTCCTGAATCCACGGCAGATCCTCTTCCACCTCTTCCGCTGCGTCTGCTACTGCTGCTTTACTAGTTTTGTTAGGACTAGAATGCGAATTCAAATTCGAATTAGTCTTCGCTACCCTGCTGATACTACGCAAAAGGTCTGCTTATCCTGGGTGTCAGTCTGAGGGATCTGCTTAGGATTGTGAGACCAAGGTTAGAAGATGGAAATACGAATAGGGTACTTTTGGAGGGCCCGTGGGGAAGCACTTGCAGTTGGGAAGAAAAGCAAGTCGCCAAAGCAAAAGCATGAGCACCCTTCTGGTCACTTCGCTTAGCGCTCAGAGTCAGCCTTATTATGTTCGGCCTACAACCTTTTATTCTTTAGAAATATAGTATTCCGTTCTATGACGGACCAAGACGGATACAAATTCGGCCATACGGGCAAATCTTCAAAAACTTTTTTTTTTTCGAAAATGCATCTTTATTAATTAAACGCGAATAAGAACACCAACATAAATAAGTTAAACAATCAATTTGGCTCAAATTCGGCCCAAACATGGTACCCACTCTTACTTTTAACATGGTTAGCAAACAACATGTGCCACCATCTTACATGCCCTAAGGGCAAATTGGAAAGTAATCAACAGAAACGACTCACAAAGTTCATAGATATCATGAAAGATGTTGGTACGAGTACCATCATTATCCTTCTTGCATAACAACTGAATCAACTGTAATGAGTCAGATTGCACAATTACAGTAGTATGTGCCACCATGAATACTATATGAATATTATAATTAGGAAAATATATATTTAAGAAAATAACAATGATGTAAAAGCAAACACAAAATAAATTCATGTCATAAAATTAAGATACATCAAATAAGTTTACGACGCAAAATAGAACATACAAATTAAAAAGTTTCAGAATTTATTGGGAATAGATTTATTTATTCATTATGGTCAAAATCTTCTTTAAGCTGAAGTGTTTCCTTTCTTTCTTAAACTATTACGACCGTCTATTATTATCATCCTCTGTCCAAATCCTCCCTTTAGTTAGAAGAAAATGTTAAGTGTTAGAATAAAATGTAAGTGCTTGCTTTCATAGTTAATTCATACCATGCAAAAGCAGAGCTGTAGTGCTCCAGTTCCAAATTTTCACATTCCAAAACTCTACTTGTGAACATTTGTGGCAAATTAAGTCACTAGAACTCCTTTATATGTACAAAAGATGGCTTCAGCCTTGAGAGAACTTGCCACTTGGAATAATATCTTGCAACAAAAGAAACCTCAAGTCCCCAAATTTAAGCATTCAAAGAATCCTACTGATTATTTACAAGAACCACAACCACCCTTTACATGATTTGAAATTATTGATTAAAAGAGAGGTGCGTATTAGTTTGATTTAACACAGAAGGGCTTTTGCACACACTTACTGGGGTAGAGAAAGTTTCTTTCAGTTTGCAGCTACTCTCTTGTCTAGTGTTTACACTGAGAGGCAACTAGGTTAGGTCAGCGTGTTTGAGCTATTCCTGCATTATATTCATATATATGGTATTGGTTCGAATCCTTTGATTTCTAGGACACTCTTTCTTTCATCATCTGATGGTTACTACATTTTAGTACAATACTTGACATTCCAGCCATGTTCCGCATTTACAGAAGCTGCAGCATATGACAACGATGGAAATGAGATTGGTCCATCTGATTTTAATGACAAACTTGTTTCTGTTAAAAGTTTATATATTTTACCAATTTCCTTTATGTACTTTCGTTTATTGGATATTTATATAACAAGAACATGATTTCTTTTTAATTACAATTAGCAAGTTGCAGTCTCTTGAGGCCAAGGCTCACAAGGCTCACAAGGCTCACAAGGTTGGAATGCCCTTGCATCGCTGACTTAAAAAGTGGCCCATGTGGCATTCAGTTTTCAGAGGCTTTTCTCTGTTACCTTAAGAGTAGGGTGGAAGAAAAGCTAATGTCCAACTATATTATACATAATGCGCAACTGATGTAGGACAACGCAACCACTCCTACCAAAAGCCATGACTGATGGCAGAGGTGCAATTAATCCTTAAACATCTCCCAGGACCAGGCCTCGAGAATCACTCTCCGAGCTGGGCTTCGCACCCTCGGCCCACCCTCAAGTCCAAGCGATGCTTCTGCATCATTCTCCCACACTTAGGAAAATCCCCCTCTAAGGCTTCACACCCATGGGGACTCAAACTTGAGACCTCCAGGCTCTAATACCAAACTGATGTAGGACAACGCAACCACTCTTACCAAAAGCCATGACTGATGGCAGAGGTGCAATTAATCCTTAAACATCTCCCAAGACCAGGCCCCGAGAATCACTCTCCGAGCTGGGCTTCACACCCTCGGCCCATCGTCAAGTCCAAGCGATGCTCCTGCATCAACAACTATCAACTCTATATGGATACCGCGATGGCATATAATTCCACTACTTACTATGTAATACTACTACTTTCAAGTCCCTTTATATGTAACAGAATACCATACTAAAATATGGAAGATTTATCAACACTTTTTTACCTACTAATGTTACGTAACATGTAACAGAATATGTCATAACTAGAAGTTAACATCAGGACAGAAGAAAAGGAGGACAACCTAAAGTGCCACTAAATGAAATTGGTAATTTGGTACTAAAATCTGCTTTTGGTCTAAAGACTAACAGTATTGACCTGAATTTTTAGTCTGCCTGCTTGTAGTTATCTGAAAGTAAAAAAATGCATCTACAAAATTTTGAGTGATGACATTTTTCATATTTCGCTTAATTCTTCCCTTCAGAAAAATGAAAAATTCTAGAAATTTGAACTTTGCCAATTCTGATTATGGTTGTAAAGAATGACACTTTCCCAGCACATTCAGAATTTCAATCCCCATTAATCCCAACTACCACATTTGAGCACAGCATAGAAGGCTAAGTGTCTGACTGGCCTATAAGAACAGACTAGAAATCAGTATTTGATTTATGATACATTTTTAGTTTTCATGGATTAAAAGGCACAAACACTCCTACATCAAAGAGTGGTATTCAGATATATCATGTTCAATTCATATTTCTCAACACAAACACACAACCCATACAGATAAAACAGACTATTAACTGAAAATTAAAAGGGAAAACAAAAGAGATAGAGCTCATTTACTCACAAATGAACAAGTAGAACTTGAAATCATGAGTTCAAACTATCTTAGGAAACAGCTAACTTGTATACGGTTAGAAACTGGTACATATACTCTTTCTCATTTCTGTCATAATGAGCACTACACTGTAGAAAATAATTATCAGTGAGCCAAAATATGTTGAAGAAAACTCAAGAACCCCGCTTGGAAACAGCCTGAACAGCTACCAATACAACGAAAGCCCAATTTAAATTGCATTTCATCGTTGGCCTGATTATCAATGGCGAGAATGAGAAACCCAATATCATCCAAAAAACCCACACCTCAGTTTCCACTCAAAAAGGGTTTATCAACAATGAGCAACAGAAAATCATGATCGAAATAAATCTAAGAATTCCAAAGTATTTACTTATTAAATCTTTTTAATAAGAAAGAGACTAACCAAATGTATTCTTCAGTGAGAGATATGGGCGAAGGACGAAGGCGACGGCGAAGACTTGGTTTGGGGATAAGCTCGAGCTTCTCTTTTGCGCGTAAGAAAAAGCCGGCTCAATTCAGGTTAAGGCTAGCAATCAGTTAGGTCTTGTCTATTTATGCCGTGTTAATTAATTATGCCCAATTTAAATTTGATCTAGTAATGAATTAAGGCTCTTCTGTGATGATGATGTCCTTCAATCTACATCAACAACGGCTCTTTGACGGAAGGTGTGCTTTCTTGATTTGTACAATTTGGCCTTGGATAGGATCTGAAGTACAAGATGCACTGTATAGTTTAATTATGGGAGCCGAAATTTACGCTGATGGTTAATTCATTTTCATTTTTTATTTGGGTATATAGTTTATTTGGTTACACGATTCTCTATTATGACGGTAGATTCTCTATTCTAAGTAAAATAATGAAACTTCGAGACGAAGCTGAGTACACATAGAATATGTGGTCGAAATTACCATTTAGTCTTAAAGCGGACCAATTTATTTAATGTGGGAGGGTAATATAGTCAAAGGAGCAGAATCGTAACGGCTAGTTTGAAAATTCCCGTTGGGTGTCGTGGTGCCTGGTGGCCGGGAACAAAACGCACGCTCCCCTATAAAGAAGATTGACGAGGTTTTGCCCTATTGGTTTGGACTTTTGGACTTTAGTGTCAAACTCTTTCTGGGGTCTCAGTACTCTACAGTTCCCAACTCCACTCTCCAGTCGCCATGAACATCTTCAAGAAGAAGACCTCCCCCAAAGGTTCGTCTCTTGGGTTTCATTAGCTCTTTACACTTTATCTTGGATTTTTGGTTGAGCAAATGTTGACAAGATGTGGGATTTTCAAATAATGGATTTTTCTAATTTTATTTAGATGAGTCTAGGGTTGTTTTCTTATCCATTTTATTTTTCAATTTTAAGTTGGTTTTCTCAATAACCTAATTTTCTTCTTCAATCCCCAAAATTATTCGTATGGTTTTCTATTTTCTGCAGCAAATGTTGTTTATTATCTATATGATGAAATTTGTGAATGACTTGTGTTAAATTGGGTACTTATTTGAACAGAGGCTCTAAGGACAAGCAAAAGGGAAATGAGTGTTGCTACAAGAGGTATGCGTATGGCCTTGAGCGTCAGTTTCAGGATGTGATGTTGAGAAGATCTTCTGCTTATCTTGTTTGAATTTGCTTTGATCCCAACTGAAAATCTAGATGTGTATTTATATTTTTGTTCTAATACTTTTTTTTGTTATAATGATTTATTTGATTCAAGAATCTGTTATCTTCTTTTGCTTTGCAGATTTAATTTCCTGTCATTTCCTTACATACGTGATATACCCATTGGTCCACATACAAAGGATAATTGGTGTTAGATTTTGTTGTAGTTCTTGTAGAAATACGATTTTTCAAATAAAAAAGTTCCAAACATTTTGTGTGTACTTGAGCTAGATTTTTATTGCAAGTATTTGGTTGGAGGCTTCCAATTGCAACTACAGCATTTTTTCCTTTTCACCCCCACTCCGCTTTTCTATTTCAGGTATTGAACGGGAGATCGCATCTCTTCAGTTGGAGGTATGTGTTACAGTTCTGATTGTTAGTTAACTTTCTTGGATCGTGCCCACAGTGTCATGATTGTTTCTGCATTTCAGGAGAAGAAATTGGTTGCAGAAATCAAGAAAACAGCTAAAACTGGAAATGAGGCAAGTATAGTTTCTATTTAAGTTGTTATCTCCTCTTAATAGCTACCTTGGACATTCATTGTAGACTAATGGACAGTTCAATAACGGGATAACATAACGTACTATCGTGCAAGTTTTAAGACTTAACATTAGATATTCAGCTCAACTTTACTGTTTAATATGTTCTGGATGTGTTGATTACTATTACCCTACCGTGTTTAACTGAATTATAGTTCAGATATTATGAAATAGAGGGAAAAATTGGCGTGCATAAACTTGCTCATTACTTACTGATAGGTTATCAAACTGAACTGAGTTGTTTTGCAATGTTACACAAACATGTGTACATGTGAAAATCCAATTTGCAATTCATTTATCCACTTTATGACTCCCGCATGACCTCCTGTCATTCATGTCGTTGAAGCTGATAATTAACTATCTGTTTTATCCAGGCTGCCACCAAAATTCTGGCTCGTCAACTCGTTAGGCTACGCCAACAAATTACGAACTTGCAAGGAAGCCGTGCCCAAATAAGAGGTGTTGCTACCCATACACAGGTCACCATTTTTCTGTTCGGATTTGGTTCAAAGGTTAGGGTATATATTATGTGCTCAGTGAATTTCTGAGTGTTGGTCTCCCTGTAATATGTTTGCAGGCATTATACGCAAGCACTTCTATTTCTACAGGCATGAAAGGTGCAACTAAAGCAATGGTGGCAATGAACAAGGTATGCATTTCAACAGACAATTTTGGTTGACATTTATTGTTTTAAAATATGTATGTATGTTTATTTTTTTCATTAGTAATCATCTTTTTCAGAGTAATCTATTTTTTCATTACTATCACTATCTGTCTTTTCAGCAAATGGAACCAGCAAAGCAAGTTAAAGTGATCAGAGAATTCCAGAAGCAGGCAGCACAAATGGATATGACGGTAATACTTTGTTTTTGGACAGGTCAATGAAACACAGTCGAACGATGTTCCTCTCCGATTGGCCTATGTTTATTCTATAGTTGACGTTTGGGTAAATTTTAACATCATGTTATCGTTATGCAGATAGAAATGATGTCAGAGTCTATAGATGAAACCTTGGACAAAGATGAGGCCGAAGAGGAAACAGAGGAGCTCACTAACCAGGTGCACTATTCCCATCCCAATTGTAGCTTTGTTTTCTTGTATATAGGTATCATCATTTTTTGAACAAACTAGAGTACACAACTCTAATATCAAGTGTTGGAGAGACAAACAAGTAACCAAAATACTTGTATTACACTAATAGAACATTACAACACAACTCTTCTCAACGAAAACAAGTAAATAAAATATTTGTATTACACTAATAAAACATTACAACTCAACTCTTCTCAATGAAAAAGGTGCACTATTCCCATCCCAATTGTAGTTTTGTTTTCTTGTGTATAGGTATCATCATTTTTTGAACAAACTAGAGTGCACAACTCTAATATTCAAGTGTTGGAGAGACAAACAAGTAAAGAAAATACTTCTATTACACTAATAGAACATTACAACACAACTCTTCTCAACGAAAACAAATAAAAAAAAAACTTTTATTACACTACTAAAACATTACAACTCAACTCTTCTCAATGAAAAACCAATTATAAAACCACTCTTTCTGGCCAAAAACACTATGACTCTTTGAAGACACTTCTTAATGTTCTTCCACTACAACTCTCTTAATTACTCCCAATCTTTATTTCCATTCCTTCCTCACTTGCTTTCTTTATTTCAAACACTATGACTCTTTGAAGACACTTCATTTTCTTTCTAACTCACACACCAACACATCACAGCACCAACTCTATTTATAGAGTTTATAAGCCGACTTTGTCTAAGTCGGTTGGCTTAGCTTTTCATCTCTTCACCCGCATGTTGTGGTGGTTGCTAGCTAAAGCCTTCACAAAATCATCTTTTCTTGCCGGCTTGATCGTTTACAAGTTGGTTAGCTAGGTTTTTCCAGATTCTAGCAACCGACTAGGATTTACGGCATTGATAGTCTTAACATCGTTATCTTATCAAACTACAATTCACATATTGCATATTTTCAGGTGCTCGATGAGATCGGTGTTGATATTGCATCCCAGGTTGTTGTCTTTGAGATTGTTTCTAATAAATTTTTATTTCTTCTTTTTAAGCCCGCTGCTCTGTGATTGATAGCTCACATGAGTTTGCTTGATTACAGTTATCTTCAGCTCCAAAAGGTAGAATTGCTTCAAGGAATACTGAAAATGTAGCTCCGAGGAATGCTCAAAATGTTGCTTCAAGGACTGCTGCAAATGCTTCTCCAAGGACTGCTGCAAATGCTGCTCCAAGGACTGCTGCAAATGCTGCTCCAAATAATGCTGAAAATTTTACCAGGTATTTCATTACTGCCTATTATAAATACCAAATGGTTTCCGTTAAAAAATTCAGCAATTGGTTTTGTGGAAATTTATTTTTTGCATTTTGGCGGTGATTCTTAGAGAACAATTTCCTAAGTGAAATACATCAGCCTTTCTAGGGATAAAGTAGGTTCTTGTTTGTTTTCTGAATGGACGGATTCAAGTAGGAATAGCTAGTACTTGCAACAAACTTCTTTTATGTCCCATCGATCTTAACACTCTAATTCCACCATATATGCAGCTCTGAATCTCCAGATGTTGACGATCTTGAGAAGAGGCTGGCCTCCCTGCGACGTGTGTGATTCTGTTATGCATGCGGTGCACTCATCCTTCATCCTTCATCATCATAATCATAGTACATCCATCCATTCGTGTAAATTTTATCAAATTATAAAGGAAAAACCAAATCAAAATTATAGTTATTGTATGGTATGCCTTCTAGTAGTAACAAAGTGCTTAGTTTTAACGACATGTTGCCTAACATACCTTCTTCTGCTAACAAACCATATTTTCTCCTCACCAACTTGGACAAAAATAAGTGGCCAATATTTTAAGTGAACATGTGTATTTATTGCTTTTTATTTCCACAGAAAATTTACAAATGAAAGCGGAAAAAACAGAGGAAAATTAATAAGAATTCAGTGCCTAGTGACGTTGAAGACAAACAGGAAGCCCTCTCCCCGATGTTGGCATCATGTCGCCAGTGATCTTTTCCTTAGGAACACCACTTCCCATTTGAACCTCATGACACACCACTTCCCATTTGAACCTCATGACCACATCGTAAATAAAAGTGAGAATTGCAAGCCTTGCATACTCTTTGCCAGGAAACATTCTTGGCCCTCCTCCGAATGGACTAAATGTGAAAGCTGGGAACACACTCAAGTCCTCATACCGTGAAGGATCAAACTTTTCTGGGTTGGGAAAGAATGTAGGGTTCATGTTTGTTGTACAAACAGTCCAATAAACCTTCCATCCCTTTGGAATCGTGTACCCGGCATAAGGTAAAATCAGTCAAGGCCTCCGTGAATGACCTCTGAAGAGGAGGTGTAAATCTCATAACCTCATACAAAACATTCCATGAATACTTCATCTTGTTAATGTCTTCCCATTCCAAAAACTCTCCCGGCTTCTTCAAATCAGCAATCTCCTTGTACTCCTCTAGGACCTTGGCATAAATGTCAGGTCTCTCCCCAACATATTTCATGAAGAAAGTCATGGCAGTAGCCACAGTGCTATATCCTGCTGTAAGCAAGCCCATGATCTTATCAGCGACCTCTGCCTCAAGCATGTGTTGGCCAGATGGGTCACTTGCCACAATCATATGTGACAATATGTCATGCATCGGTGCACCTGATGCCATTGCAGCCTTCTTGAATCACAGCCTTCAGCTCCTTTCGGAGGGCATCCGTGGCTTTGTTTGCTTTGTAGAAAATAGTCCCTGGAAAATTCACAATGAGTGAATGCATCCCAAACAGTCACATCGGCAAAATTTGCCACAAGCCTTGTAATTCGCTCCGGCTCATCTATGCCTAAACAGAATCTGCAAGCAAGGCTCAGTCAGGGTCTTTACTAAAGGGTAGACCTTGACCTCATCTTTTCCTTCCCAATAGACTCTCATCTGTTCTTGGGTGATTGAATCTATTTTCCCCAAGTACCTCATCAATGCCTCCGGCTTCAAAAACCCCGGTGACCTCAATACTTTCGCTTCCTCATCACGGGCAGGTTGTGCAACAGAAGCAGCAGCTGCACCTGCAGCCTTTTATGACTGAAACATCTTCTGCATCGAATGGGGTCTAAATGCAGTGAAGTATTTCTGCTCATTGGAAAACAAAAACTTGTGTCCATTAGGACCGCAAAGGACAACAGTTTTCTCTCCAAGACCTCCTCATCCTCTTGAACACGAAATGTTCTGGCTTCCCAAACAGCAATGGTCTCCCCGATAATAGGCCACCCCATGTTCCCTGGTCGAAGTTTTTTCCCGTCTTTTTTGCCTTTGAATGCAAAGATTGTGAGGGCGAAAAGAGCAGCACCGAAAGATGGGATAAGGTAAAAAGTGTCCATGGTTGGATTAAGTTGGTGTTGTTTTGTTGATCAAGTCTCAAACTGATAAATGAACTAATGAAGTAAGCAAAGTGATGATGTTTGGGAAGCTTGGAATCTTTGGGTTTATAAAGGGACAGATTAGTGTTGTGTCTAGTCTAACATGGCAGTCATCAGCCCGCCAAATTAAAAGTCGTCAGTTTGATTATTTTCAAAGACTACTTCTCCAATAAATTAAGCAGATTCCGAGTAACTATTCAACACTTACTCTATAATTGATGTTTCATGATGAGCGTAGATTGAGAAATTGAGACAATGAAAATACAAACCATTATCCTCCAAACTAGCCCTCACCATTTGGCCCAAAAGTCTATAGGCTTATGGAGACCCAATAGGCTCGGTGGACAAAAGTCCGGCCCAACCCGTTATAAGCCGTAGGTCGGCCCAGCCCGAGAATTAGCGGATTGGGTTTGGACTTATGGTGTTCAAACCCGATAGGCCTGAGCCCGATAAAACCCGATAAGCTCAGCCCGACCTGCCCATATAAACCCAGCCCATAAGTCCGAATATATAAAATTATTATTATTTAAGAATTAATACCTAACCCATTTTTAATATTAATATTTCAGCCCAAACTCAAATCTCAACCCCAAGTCCATCTAATTTATTTTAGAAAACTCAATGGCCAATATCCAATACAAACTCTAACCGGCTAACCGTATGTCCACCTACTTAAATAAATTTCACTCAACCCTAACCCTTTCCACGTTTCGATTCTCCTCACTAACTGTATTATCTCTCTCTCAACTCTCAAAGTTCAAAACTCATATTTCACTATTTCAGTATCTTACAAACCCACCCTCACTCAACACAACCTCTCTTATCTCTCAACCTCATTCTTCCTTTTATGCTTACTTTCACTTCCCATTCTTCCCTCTAGTTGGGCACTCTTGAGCAATTTTGTTAGGGTTTTTAAGGTAAGGTTTTAACGAGGCCACTTTTTTTCACCCTTGTGTAATTTTTTTCATTATTAATATTTTTTTTCATATTCATATATTTTTGTAACTTTAAAATTTGATAAATAGTTTATTGCAAAAGCCCATGTAAGCCCGGCCCAAGTGGGCTTAGTAGGTCCCACCCAAAAAGTCCGATAAAAACCCGACCCGATAAAGCCCAAGGGTTTTTATATATGTAAGTATGCCCGCCCGACCCGGCCCATAAATTAAAAAATTATTTAATAAGCCCGACCTGGCCCGGCCCAAGCCCAAAAAATTTGGGCCGGGCTTGCTCGACCCGGCCCATTGACGAGGGCTACTCCAAACCATCCATAGGCTCGGAATTCACATAAAAAACGCTGCTCCGCGAATAGATACAAAACCCTCCTTACCTTATTTTATTTGATGCAGGATTATGCTAAGTTGTTTTTTCTTGGTGAGTTGGTGTGAATTGTTTAATTAATTATGTATCGAATTCACAGAACAATTTCACGGTCCAATAAATGGTATAATATAAGAAAGACTTTTTACTGTGGATGCACCAATCAGCGTGTCTCAAAATACACTAGGAACGAAACTTCGTTCAACTATGCACTAGGAATAAATGCAATATTAGGTCTGTTGCACCATTTAACTGATTCTATCTTTGATACCGTTAAAATCACTATTTCTTTCCTTAAATGCCCCTACCAATTTTCATCTTATTCCTTTCTTCTCTGAAACTCCAACTCAAACCCCCCAAAATCCTCCAAACTTACTTCTATGGCTTCTTCACCAAGCCCTGCCCCTCGCAAGCCTAGAAATTGCAATTTCTATTCAAACAAGTGATTTAGCAATCACTTTACATAATATAGGTCCTGAGAGAGAAACAGGCAATGTCTTTAAGGAGACCCCAAGTTTGAAACCTCTACAAACATCCACGATTATTCAATTCTTCTATTGTATTACTTACTAGACATACAATAAAGAAAAAAAAAAGGAAATTTGAAGGTCCGAGGCCGAAGCTCGGGCCCCAGATGCACCACAATTGGAGCGAACAACGATCAGTAACCATCATCATCATCATCATTCATTCATTAACGAGTTTTGTATTGGTTTACTCTACGAGAAAGTAGAGGAGGAGGAATCGGTGGATTAAATCAAGTGATTAGGGTAGTTGATACTACTGCTGGGTCATTTGATTTGGTATTAGGTTTGATGGGTTTGATGCCATGGGTGTACCTAGCTTCGACCTATTGTACTCTTGAGACTTATTGGGATTGCGACAACAAAGCTTCTGGCCCGCGCTATGGCCATACGCTCGTCGTTGTTGTCCCAACTAAAACCCACTGCCCCCACCTCATCTTATTCAGTGGTGCCATTGCAATTGAAGGCGGCGCCACCTCCTCGGCTCCTAGCATCAATAACATTCTCTCCCTCTCTCTCAAGACTTTTTCTTTTTCGATCTCAAGACCCATATTGTAGGGGTTTCACATTTACTTAGATAATAGGGGATATTGCAGTTAGTTTGTGTTTGTAATGCCCTAATTGAAATGTATGTGAAATGTGGTTGCATTGATTAAGCATGCCAATTGTTTGATCAGATGATGAAGAGGGATGTGATTTCTTGGAGTACGATGATTTTGGGGCTAGCAAATCACTGCAAAGCTTGCAAAACAGTCGAACTCTTTCAAGAGATGCATAGAGCTTGCAACGCTCTTCCCCTCCTAAGCCCAGGAATTGCAATAATGATTGCTTTATCGATGAATGTAATAGCCCACACCTTTGAAAAACGTACATCAAGGAAGATTTAAAGGAAATGACCATTTTTCCCCTAAAGGGTCAATGATTGACTTTTTAACTGGGATAGTTTTTGGATATTCCATAAAGGTCTCAGCCTTCTTAGTACATTGCCAGGTAGTATGCCAAAAATAAAGTTCGGACGAATTTGGTTTGGGTTTAGTCGTATAAGAACATTTTGGTAATTTGTAAGAAAGGTATTTTAGTAATTTCATTAGGAGATTTTTCTAATGGATGATTTGAGATAGTGACAAGTGTCACTTATCTCATATGGGAGTGTGCAACTGACTTGGACATGGTTGTATGGGTTGTGATATTTTTAAGTGTGTGTGTGTGTGTTATTCGGCTAAGAAGAAGAAAATAAAAAGAAAACTGAAGAGGGAGAACTAGGATAGAAAAGAGAAGGATAAGAGGAGAAAGGGAGGAAGAACAAAAAAGAAGAAGGGAATGTGATGGATTCAGAACCGAAAAAGAGAGAGAGAGAGAGAGAGAGAGAGAGAGAGAGAGAGAGAGAGAGAGAGAGGAACCCAATAAGAAAACCTTGCGTGTTTGAGTTGCACGATCGAGTTTTGGACTGGGAACTTGGGAAACAAGCTTGCTATCTTCCTCTTTGAGTTCCTACGACCTTAACAAGCTACTGAGTCATGGTTTTGGATGCTAAAATCACACAAGCTACTGGGTGACAGACGACCGAGGAAAGAGAGGACTTTGAACAATTTTTGAGGTGAGTTCTCTGGTTTTGAATCCATGGATCCCTTCATGAATTGATTTAGGCACGATTGGACGAAATAGAAGTGAAAACGGTTGAGATTTGAGTGACTTAGGACTAGGTAGGGTTGTTGTAACGACCCCGTCCCAAAATTTCTTGATTATCGAGATTTAATCAAGGATTAATCGAGACTAATCGGGATTAGTCGAGGTGAAATGACGATTTTTCCCCTGAAAGGGAAAAATGTTGACTTTTGATCCGGGAGGTCAATTTCTCGTGGACCGAGGTCCATTACGTAGATCGAGACCTTACGGGTACGTAGACATGTGGCACGACGAATTTGGACGTCGTGAGATGATTTTACGGGTCAAGGATGTTTTTAGTCGGACTTTATAATTTCACGTGATACGAGGAAGGTTGACTTTTAGTGTTTTTGGTGGGACCCAAAACATCTTTCTATGGACCAAGTGTCACTCACCCAATGACCCTTGCTTCCATATACATGCATCTGCACCTCCCTCTCTTTTGTTCATTATACCTGAAACCCCATGACACAACCTAACCCACAATCCCTTTGGATTAAGGGCTAAGTCATGCTCCCGCCTAACCTACATGCAACATGAAGGCTAAACCGACGTCCAACCTCCATGTAACACGTAAGCCGGACAAGGGATACCCAAGCGAACCGTCCCAAAACTTCCGGACTTCCCAGAGTGCGCAGAATCTACTGTGGATCGCGTGTGTGATGTCTCCGTCTCTCTAACAACAGCCCACACCGCATCAAACCTGGAGGGTATCGAAAAACATAAAAGACTGTGAGTGGACAAAAATAATCAATACGTTCAGAAAATAGTGTATACGAAATTACATTTATACCCTCCACAAAAAAACCAATGCACGCATAAGAAAACCTTTTCATAAACGATTAATGAAAACCGGAAACATTTCCTTTTCTCAAATCCGTAATTCATATCCAGGGCCTCAGCCTAAAATCATAAATCCTTTCAAAGTACGGGAACACGTCCCAAAACTCATTAAATCCAAATCATCCGGGCCACAGCCCAAAACATCTGAAAACCAGTGAAAAACATCAATAAATCAAGTTGTTGGATCTCAAGTGCGCCCGAGTCTTTAAACTCAAAACACAATCAACAGGCCTCAGGGGATATCACAATAACCGAGTCTTTAAACTCAAAACATATCAATCTAGGGCTCTCCCCTGTCAATCAACCGAGTCTTTAAACTCAAAACCAGATCCAGCCATAACCGGGTCTTTAAACCCAAAACCAGTTTTCAACGGGTCTTTAAACCCAAAACCAAGTGAAAATCATAGAAAATCCATATCCGAATTCGCAATAATGATTCCCTAAGCCGGCATTCGGAATCATCATCCCGAACCTAAATCCAGAAATTCACTTTCAAGTTCCAAAATTGAATCCGAATCATTTTTCCGAAATTCGATTCCAAAACTGAAATCACGTTTACCGAAATCACATGAACAGAGCTTCAAGCCCGAAATCACTTTTCCAAAATCCATTATAAATCATTGAAATCAATTCATATTTCAAATCCCAAATTCAAATCATCAAAACCATGATCAAATCGCAACATAAATCGTAAGCTCGTAAAACGTGCAAATACGTAAATATATCGAAATACGTGCAAAACCGTAAATCATCAAGATCATAATCTTAAACATAGAAATCATGTATAGAAAATATATAATAACATTTATGAATGCATCATATGTTAGAAAGCAAAGTCCACTCACAGACCATTTGCATCGCCGCCTCGATACGCATGCAATTACGCTTTTCGAGCTAATCCACTATCACCGGCTTTCCCGAACTTGTTCAAATCCCATAATAAGTTCACTAACTACTTCATTAAGCTTCTACTAAAGCCCCGTAATTTTCCCGCGTTTTTAACTATTTTTAAACGAGCCCTCAAACCTTCGAACATCCCGAAACATATCGAGATGATGTCTGATCGACTCGAAATCAGTGCCAAAATGTTCGTTACATCGATTACATCATTTCACATGTTGAACAATTCCACATCAGAGGCACCACACGCCCTCACGTATTTCCCAATGAGGCTGTACATGGGCCTCACACGCGACACTGTGCACTGTCTCTGTCCTCAGGTGAATCGGGTTCGAATCGATCCAGGCTGACCCGGTCCAGACCCGAATTGGCGTGGGCGGTTCTACTATTTTTCAGTCCATTTTTGATCCATTTCTAGTCCTAATTCATCCCTTAAGTTCTTCCTTTCATCATCTATTAGTTTAGGACCTTAAAACATGAAAATCAAGCTAAAATCTCACCTTAAAAATCGAGGGCTGAACCGGTCGTCCTTCCCTCCATCTTGTTTCCACGATTCAGGCCACCCTCATCTGTCCTTTTAGCCTCAAAATGTTTGTACAACGTTCCTAAATATATTCAATGATTAAAAACCATTCAACGAACTCTAAAACCGAAGTTCCAAAGTCAAACTTCAAGCTCACCATTTATGGTATCGTCGGCCACTGCCCACGACTGTCCTCCACGGTGGCACCACCAAGGTCGTCTCATCTCTCTCATCATATGTCCTTCACAAGCCAAAGTCTAGGGTTGAGGATCGAAGGAGTTTAGCTGGGTTGGGTCATGGTTCCACTCTTCCTCTGTTTTCCATATTCTCGGGCTGCCGTCCCACGGCAGCCGTCATGGCCACGCCACCACAACCCTTACTCTGCTTCTCCCACTTCCCTTCACCATTCACAAGTAGTCATCCCATATGTTGAGGGAGTTAATGGAATTGGTTCTCACAATCAGACTCTGTCTCTCTCTGTTTCTCATGTACACCCAAAACCGTTTTAACTCATTTAAAATTTTTCAAACACGTGAAACAATTTTGAGACGGTGGGGAGGGTTCTACGACCTTCCAGCAAGGGACAAGTGTCCCAAGCTGGTTAGGCAGCAATCCCAGGGCAGCCACCTCTCCAATGATAACTGGGCACAGCAAAAAGACCAAATTGCCCTAGCCTTTGCACAATTACCATTATGCCCTTGGCCTTTTTAGACCAAAATCCAAGCCGTCTAAAATTCAATGACCACGTGCCGCCTGTCATTGTACTCAGGGAACCGAGACCTTTCAAACGGTCCTCGAATTACGTGAAAATTCTCTGTCATATGAAAAGTCAACAAATTGCCCCTTTTTAACCAAATTACCAAATTACCTTTGAACTTCCGAACATCATAACTTCCACCTCGGATGTCGAAATCGGACGTGCCACCTGTCTATGAACTCGTGACGTCCCGAACTACGTCACAGTCATCGTTCAACGTCCATTTGATCACCCGAACTAAAAGTCAACCGTTTTGCCCATTCTAGGGGTAAAACCGTTATTTCGCATCGTCCGTCCGAAATCACCCAACTAATCACCGATTAACTTCACTAATCCATCATTAACCACTAATATAATCCCAATTTTTGGGACGGGTCGTTACAATCTCCCACCTTAAAGAATTTCGTCCTCGAAATTCCGAATCTCGTACGTCCACAACTTACTGGGGGAAATTCAACTGATCTCACACCTGGGTCTCCCCGGTGTCCATCTCCTGCCAATCCAACCTAGCCTGATAGTGCTCAAACTGTCACCTCTATTATCTCACCGAAGTCTGACACAAGTCCGACCCATGTCTAACTCAGTCCAGAGGTACTTCTAACATCGCACGAGCTGCCTCTCATGGCGTAGTCAATACCAATCAAAACACTATGACTACTAGTCAAACTCAACCCTTCTCGAGTCAAACGTACCTTGTATCATCGCCTCAGTACATCGTCAGAGTCGACACCAAAACTCACCTTGCAAACCAATTCTCAAGATGACATCTACCGACCCCGGTACTTCAATTCATCAATATTCGTTCCACTGTCCGTACTACTTCCGTCAGCGATCCGCGCTGACCTTACCAGGGTCACAACGTAATCATCTTACCAATGGTTCCCTAAACTACCAACACCTTCAATCTGTGGGATCACCATCCAAGTCCCATGTCGCCTGTCTGTAACTGGACCCTACCGCATACCTGTTAACCTTAAGCACACATCAACATCAGGGTCCCACCAGCCACTCATGGCTCTGAGCACCTCGCTCGCATCAGTACTCACTCCTGCCGTAATCAATCAGATCACTCTGATCAAGTCCACATGCTCAGTCCATCAATCATCTCGGACTTACTTCGATTCATCAATATAACCACAACATACCTCGGCATTAAGCCGATCACCAACTTCCTTCCAAAACATCACGATGCACGTCCAATTGCATCGATATGGTCCCAATCCTTAAATAACTAGTATGCACAGACTCCAAGTACATGCACCAAACACACGCAACAAAAACCCTATGAAATTTGAATAAAAAAAAAGATATTTTAGAATACCTCAAACACAGCTCGTAGCGTACATCCTCTAGTACTTCCAACGAAATCCGACGATAAGTTCATCAATCAACCACATCGGCATCAGCCGAGATCTACTACACCCAAGGTCCTTCCAACAACACTATAGTGTACCAGTCACTCATTCACCTTTGCAGTCAATCGGTCCAATCCTATCACTAAGCTGCACTACAAGTCTTCCGGGGAAGTCCTACTCAAGTCCCTTCCAAGTCTCCCGGTCTCCTGGGTCTCCCGACTAATAACAAATCCAATCATATCTCAATTACGGACACAGGGCAGACCCAGCACTAGATCCAAAACCAAAACCCATACGTATGTGAAACGGACCACATACGTCCTGCACAACTCTAAGATAGTCAAGATATCCAACCTATGTCTCACATACGATCCTCTTGATCCACAACAACTCAACCCTGAGCTAGAAACGATCCAATCCCGATCCACTCACTCCTACGTAGATTCCACTTACTGGGTCACTACTTCGCCTTCAATTCCCACAAATGATCAGACCACCATGTCGGATCAAATCGATAAATATTCAACACGTCTAAATGCACGTCTAGATTGTGGGTTCTCTTCAATAACTACATATCGACCAGTTATAGTAACTCCTTTTCAGTTTCCTTCCGTCATCCTTCAACGGAACACACAATGGTCCTCAACCATGTCATCACAAGTCATTCTACCTTAAGCTAACACCATCCCCTGACACACGCCACACAAGCCACTCCCTACGTCACTAAGTACTCTTTCTACTCCGGAACACATCCACACGTGTCCATCATCAAGGGGGGTCACAATTCCTGAAGTGCCATCACTGAGTCACCCGAATCGACTCCAGTGCATCCAACACTCAACACCTAACACCAACTCGGAATCAACAGTGGACTCATTGTCGAAATCATAACATCTCCTAATTCCGAGATTCCAATCACGAGACTTCATCCTCACGTATACCATCTCCGGACTAATTATCCAAACATCACCTTCTCTACTACACGGAGGAAATCCACAACTCCTATAGATCACAACCACATGTCCGTAGCCAAATCAACTCACCGACCACTCACCTGTCGGTTACCCCGTTTATGCACATCCAAAAGGATGTCAATCATCACTCCTTCTGACGATCGCACATCAACCTTTCCGAAGTTCAACTCCTGAGCATCCCGAAAGTACGAGTCACTACCTCTCGGAATCACAACCAACGATCACTCACCTCAGATTCCTGAGTCACTACCCTTGCCAATCTAAAGGAATCATAAAGTACTGGCCTCGATATCACCGCCAACCTCGGCATGTGCCGATACAGCCCATCACACTCGACATCTCCAACACATCAAGATGAGTCCACAAAAACCAACCTCACGGATGGTCAACCCGACCATACCAACCTAGCCCGATCCAACACGAAGCATAGGTCCATCGCGCTTCTGCAGCACTACTCTGATCAAACCAACGACATCCTGACCGTTCGTACTGAACATGACTTGCCCATGGTCATCACATCTCCCAGCTCTGTTTGTAGTTCCTCCTTCCAGACACCAGCACCTCACGACTGGCCACAACCTCAGCTCATGATGTGCCCATCCTACCGTTCACAAGCATCCCAGCTCGTAGCACATCATCCCTTATCTCGTGCTCACAGCACATTAGTCCCTAATCTCTGCTCAAACTGAGCCGAAACCCTTAATCTACGCTCGAGTCGGGGAAACTAATCGTCCTCGTAGTCCAATACTCTGAGCAACTCAATGCTCAACCAAATACCGCCATCACACTAGACTCATCGAGAGTCGTCCACTAACCATCCACTACCTCGGCTACACCTAGCAGCACCATCTCCAATCCGGCCGTAAATCGACCTAACCACAACTACCAACTAACCACAAGCCCCAACTCAAGTTTCCTAAACTAAGCACTTACTATGGGGTTTCTCACTCAAGGACTTACAGTCCAAACCGGTCATCCCACGGGGTTCCTCAAATCATCCTCGTCATAAGGGTTATCAAAACCCACAACATCTACTAGCTCACAACACCCTCAACACTCGGGTCGTCACACCCGACTAAGGACACCCCTTCACAGAAAGTCTGCATAAGCGTCGACCGGTAACCATCGATAGGGGGAAAATCCACCAAATCCTAAAAGCAGGTTCCTTTACCCCCGCAACTCAAGGCATCCGATGACTCGTAACCGCACAAGGCCAAGCTCAAACAATCTGACCAAGTGGTGACTAAGCCCAAACTACGCATTAAATTAAATATGTAATTTGAGTGTTATGCAATTTAAACCCTTTTTGTGTAGATGCAGTATTGGTAAATAGGGATCGTTCTTAACCGAGAAAATTAGGGAACATTAATAATATGTTAGTGGGAAAGAATAATGAATAAAAGTATAATGAATAAATTAATGAATTAAATAATTAAATAATCAAAGAATTAAATAATCAAAGAATCAATAAATTAAAGAATAGAGGAATAAGAGAATAAGGAATTAATAAATTAATGAATTAAAGAATACACTAATAAAAGAATAAAGAATAAAAGAATAAAAGAATAAAAGAATAAAAGAATAAAGAATTAAAAAGGGGGTTTTTGGAGAGGTTTGTAATCATGCAAACAAGTAAAACATAGATGAACTAATTCTATTTCTACTCTAACTTATGTACAAAGTAGACTTCTCTTAAACACAAACTTCATCAACACACTACAATTGCATAAATTTGAATCAATCACGAAATCATACATTCGCAAACTCATATTTCTTCATACATTTTTCATATTATAAATGCACCGAACAACGGATTTTTACTTATAATATGATTATCTTATGTTTGTGATTTAATGCGCCGAACAACGGTCATACATTAAATCTCTTCAACTCTACTCTAAATGCCCCGAACAGCGGATCAATATTTAGTTTCGAAATGAAGTTTAAGTTTTAGAATGTAAGCAGTAAATGATTTTTAGAAAGTAAAACACATGGAGATTATACTCAATTTTCACAAAAGATAGGAAGGAGAAATCAATACATATATTGCATTATAATTAGAACCAATAACAAATAAAAGAGTTTAAGAGGATGGAGAGCAAATGTTACACTTTTCAGAATGGATGAGAACAATGGATTGTTTTTCACAAGGAAAACCAAACAACGGCTGGGACCTTATGAAGATGGAAGAAGATTAAACAAGGAAATTCGGACTTGAACTCTCAAAATTTGTATTGGAAATATTTTGCCAAAGTTTCTCCTAAGAAAGGCTCAATTTTGTGCCTCTTGGAAGTGATCTAACAAGTGAAAATGAACCCCTATTTATAGGGAGAAAAATCAAATTACACTCTAAAAAATAAATAAAAACAAATAAAAATAACAATAAAAATATTCAAAAGTGAAATGATGAGATTGGGTGGTTTTGGGGGAAAAGAAGTTTAAAAAAATTAAAGAAAAGTATGAAAAGAGCAAGAAAAATAAATTAAAATGATGCCGGTGGCTTTTGCAGAGAACAGCTGGAAAAGGGGGCTAGATTCGGCTGGAGTGAGCTGGAAAGGAGGGAAGTGGCCGACATGTGTGCGCTGAGCTGGAGCAGGGGCTGTCGGCGGGTGTGCACTAGACAGGATGATGGGCGATCGACACACGCGCGCCGAAACAGAGACCTGTCGCTCGGTGGAGGGCTGCTGAAGCGCCGAGAGATGATGCGGACTGGGCTGAAGCGGACTGGTTTCCTGGGCTTCTGGGCTGACGGACTTCTGGGCTGACGAGCTTCTGGGCTGGTGGACCTCTGGGCTGACGGGCTTCTGGGCTGGTGGGTTTAATTTAATGGGTTTGGGCTGCAGAAAGAAAATGAAAATTAATTAATTCATAACTTAATTAATTTTTTCACTGAATTTCGTCCATAATTTCTTCGTTATAATTCCGATCGAGACGATTCTTTTGCCAAAATGTTCCAAATTACAAACTTTATTTACTTAAACAAAAATATCACAAAATAAATTATTTTCTTTATTTATTTATTATTTTAATATTAAAAGTCAAGTATAAATGGTATAAAATAATATAAAATAATGTTTAATTAATGACCTATCAAATACCCCCACACTTAAACTTTGCTAGTCCCTAGCAAATACTAAAACTAAACTGCGAATTCAAAATAAGTAAACCCTTACCCATTTGTCTCAAAATTTCATTATTATCATGGCATAAAAGATTTTCACTTAAATCATTTAAGCATATAGAATTCAAGAGTTAATACATGGTAACAAAATGCTTCAACAAGTAAGATAATGAGTAAATATGGTGAAATGGATCCCTGCATGAATAAGACAAATATGAATCAACTCACAAGGATATGCACTCATAAGTTCACTCAATTTGTGAGGGTTTGTGTTTGCACTCAAGGTATGTGAGAAATACTCACATAATCGAAATGAAGTACTTTTGCAAAATTTCAAACAAACACCTCAAGATAAAAACAAAACATACTTGCACAAATGAACCAAAACCATAAGCTTACTCAAATGATTGACTCTACTAATCAAAATTTACCATCTTAAGGATCATAAGGTCTTTACGAAGGTTGTAATGGGGCTATGTTTTAGAGGCAAGGAAAATATAGGACAAGTGGTGCTCAATTCGTTCCAAGACTCAATAGACTCCCAAAATGTATCACAACTTACCAACCTTAGTGCAATGATGTCAGTAATCCATCCCTTCGAACATAGGCCTAATTCCATTATGTTGGGCCTCACAATCATTCTTTGTGTCGGATTTACAAATGTAAGGGACTTAACTCAAACATTACATAACCAAACCTTATTACCTTGATCGAGACTCAATTTTTTTTATCAAGGTAATAACATGTATCGACAATACAACAAAGCTTGAGTAGGTAAATCCAAATAATTCACATAGAAGTCTTTTCAACATCATTATTTTCTCCTTACACAATCTTTATATCTTCAACCGAGTTCTTGGAACAAGGGTAAATGATGTCTATACTAAGCTCAAGTGTTTAGATAATCATAGTGATGAAAGAAAGGCTTAATGTGGGCTCAAAAGGGTTAAAACTAAGGGGTCGCAACTCGTGCGTACAAAATAGGGAACATGGATGTTTGAATTTGTGGTGTTAACCCTAATGCCTTAATCATATCCAAAATCAGAGAGTTTATTGACTTAAAAGCTTTGAAAATCACATAGAATAAGTTCTAGTACTCTAGAGTTCATTATAATCTATTGCAAGTAGTTATGAGGCATATGTATATCAATTTAAACAAAGAACTTATGCATCACTCATCAAAGATGTATATAAGGTTCTAAAGCTCACATACGGTTCGAATGATTCATACTTATCTTATCATGCTCGTTTATGTACCAATTTACATGCATTATCTTCAAGTTATAACACTTAATCATAAGGTATTAACAAACGAATTCAAGTTATAGTGATCATCTTTATATCCATATTGTATTCATTTCCGTTCATTTATATCATTGACCAGTTAAAGGGCAACTTGATACTCGTAAAAACACTACGTTAAAATAAAAAGACTCAAGAAAGTAATAATAAAAAAATTTAAAATTTTTTTGTTTGTATTTTTTTTTCGTACGAAAGACTTAATAAAACAAATTCAATTGCACAAATAAAAATTGTAAACCATTCCCCCACACTTAAATTCTACATTGTCCTCAATGTAGGAAAATACGAAGTAATTGAACATAGAATCAAAGTAAGGAAGATGATTTAAGAAAATGCAGTAAGGGAAACATAAACAAATTAAAAGAGAGAGTGAAGGGTTGAAAGAAAGCAAATCTGTGTTGATGACTCCTTCACAACTCGAGAACACATTGGGTTGCCTCCCAACAAGCGCTTGAAGTTTAACGTCCATCCAGCCTAGACCAAATTCTTTATTATGTTCATCCGATGGGACATTGTAGCACTCTTTCTGACTCCACATCGTGTTCTCCAATTGCCTCGATATAAGGCTTCAATCTATGGCCATTGACCTTGAACTCTTTTCCAGTTCCAATTTGTTTGATCTGTATGGCTCCATGGGCAAATATATTAGTAATAACAAAAGGACCTACCCATCTAGAACATAACTTACCAGGAAAGAGTCTAAGCCGAGAATTGAACAGCAAAATTTTTTGACCAATGTCAAACGTTTTACTCTTGATCTGTTTGTCATGAAATGCCTTAGTCTTTTCCTTGTAGATCAGAGCGTTTTCGAATGCATCATTTCTGATCTCCTCAAGCTCACTCAGCTGGAGCTTTCGATGCAACCTTGCGTCATCTAGCTTTATGTTGAAAGTTTTGACAGCCCACCATGCTTTATGCTCTAGTTCCACTGGAAGGTGACATTCTTTACCGTACACCAACCTATAGGGTGACATTCCTATAGGAGTTTTGTATGCCGTCTTGTATGCCCAAAGTGCATCATCCAACCGTTGGCTCCAATCCTTACGATTAGGACCCACGGTTCGCTCTAATATCTTCTTGATCGCCCTATTACTGACTTCAGCCATTCCACTCGTTTGAGGATGGTAAGGTGTAGAGACTCTGTGAGTGACACCATACCGTTTCATTAAAGCTTCAATGTCTTGTTACAGAAATGACTTCCTCCATCACTTATTAGGACCCGCGGGATCCTAAACCTAGAAAGTATGTTAGTTCTGAGGAAATCCGCAACAGTTTTAGAGCCATTAGTCCTGGTGGCCTTAGCTTCCACCCATTTCGATACATAATCAACAACAAGTAAGATATAGAGATAGCCATTAGATTGAGGAAATGGACCCATAAAATCGATACCCCAAACATCAAATATTTCAACAGTTAGAACATAATGTTGTGGCATTTCATCCCTTCGTCCTAAGTTTCCCGATCTCTAACATTTATCACAGGCTAAGCAGAATGAATGTGCATCTTTAAAAAGTGTTGGCCAATATAGTCCAAATTCTAAGATTTTGAGTGCAGTTTTTCTAGATCCAAAGTGGGCTCCACAAGCATGGCTATGGCAGAACTCTAGGACTGACTTATGTTCAATATCAGGGACACATCTCCTAATCAATAAATATGCACAGTGTTGCCATTAGTAAGGTTCCTCCCAAACATAGTGCCTAGCATGCTTCTTAATTTTATCTTTTTGTGCACGGGTGAGAGTGGTGGGTAACTGCTTGGTGACTAAGTAATTGACAATATCAGCATACCAAGGAGTACTTCCCTCGATTCTGAAGAGTTGTTCGTCTGGAAACATCTCTTGAATCGCCACAGGATCTCGTTCATGTGCTATGCCACTCAAATGGTCTGCCACCACATTTTCTACACCTTTCTTATCTTTAATCTCGATGTCAAACTCTTGAAGAAGAAGAATCCATCGGATTAGCCTTGGTTTCGCTTCCTTCTTCACTAGGAGATATTTCAGTGCTGCATGATCAGTGTAAATAATGACTTTAGTTCGAAGTAAATAAGAGCGAAATTTATCTAAAGCAAACACAACAGCAAGAAACTCCTTCTCGGTAGTGGTGTAGTTCATTTGGGCATCATTCAAAGTTCTGGATGCATAGTAGATGGCATAGGGCTTCTTGTCCCGCCTTTGTCCAAGTACAGCACCAACTGCATAATCAGAGGCATCACACATTAGTTCAAAAGGTAAGGACCAATCCGGTGCACAAAGAATGGGTGCAGTGGTTAAAAGATTTTTAAGCTTCTCAAAAGCTTCCTGACAGTCTACATCAAAGACGAAGGGTGTCTCCTTCTGAAGCAATCGGCACAAGCGCCTTGTAATGTGGGAGAATTATTGGATAAATCTTCTGTAGAAACCTGCGTGACCAAGAAATGAACGGATCTCTCTCACCGAAGTGGGAGAGGGTAAATGGCGCACAATATCAACTTTAGATTTATCAACTTCAATTCCTCTTTCAGAGACGATATGGCCTAAGACTATCTCTTGTCTGACCATGAAATGAGATTTTTCCCAGTTAAGTACTAGATTAGTTTCGACACACCTTTGTAAGATAAGTTCTAAGTGTTCTAAGCATGCATCAAAACTATCCCCAAAGACACTGAAATCGTCCGTAAATACTTCAATTATTTTTTCGACATATTCAGAGAAAATAGAAAGCATGCATCTTTGGAAAGTACCTGGGGCATTACATAAACCGAAGGGCATTCTTCGGTAGGCAAAAGTGTCAAAAGAACAAGTGAAAGTCTTTTTGTCTTGGTCATTTTGAGCGATACAGATTTGATTGTACCCGGAATAACCATCAAGAAAACAGTAATAGGAGTGACCTGCTAACCTTTCAAGCATTTGATCAATGAAGGGAAAAGGAAAGTGATCCTTCCTAGTTGCTTTGTTTAGGCGTCGATAGTCGATGCAGACTCTGTATCCGGTCACTGTTCGCTGGGGCACTAGCTCACCTTCGTTGTTCTCAACAACTGTGACTCCACTTTTCTTCGGGACTACTTGGACTAGTGAGACCCATTTGGTGTCTGAAATTGGGTAGATGACACCACAGTCCAAGAGTTTGATGACCTCTTGTTTCATGACTTCCATCATCGGAGGATGGAGGCGACGTTGAGCTTCACGAGAGGGTTTTGCATCATCTTCTAGAAAGATTCGATGTACACAGGTTGTAGGGTTGATTCCCTTGATGTCTGACAGAGTCCATCCAATGGATGTCTTGTACTTCTTCAAGACCCGTACCAATCTGTCTTCCTGTGACTCGGTTAGTGCAGAAGACACTATGAAGGGCAGCGTGTCGTCCAGGCCAAGATAGGCATACTTCAGGTGGTCAGGCAAAACTTTGAGCTCGAGAACGGGGGCCTGAACCACTGAAGGAGGAGTGACATTAGTATTAACTGGAAGTGACAAAGGTACCTGATGATTTACCATTTTGGGGGCCTCATTTAGGGTCATGACTTCATCCCAAATTCGAGGCTCTAGTTCGTAATCCGTATCTTCAACCAAGGCGTCCCCCAATTGCGTTAGGCCAACTCCTTCCTGGATTATCATATTGAACGTGTCTTCTCGAATTGAATCAAGATGTTTCTCTGCGAAAGAAGTACACACGTCAACAGAAAAAGTAGTTGAGTTGTGGAACTAGGGTACCTCATGGCATCAAAAATGTTGAAGCCAATTTCCTTTCCATCGACTTCCATAGTTAATGTACCATTGAATACATCAATCTTCGTCTTGGCAGTTCTCATGAATGGTCTTCCGAACAACATTAGTGGAGCTTGATTCGTAGGGGAGTCCTCCATGTCTAGGTGATAAAAATCCGCGGGGAAGATGAGCTGGTTAACCTGCACAAGAACATCTTCGACGTATACCTTAGGATACACATTAGAACGATAGGCTAATTGAATAATAACATCGTCATGTTGTAGTTTACCTAAACCTAGGGCAACATATAGTGAATATGGCATAACATTAATGGATGCACCTAAGTCTAGCATGACTTTATCAAAAGACTTGTTACCAATCACGCAGGGAACAGAAAAACTCCCTGGGTCCTTCAACTTTGGGGGTAGCCGACGTTGGATTACAGTAGAAACTGTTTCACTCACCATCACAACCTTCTTCTCCCTCGTTTGGCCCCTAGGAGTGCATAACTCTTTCAGAAATTTTGCGTATTTCGGCACTTGTTTGATACACTCGATCAAGGGCATGTTGATTTGCACCCTTTTGAAGATCTCCAAGATTTCCTCATCAGATTCATCCTTCTTAGATTTGGCAAGCCTACATGGAAATGGTGCATGCACAAACGGGGAATTAGTAACAACCGAACTTGAAGGGATTGGGTTATTACCTTGTGTGTGGGTAGGTTGAACTGGTGGTTGTGTCGTGGTGGTCTTAGTTGCCACCTTGTGCTTTTCAGCCTCAGAAAAGGCTGGATCTGACTCTATTTCTCCGAGCACTTTACCACTTCGAGCGATAATTGCATTGGCTTCAGGTCTTGCATTTGGGTTGGGTGTAGGTTGAGGTGGAAGCACCCCGCTAGCTTGGATCTTACCCATGAAGTCCACGACCTTGCCCATTTGGTCCTTGAGATCAGCGATGTCTTTTTGTTGATTTTGCTGACATGTGACAAGAGCCTGAGTTGACGCCATTAGTGTTTGCTGCCCTTGGGAAAGAGCAGCCAACATTTTATCATAATCAGGATTAGAAGATGAAGAAATATGATTATTTGCATGATTATGAGAAAAGTTAGAAAATGGGACTGGGGCCTTGGTTGCCATGTGGGCCTTGGGAATTGGTTTGGGACACGGTTTGGCCCGGTCGACATGTGCTGAGGGTTTAGGACATTGTTCGGATCTCTCTAACTGTAACCTTGGGTCCTTGGCCCTCCTTGAAAGCCTCCAATGGCGTGTGCCATTTCAGTTCCGGAGTCTTCCTCCCTTGCAATGTAGGGACATTGCTCCTCAAGATGACCTTGAGAGCATATAGAACAAACTGGAGCTACCTGTTTCTTTAGTTCTAGCATATTTGAAAGCATAGAGGTGATCTTATCTAACTTAAAATCATTTATAGCATGGGAATTTACCTCATGTACCTTTCTAGAAATAGGATCGGCACCTTCGTATTGTGCATCATTGAGTGCATGGCTTTCAAGTAGTGCACGAGCATCTACTAGGCTCCGAGCTAAGAAACTTCCATTAGCTGCAGCATCGAGCAGTCCTCGATCCCAACCCTTGAGTCCTTAGTAAAAGTAGGTTAAAAGATAGTCTTCTGTGATCCCGTGAGTAGGGCATGAAGCACAAAGTTCCTTAAACCTCTCGTAGTACTGGCTGAAATTCCCATCATGTTCTTTCTGCTTGATTCTAGTGATCTCTTTCCTTAAGATCGTAATCTTTGAGGCAGGGAAGTACTTGGTAAGAAACTACTGAACCAACTTCTCCCAAGAGTCAATATGATTGGGTAGGAGACCCAAAAGCCATACCCGTGCTCTTTCTTCCAAGGACAACGGGAAAGCTTTCAGCTTCATGATTTCCAAGTCCGCATCATCCGGGCACATACTACCAATGATGAATTGGAACTCCGTTAAGTGTTTGTGTGGATCTTCATTTCTGATTCCACGGAACTTGGGTAGCTGATGAAGGACTCCACTCTTAAGCTCAATATCTTTCTTGTTGGTTCTAGGCTCGGGATACTAGATGCAAAAGTTTGTAGTGCCATTTGTGTTTGCACATGTCTGCTCCCGGATACTCAGGTTTCGTGCCATGGCTATTGGTGTTCCGAAAGTCTGTTCTTCTTCTGAATTACTCTTCTCACTTATGGACTCACTGATTATTGGGGATGGAGGTCCGGATGAGCTGGTTTGCGTAAGTGCGTCTCTGAATGTTGTGTTGCTTGGTGAGATGTCAAGTTGCCTTCTCAACCGATCAAGCTTAGATTGATGAGCGCGCATTCATAAGTTCGTACCTATATGAAAACAGAACACTAAGTTAGAAGGAAAGTATACACAAGTAAGTAACTAGTGGAAGTTAATTAAGACAAGAAGTTGTTACAAAAGTTAGGGTCAGTATTAGAAATCTAAGTTAAAGAAATCATAATTAGCAAGAAAATGTGAGGTGTAACAAGTATGACAGCAAAAATTTAAACCGGAATTACATATACACAAGAAGAGATAATAAGAGTAAGAGAATAGAGATTTGCATAAAGTATCACATAAATGGAAACCAAAATTAATAGTAAGTCACGTTAATGGAAAGAAAATGCACAAGTTCCAAATGCAAACTAATAATGCAATAAGTAGAGTTTTAGAGTGTTATGAATAACTTTCCCCTTCCGCTTCTCATAGTACTTTCCCGAGCGTACGGCCTGTGCGTACTGATAACCACCATTCCACCATTCAACATTAATCATGGCCAGTTGAGATAGATGTAACGCGAGAAGTAAGGATAATTTCGAGAGCATCCCGAGGCTAGCTTGGCATATACTCCATTGGTGTTCCCTTTCTTAATCCAAAACTTGTCACCAGTCATAACTCTCCTAGACACCGTGATCAATCCAAATGACGATTTAGTGAATTACCAAACCCAAGTGTTTACAAACTCCACCCCAACCTCATGACCATAGATTCGAGTCTATGGTTTGTGGTGATGAAATCCACACATCATGAAGGGTTAAGGAGAAAGTAAATAAGAGGGCACTACTTGTTCCCGAAAGTAAGATTTTGAAGAAAAATGGGCTTTGAAATTCATGCGACTCTAAAACATTTAATAGGAAACAATATTTACACTTTAGGAAATTCAAAGATAAATAAAGTTTCTTACTCCTACATTTTTTTCTTTTTAAAAAAAAAAAATTTGGTTTTTTTTTTGTTAATTCCGAGTTTCTATTTAAAGTTTAACAAGACATAAACAAACAAATAATTATAAAAGAATAAAATACGTGTAAACACAAAGTTAGTGGAACATAAAGTTGATGGAATAGAATTAATGGAAAACAAAGTTAATGGAATAAGTTTAAAGTTAATGGGATAAAGAAAAAGTGGAAAATAAAGTTTATGGAATAATATTAATGGAATAAAGTGTAATGGAGTAAGGTAAAATGGAATAAATAAAAGTAAAAGTAAGGAAAAGTGAACATGTACAATATGCATTTATGACAAGTACAAATGAAATTAAATTATGAACATTTACGATCAAGTATATATTAGAGATTATGAATAAGTAAAGTATGTTCATTATAAAATAATATGAACAAAAATAAGATGGATAAATAAAATATAAACAAGTAAGTAAAATTTATAAACAAGTATAATATGCACAATTTATATACATACACTAACAAATTAAAAATGATTTTCAATTTCCCCCGCAACGGCGCCAAAAATTGACTAAGCCCAAACTACGCATTAAATTAAACATGTAATTTGAGTGTTATGCAATTTAAACCCTTTTTGTGTAGATGCAGTATTGGTAAATAGGGATCGTTCTTAACCGGAGAAATTAGGGAACATTAATAATGTGTTAGTGGGAAAGAATAATGAATAAAATAATAATGAATAAATTAATGAATTAAAGAATTAAATAATCAAAGAATCAATAAATTAAAGAATAGAGGAATAAGAGAATAAGGAATTAATAAATTAATGAATTAAAGAATACAATAATAAAAGAATAAAGAATTAAAGAATTAAAGAATAAAAAAAATAAAAGAATAAAGAATTAAAAAGGGGGTTTTTGGAGAGGTTTGTAAGCATGCAAACAAGTAAAACATAGATGAATTAATTCTATTTCTACTCTAACTTATGTACAAAGTAGACTTCTCTTAAACACAAACTTCACCAACACACTACAATTGCATAAATTTGAATCAATCACGAAATCATACCTTCACAAACTCATATTTCTTCATACATTTTCATATTATAAATGCACCAAACAGCTGATTTTTACTTATAATACGATTACCTTAAGTTTGTGATTTAATGCGCCGAACAGCGGTCATACATTAAATCTCTTGAACTCTACCCTAAATGCCCCGAACAGCGGATCAACATTTAGTTTCGAAATGAAGTTTAAACTTTAGAATGTAAGCAGTAAATGATTTTTAGAAAGTAAAACATATGGAGATTGTACTCAATTTTCACAAAAGATAGGAAGGAGAAACCAATACATATATTGCATTATAATTAGAACCAATAACAAATAAAAGAGTTTAAGAGGATGGAGAGCAAATATTACACTTTTCAGAATGGATGAGAACAATGGATTGTTTTTCACAAGGAACACCGAACAGCGGCTGGACCTTATGAAGATGGAAGAAGATTAAATAAGGAAATTCGGACTTGAACTCTCAAAATTTGTATTGGAAATATTTTTCCAATGTTTCTCCTAAGAAAGGCTCATTTTTGTGCCTCTTGGAAGTGATCTAACAAGTGAAAATGAACCTCCATTTATAGGGAGAAAAGTCAAATTACACTCTAAAAAAATAAATAGAAACAAATAACAATAAAATATTCAAAAGTGAAATGATGAGATTGGGTGGTTTTTGGGGAAAAGAAGTTTAAAAAAAACTAAAGAAAAGTATGAAAAAGAGCAAGAAAAATAAATTAAAATGATGCTGGTGGATTTTGCAGAGAACAACTGGAAAAGGGGGCCAGATTCGACTGGAGTGAGCTGGAAAGGAGGGAAGTGGCCGGCATGTGTACGCTGAGCTGGAGCAGGGGCTGTCGGCGGGCGTGCACTGGATAGGATGATGGGCGATCGACATACGCGCGCCGAAGCAGGGATCTGTCGCTCGGTGGAGGACTGCTGAAGCGCCGGGAGATGGAGCGGACTGGGCTGCCGCGTACTGGTTTCTTGGGCTTCTCGGCTGACGGACTTCTGGGCTGACGGGCTTCTGGGCTGGTGGACTTCTGGGCTGACGGGCTTCTGGGCTGGTGGGTTTAATTTAATGGGTTTGGGCTGCAGAAAGAAAATGAAAATTAATTAATTCATAATTTAATTAATTTTTCCACCGAATTTCGTCTATAATTTATTCGTTATAATTCCGATCGAGACGATTCGTTCACCAAATTGCTCCAAATTACAAACTTTATTTACTTAAACAAAAATATCACAAAATAAATTATTTTATTTATTTATTATTTAATATTAAAAGTAAAGTATAAAGGGTATAAAATAATATAAAATAATGTTTAATTAATGACCTATCAAGTGGTCACAAGTCCATACTATTGTCATCAAACCTCCATCCGACCCAATAGGCCCCCGTCAACCGGCCCCAATCGGCCCACGAGTACCATCCGGCTCAACAGGCTACTATCGGGCCCTACAGGCTGACCAGATTTGATCACCATCCGGGTTAAACACCCTAGCACACAGCCGACCATCTGTTGGAGCCACTCCATCTGACCCAAAAGGCCAATCGACTATCTAGCATCCCGCGCCAAACACGCTATCTTTTTCGGCTCAAGGCCGGCAAGCATCACACCCCCTCGCGTATCAGGCGACTAGCGCCCAGTCACTCGTAACCTTGCTACTAACTAAGCCACTAACTATCGTCCGACTACTTTCTAACACTCGCGTGTCCAGGTTGATGACGGGCTGTTCCGCGTTGAGACATCACATCCACAGCAGCATCACAACACACAAGTCGACAAACCACCTGCTTTGTAAGCCAAAACTCGTGCAGAGCGCACAAATCCTGCTCTAATACCAATTTGACACAACCTACCCCCAATCCCCCGGGATTAAGGGCTAAGCCATGCTCCCGTCTAACCTACATGCGACATGAAGGCTAAACCGACGTCCAACCTCCATGTAATACGTTAGCCGGATAAGGGATTCCCAAGCGAACCGTCCCAAAACTTCCGGACTTCCCAGAGTGCGCAGAATCTACTGTGGATCGCGTGTGTGATGTCTCCGTCTCTCTAACAACAGCCCGCACCGCATCAAACCTGGAGGGTATCGAAAAACATAAAAGACTGTGAATGGACAAAAATAATCAATACGTTCAGAAAACAATGTATAAGAAATTACATTTATACCCTCACAAAAAACGAATGCACGCACAAGAAAACCTTTTCATAAACCATCAATGAAAACCGGAAACATATCCTTTTCTCAAATCCGTAATTCATATCCAGGGCCTCAGCCTAAATCATAAATCCTTTCAAAGTACGGGAACTCAACCTAAAACTCATTAAATCCAAATCATCCGGGCCACAGCCCAAAACATCTGAAAACCAGTGAAAAACATCAATCAATCAAGTTGTTGGATCTCAAGTGCGCCCGGGTCTTTAAACTCAAAACACATGCGCATAATCAGGCCTTCTCGGGATATCAACGAGTCTTTAAACTCAAAACACAATCAACAGGCCTCAGGGGATATCACAATAACCGCGTCTTTAAACTCAAAACATATCAATCCAGGGCCCTCCCCCGTCAATCAACCGAGTCTTTAAACTCCAAACCAGATCCAGCCATAACCAGGTCTTTAAACCCAAAACAAGTTTTCAATGGGTTGTTAAACCCAAAACAAAGTGAAAATCATAGAAAATTCATATCCGAATTCGCAATAATGATTCCGTAAGCCGGCATCCAGAATCTTCATCCCGAACTCAAATCCAGAAATTCACTTTCAAGTTCCAAAACTGAATCCGAATCATTTTTCAGAAATTCGATTCCAAAACTGAAATCACGTTTACCGAAATCACATGAACAGAGCTTCAAGCCCGAAATCACTTTTCCAAAATCCATTATAAATCATTGAAATCAATTCATATTTCAAATCATCAAAACCATGATCAAATCGCAACATAAATCGTAAGCTTGTAAAACGTGCAAATACGTAAATATATCGAAATACGTGCAAAATCGCAAATCATCAAGATCATAATCTTAAATATAGAAATCACGTATAGAAAACATATAATCACATTTATGCATGCATCATAAGTTAGAAAGCAAAGTCCACTCACAGACCATTTATGGTATCGCCGGCCATCGCCCACGACTTTCCTCCATGGTGGCACCACCAAGGGCGTCTCATCTCTCTCATCATCTGTCCTTCACAAGCCAAAGTCTAGCGTTGAGGATCGAAGGAGTTTGGCTGGGTTGGGTCACGGTTCCACTCTTCCTCTGTTTTCCATGTTCTCGGGCCGCCGTCCCACGGCAGCCGTCACGGCCACGCCACCACACCCCTTACTCTACTTCTCCCACTTCCCTTCACCATTCACAAGTAGTCATCCCAAACTACGTCACAGTCATCGGTCAATGTCCATTTGACCACCCGAACTAAAAGTCAACTATTTTGCCCATTCTAGGGGCAAAACCGTCATTTTGCACCGTCCATCCGAAATCACCCAACTAATCACCGATTAACTTCACTAATCCATCATTAACCATTAATCTAATCCCGATTTTTGGGATGGGTCGTTACACCCCATGTAAGACCCGTGTCATAGAGGGAACGGTGAACAATCCCACATTCCTGCGAGGGGGGAACGGTCTGGGAGAGGATGGTGGTGTGCCTTAAAGGTGTAGGCACACACCTATCTAGCACTAGGCCTTTTGGGAGCTCAAGTGGCTTTGGGGGGGATTGGAACCCCAAAGTTAAGCGAGTTGAGGCTGGTGCAATTCCATGATGGGTGACCCCCTGGGAAGTTGCACCGTGAGCTCCAGAAAACAAAACCTTGAGGGCGCAGGCTTGCCGCTGAGTATTGATGTGGCCCAAAGAGGACAATATCGTGCTAGATGAGTCGGGACCTGACAGAGGAGGGTCGGGTCCTGACAGAATGATATCATAGCCAGACCCCAACCGGGAAGTGTGCCAGCGAGGACGCTGGGCCCTAAGGGGGGTGGATTGTAAGACCCGTGTCCTGGAGGGAACGGTGAACAATCCCCCATTTCTGCGAGGGGGGAACGGTCTGGGAGAGGATGGTGGTGTGCCTTAAAGGTGTAGGCACACACCTATCTAGCACTAGGCCTTTTGGGAGCTCAAGTGGCTTTGGGGGGGATTGGAACCCCAAAGTTAAGCGAGTTGAGGCTGGTGCAATTCCATGATGGGTGACCCCCTGGGAAGTTGCACCGTGAGCTCCCGAAAACAAAACCTTGAGGGCGCAGGCTTGCCGTTGAGTATTGCTGTGGCCCAAAGAGGACAATATCGTGCTAGATGAGTCGGGACCTGACAGAGGAGGGTCGGGTCCTGACACCCCACCCCAACCATTCTCATCATCCTCATCTTTCTTGTTTGTGTTTGAAGGGCATAGAGAGTGAGAGTGAGTGGCTGAGAGGTGATGAGTGATGGAGGAAGGATGGGAGCCACGGTGGTTGGTAGGAAAACCGTGAAAAACAGGTAACTGAGTATGTGGATTTTCGGGTTTGGAGTTTAAGGGCTCTAAAATCATGTTCTGAGGCCAGGGTTATGTTCATCGAGCTTATACGAGCCTGCAGGGACAAAAATGAGGGGGAAAAGTGCCACTAGACGGGCCCTATACCTAGTTTGAAGCTCAACCGTGGGAGTCGAGCTTGGAAGAATACCTTACAAGTATGGTTTCTTCATTTTAAACTTATAGAACGAATTCTGGGTAGAAGACGATCATATTGGTGAAAGAATGGTGGAAAATGGTTGAGTAACGAAGATAAGACCGGGTCAAGTTTGCGGGTCGAACAACCCATTACAGTGAAACAGGTCGATTTGACTGGAGGTTGAAGGTGATGATGTGGCAGTCCACGTCATCATGTCAAGCCACATGGCTAACTAGATGGTAACACGTGGTAGGGTGTCAGGTCAAGTCAACATCGATATGGAAAGTTCACGTTAGCATTGTCAGACCACGTGGACTAATGAGGTGGTGCCACGTGACATTGTGTTAGAGATGTCAGGCTGAGTTAGCATCAACGTGGCAGTGCCACTTCAGTAATGTCAGACCACGTGGACCAGTCGGGTGGTGCCACGTGGCAACTTTTCAGAGTTGTTAGAGTGACATGGCAGTACACGTGGCAGTGATGACATCAGTAGTAACATCAGCATGACGTCATCTTATGACACATGGCACGTGTCAGAGGGTGACACGTGGCACTAATCAGGGGGGTGTCACGTTGAAGGCTGTTAGGAGTTGTTAGATGACATCATTAGTGACGTCAGCTAGGGCTAACGTCAGCAGATGACATCAGTAGCTAACATCGGGGTTGACCGGCATTAACTTTGTTGATCAAATTTTGACTGGCTCGTGAGGGCGCGTGGGTACAAATTTCGAGGTCAAACCACTATTGTTTGAAAGATTTCAACATTCTGAATCCAATGGTGGTGGTTTCAGGTCGATCAGAGATCGTTTAATTAGTGTTTTAGAGGTTTTTCTCCTCATGAAGTGTAAGATCAGTGTCCTGGAGGGAACGGTGAACGATCTCACATTCCTGCGAGGAGGGAATGGCCTGGGAGGTGAATGGTGGTGTGCCTTTAAGATGTAAGCACACACCTATCTAGCACGAGACCTTTTGGGAGCTCAGTGGCTTTGGGTTCTGTTGGAACTCCAAAGTTAAGCGAGTTGAGGTTGGTGCAATTTCATTATGGGTGACCCCCTGGGAAGTTGCACCGTGAGCTCCCGAAAACAAAACCATGAGGGTGAGGAGGCCCAAAGCGGACAATATCGTGTTAGAGTCGGGTCCTGACCGAGGATCAGGTCCTGACAGAATGGTATCAGAGTCAAACCCCGACCGGGAAGTGTGCCAGCGAGGACGCTGGGCCCTTAAGGGGGGTGGATTGTAAGACCCGTGTTTGGGAAGGAACGGTGAACGATCCCACATTCCTGCGAGGGTGGAATGGTCTGGGAGGTGAATGGTGGTGTGCCTTAAAGGTGTAGGCACACACCTATCTAGCATGAGACTTTTTGGGAGCTCAGTGGCTTTGGATTCGGTTGGAACTCCAAAGTTAAGCGAGTTGAGGTTGATGCAATTCCATGCTGAGTAACCCCCTGAGAAGTTGCATCGTGAGCTCCCGAATACAAAATCGTGAGGGCGATGAGGCCCAAAGTAGACAATATCATGCTAGAGTCGGGTCCTGATAGGAAGCGTGTTCGGGACACGTTTACTATTCCGAGGTTTAGGGTTTGTGTACTTATGAACTTGTATAGATTCATAGTGACCCGTTGGTGTGATTTGGATAGGCCTAGACTTTTGGAAGGTTTAAGATTGTCTTATGGCGCAGATTTTGAGCGCGCAGCGTGGACCGTGTATGAGTGGACTTTGTTTGATAAAATGATGCATGCATATATGTTTTAATGGTTTTATGAGCATGGTTTGAAATGAAATGATTGCATAATGATTTAAGTATAATTGTTGATCATTTTCGTGAAAAATGTTCTTGTGCACGTATTTCGAGATTTATGCGTTGTGTTATACTTTGGGCTTATACCGAGTTTTCTACGTGCTTTGAGATTTCACTAAAGGTGATTTGAATAGTGATTTGAATGATGATTTGATCATAATGAAATGATTTAGTATTTATGAAATGATTTCGAGCTTGAGACCCTATTGGAAAGATGTTTGACTCCGAGTGTAAGCTCGTGTGAATTTGAAAGAAATGATGTGATTTATGAAATGAGTGTTGGACACTGTTGTAAGATGATTTGTTGAAACTATGTATTGAGCTGTGACCCTACGTGAAACGCATGACTTGATTTGAAAGCAAAATGTTTGTGAAAATGCATTTATGAGATTTGATAAATGTTTTCACTGAAACCATCCTCTTGAGATTGATGTGACTCCAGTTATGAATGTGTTTCCTCGAAGAGGGAATCCGGTTGTGAATATGTTTCCCTGAAGTGGTCTCAATGATATGTTGCTCGCCTCTGGGATGCTCTGTGTTCCCCCTAGAGAGGTCATGATGCATTTCCTGTTGTCGAGTAACCGTGGGAGGCTCGACTCAGGAGTGGTTATGATGTACGAGATCAGTCATTTATATGTTCACGACGATATGAACGTCGGTCGTTGATTTGTTCACAGTGACGTGCTCAGACGTGAGTTATCCTAGATCTTATTTACACGCGTTGCACAGATGACATGACTGTTGATGATAAGAGATGAGACAGATGTGGGTTATGAGGATTGGTCATGTTTTCAATTATTGCTCTATGTCTAAATATTTTCACATGTTTTGGTTTTGAAAAGAAATATAACTTGTTTTAAAAAGCATTTGAGATTACATGTTTTCTGATGCATGCATGCTTTTAATTGGAGGGTATAAATGTATTTTCCCAAGATGTTTTGAAACTGCTTATTTTTTGTCCACTCACAGTTTTAATGGTTTTTGGTACACTTCAAGTTGATCACGGATGCGGGCTGTAGGTCATGAGAGACGGAGGCATCACATGAAGCTACGTACTCTGGAAAACCTAAGTGGGTCACGGTATTATCCCTTGTCTGACATGTGGTATCAGACAGGAGCAGGTCCTCTCATGTTAATTCACAGGGATTAGGGATGGGTCCTGTCAGCTGTCGGGTCGGGCAACCCGAAAAGCCAGAGAAACGGGTAATAGGGATGACTGAATAGTGCTGAGCATGGCCACCACGCGCAGCCGCTTCTAGCAGGGCGTGGGCACCACGCGTAGGCGTTTCTAGCGGCGCGTGGGGCGCGTGCCAGCATATCTTGGGATGCGGACAACATATTTTTCAATGTTTTTTTATGTTACAGACATATATTTTGGCGCAGGTTTCGAGGTAATTAAACACTGTCTCAGGTTAGTTTTGGGTGTCTGAAGCGCGTAATTAATGTTAATAAATTAATATTAAATTTCCGGGAGTTAACAATTGTACCATGAGGTTACTAGAGGGCTCGTGAGACATTAATAAACTAGAATTATATTTTTTTTAAGAGAAACATATTCTTTGAAGCAGATGAGGAACGTTCAGAACATGAATAATCAGCAAATTCGCACTATGAGTGGATGTTTATTTTTGTTAAAATATTATGCATGCATATTTATGTATTTTAAATGTGTTTCCTATGTGTGTGATTTCTTGGTATTCGTGCATTGTGATGTGAATTGCATGTGTGATGAATGTTGTGAATAACCCTTATCGAGATGTGTGTTGGTTGGTTAGTGATCTCAGACGTCGAGCAAAGCTCCGGTTCCTAAGACTAGTGACTCGGACTTCGAGTTGGGCTCCAGTTCCCAAATGGTGTGCTTACCGGTAATGCAGTTGATGTGTTGAATGATATTGTGCATCAAGAATGAGTTGGATATGGATTGATTGTGTGTTATTGATGTGATGATTCGTGTGTATGTTTGAGATGGTTTATTATTACGATTTGATTTATGTAAGTTTTCACGCACATCAAGATTGTGAAGTATGTTACATGTCATTAAGTTTTAAACGATTTTATATGCATGCATAGTTTTCATAAAGCAGAAGGTATAAACGTATACTTTTCAAAAAGGTTTTCAAAGGTTATTTTCATCTACTCACATTTTTATGGATTTTACTTGCCCTCCAGGTTGTGACTCGACAACGGGGACCTATTTAGGAGTGGAGGCATAAGCGATACTTTGGTGTCTATGAACTCTTAGGGTAAAAAGTCTTGTATTTTGAGTTATGATAAATGTATGCTCCGTATACAGCGAGATGTACGAATATACAATCATCCCTTGTCAGAGAGTTGGATGGTTTTGTGGTTATTGTATAATCTTTTGAGAGTATTCTTATGTTTAAGTAGTGACTGTCAGACGAGGGTAGGACCTCTCGTGATTGTCTAGTTTTTTTCTGGAGGGGTCCAGTCAATAGAGGAATTTATGGGCTTGGGTGGGGGAGAGTTTTGTGAAGAAGCCATGGAACACTACGCCAAAAACCTCTATCAACAACAATTTTACAATTTGAAAATAAAAGAATAATAGAAAGCAAGAAGCTGTTTACCATAAAAAAAAAAAAAAACATCTAAAACCCACGATTTCCTTCTTCCGCCACGATTTCCTTCTTCAGTCTTCGAAGAAACGACCTGCGAAAATCGTAATAGGTTTGTCGGCAAGTAAGAGAAATTGGCTATGAATTTGGAAGACAAAGAAAGCAGAGAGAAAGGCAAGGATTCAAGTGGGTCATGAACGATTTGGTTTGTCGGCAAGGATTCAATGGTCGCTCAATTTCTAAAGAAGAAATAGGTCATGAACGATTGAGAAAAGCAGGAAAACAATGGTTGCTCCAGTTGTGGGCAAGGGTTGTAGATGCTCGGTCGATTTGTTGGCAATGATTTGTGAATGGCTGCTCGAATAGCAGCTGCAACAGTAAGAAACCCTGCTATTGGGAATACAAAAGAATTAATAATTAAAAGATTTCAATGTTATTGGTTAAAAAAATAAAAGCTTTCAAAGCAGACTACAATCACCATTTAGAAGTAACATAAAATGCAGCACGACCAAGAAAAACTTTAGCAAGCAGAAAATGCAATTAAAAGAAGATTAAAAAAACAATTAAAATGACCCCGATTATAAGTTCACATTCTTCTATACTTACGTGGTTGACACATTAATGTATATTAATCTGTTAAACTAAAAATAAAACGAACCCTCTATTGGTTGCTAGCTAGCATAACATACGAGTCAAATCAAAGCGTGGGCTTTTGGACTTGATGCATTGTCACATGTAATTATATTAAAAACAAGATATGCATTTATGTCTAAGGAAAAGTATGTTCATGCCCAAAACTATTGTTTCAAAGACAAATAACAACTAGTACATTACCCTGAGTCAAAGTTTATCCAGTAGTAGTTATCCAAAACTTAGACATGGCATATATTGAAGAGTGAAGGACGATGGGAGGTTACTAGAGAAAAAGATCTAAATATTGTGAGATGAAACATGAAAAATGCCTGACTCGCTTAATTATGAATCTATGATTACCTTTAGATCAAGAGCACAAAATGAAGCCATTGTGCCGCCCGTTGAATGCCCTGTAACTATGGTGTCTATATCTCCATAAAACACCTTAGCTCTTACAATAGCATTTAGAATCCCAGGGCATATGATTGTACTGTGGTATGCATTATAAAACCCATGGTGCACCTAAAACAATAGAAAAGAATGAGAACTGAAACTCTTTATTCCAGAAAGAAAAATAGAGAAGTTTTACTGTAATAAATACCATTGCATCATGCATGCCAGGGTAATCTAAATCAACTTGTTTCCAAAATAAGTCTTCAACCCAATTCTGTATATTGTTCACACAAAAGGCAACCCATTAATTGAATAACAGCTCCAGTAAAGAACATATCAGACTCCCCTTGCAGATGTATTGAGGTAAAACAAGGAATCTAGATGTAATTTCCCAATAAGTTTTGTATTTGTAGTTTTCAATTTTCTTATCATCTACGTTTATTGTGTCACATACAATACAGTTGAAATGTACCAATAGATAAGAGCACGTAATGAGAAAACCCCTTCTACTGGTCACAAAATAATTTGGGCTAAGAAAAAAATTTGGCAAAGGTTTAATCACAAATAATGAAAGCATTCCACCACCCTACCTGTGTTCCTGAGTCCCTCTAAATGCAACTATAATAGAATTGGGATCTTGTGCGACTCCAACAAAAACCCGGGGGAAATTATGATAATGTTTGAATGGGACAGCAAGTGAACAATTTTAACTCATAATAGGTGGCTAAACTCTGAATTTTATGTGGAGGCAGTGCTGGACTAGAACTTTAAGTTAATCATATAAATCTGAGTACCTAAATCAAACCGTTACATCTCGAGCATGTCCAAGTAAACAGCTCTGAAAAATCTGACAAATAAACCTACAAGAGTAGAATTTTGGTTTCAACTTCTCATAACTTACATCAGCTATGAACTATTATATACCAAGAAAATCAACATAGTTTTGTTTCTTATTTGCCTAGATATGCACCCAAAACCAGCCTTACTCTTTGAAAACAATTAGAGTAACAAAGGGGGACAAATAATCAATAAAGAAGAAAGCCAATCAAGCGTCACTAAGAACACAACCAAAAGGAGACCCAATTGCCCAAATTGACCAATGTTTACAAAAAAAACTATCAATGCAATACAAAACTATCATTGAGTAATCCAAGTCAATTGCCACTATCCATACCCAAATTCCAGAAGAACCAACTTTTCCACTATAAACAATCACTTGGATATATATATATATATATATATAGACAATATTCTATAACCATCCAATTCTTCAAATTCAAGCAGCTATCAGTTAAAACTATCATAACCCATTGAAAAAAATCAACTGAATAACAAGAATCTACAACCAAAGCAAGAAGAGAGATACCAATTGGAGGGAAGAAGACCAAGAACACTCAGAAGCCTTTCATGGCGTCAAAACAAAAACCCAAAGAAAAGAAAAAACGTTTAATGCCATTTTGGACTACATTACGTTCAACAAATTCTGAAACCTGGTAATTTTGATTTTGTTTTTTCTTTTGGTTTTTTTTCTTTGAGGTTCTGATAAATCTTCATTGAAACAGAAAGAGGGCAAGCCTCACTATGAAGCAAAACAATACCTAGTCAGCCAAATTGTCACGACCCATCCCAATCCCTCCGGGATTAACACGGGATGTGTCATGATCCCGTCTGACACGAAGTGTCAGACCAGGAATAATTTAAAACCTTCAGCCCGACCGGCTTCTAGAGCGTGCCAAGATCCGGTGGAGGAGTGTGATGTCTCGGTTTCTGCTATAGTCCATATCCGTGATCAACCTGAAGGGCATTAAAAACTAGAAAAGACTGTGAGTGGACGAAAAACAATAAGTTCAATAAAACACATTTCATAAAAAACCTTTATGTCCTTCACTAAAAAGCATGCATGCATTCGAAAACCATTTACCAAACCATTCATTCAAATAACCAATATTAGGGTCTCAGCCCCAAATTCCGTAAATCCAAGTAATACGGGCTCCTGCCCAAAACCATTTACACAAATCCATAACAAATCAAACATATGTGAGAACTCATCCTAAAACCGTAAATCTGAGTATGTGGGTCATTGTCCAAATCCATTTACTAGGGTCATTGCCCAAATCCATTTACTATTCACAAAACACAATTTCACAAATCCAAGAAATCATGTTTACTAAATATCATATAACCAATCATGTCACGATTTCCAAAGCTATGTGTGTGCTACCCGGGGTCTCAAATCCCAAGTCTCCCTAGGGTCCATCCAGGTCAATGTCCACAGATCAATGACCCTCCCTGAGGGTTATAATCCATAAGCCTTCCTGAGAGTAAGGTACCCAACGGGGGCGACTCCACTCAGTTAGTGTTCCGTGACTACTCCGGGGTCCACCTAGGCCAACGACCCTACCCGAAGGAAAATATCCATAAATATAAGGATGGTATATGAAAAACCATTTCGTAATCATTCTCAAAACCTTTCAAACCTTTCAAAGGATCCATGCCCAGTCCCCATAAACCGTCATGGAACCAGAAATCCATTTAGGGTTTCCGGACCTGAAATCACCTTTATAAACCATAAAGGGGACTCATGCCCGATATCGTAACCAACTAGGCCTCAAGCCCGATCATGTAAACCAACTGAGCCTCAAGCCCGATTTCGTAAAGCAACTGGGCCTCGAGCCCGATTTCGTAACGCAACTGGGCCTTCGGCCCGATGCCTTATTAAATCAAATGGACTCGAAGTCCGATAGTTTGTAAATAAAATGGGTCTCATGCCTGATTCCACATTTCCAAATCCGCAATCAATTCCCGAACCAATTGGGCCTCTGGCCCTATAGCGTAACTAATTGGACTTCAAGTCCGGGGGTTTTCAAAGCAAATGGGTCTCGTGCTCGAGTTTACCTTTTCAAATCTAAAACCATTTCATTAAACCATAATCAAAACCATAAGCACGTATAATCATTGTAAAACCACAAACCTCGATATACGTGCAAATACATAAATCACCTTGAAATACGTGCAAATACGTAAATCGCCTCGAAATATGTGAAATCATGTAAATCACCAATCCATAATCATCATGATAGAAACCATATCTATAAAAACATATAAAACATTTATGCATGCATCATAGTTTAGAAATCAAGGTCCACACACAGACCATCCTAGCTGCCGCCTCAATACGTGTGCCGAAACGCCTTCCCGGGCTACACACCGTCACCGGGACTCCCAAATCTGTCCAAATCACACTATAGGGTTACTAACTACCTTATTAACCTGTCATTGAAGCCCCGTAATTTTCCCAAATTTTTAACTATTTTTAAATTCGATCCTAAACTTTCGGACATCCCGAACTATATCGAAACGATGTATGATTGACATGAAACTAATAACGCTCAAATTACGCATTAAATTAAATACATAATTCGATTATTATGCAATTTAAACCATTTTTGTGTAGATGTAGTATTGGTAAATAGGGATCGTTCTTAACCGAAGAAATTAGGGAACATTAATAATATGTTAGTGAGAAAGAATAATGAATTAAATAATTAAATAATTGAATAATTAAATAATAAATAATTAAATAATAAATGAATTAAAGAATAAAAGAATTAATGAATAAGAGAATTAATGAAGTAATGAAATAAAAAATAAAATAATAAAATAATAAAATAATAAAGAATTAAATGGGGGTTTGAAAGGATTGTAATCATAAAATAAAGAAAATAAGTAAAAATAATTAAAAACTAAATTCTACTTCTACTTTAATTTTTGTAGAAGTGAACTTTCTTCAAACACATATTTTTACCAACACTCTAACATCATGCTCATAAGAACCAATCACGAAATACTATCTTAATCATCTCAAATACATGCATACATTTTTCATATTATAAATGCACCGAACCGCGGATTATTATCTACAATATGATTCACCTTAAGTTTGTGATTTAATGCGATGAACAGCGGTCAAACATTAAATCTCTTCAATTTTCTACTAAGTGCACCGAACAGCGGTCATAAACACTTAGCGTAGAATTGAAGTTTAAGCGCTAAAACATATGAAGTAAAACACATGGAGATTACATTCTTACTTACAAATATTAGAAAGAAAATACCAACACATATATTGAATTATAAGTAAACTGAAATAATAACAAAAATTTAAGTAAAAGGAATAAAATTACACTTTCAGAACCCAAGAACAGCTTGTGATTCCGAAAATGGATGGAAACAATGGAATGTTATTCATAAGGAACACCGAACAGCGGCTGGAACCTTATGAAGATGCAGGATAAAACATAAGAATTCGGCTTTAAATTCTAGAATTATTTCGGAAATACTTGGCCTAGATATTTCTTAAGGAAAACATAAAAATGTGTTTAAATTCGGCTGGAACCTTATGAAGATGCAGGATAAAACATAAGAATTCGGCTTTAAATTCTAGAATTATTTCGAAAATACTTGGCCTAGATATTTCTTAAGGAAAACATAAAAATGTGTTTAAGAGATCTCAAAAAAAAATCACAAGAACAAAGTAAAGAAGAAATGAAATTAAGAACTGGCACAAAAATAACATAAATTAAGAACAAGAATTAAAAGAAAGCTAATTAATAAGAAAATCTACAAGAAGTTAAAATGGTCCCCAAAATAACTCTACAATGTAGAGAGAAAAACAACTAAAATAGAAGTTACAAAAGAGAGAAAAAATAGACAAAGGAGGGGCTCTCTTACAAGTGAAATGACCTCCCTATTTATAGAGGGAGTGCCAAAAATCCAAATAAAAAATACAAAAATAAAATATAAAAATATAATGATGAACAATGACGATTAATGATGATTTTAGGGATGGTTTGGTGCTAGAAATTCAGAAAAATGACTGAAAAACTGCTGCAAAGGGAGCAGTTGAAGGGTTGGTGAGAACTGCAGAAAATGAAAGGCTGATTTCGGTGGCAGGTGGCTGACACGCTCAGGTGAAGTCAGTGAGCTGCAGCAGGGCTGGCGTACGACAAGTCAGCGCACGCGCACTGAGGCTACCGCTCCAGTTCGGTATGCGCGCGCCGAGGCGATGCAGGGAGCTTCGGCAGGTGCCTGCTGGCGTCAGTTCTGGGCAGGCTTGAATTTGGGCTGCGGGCTTGGGCTTTGCTGGGACTAAGACGTGGGCTAGGCTCATCATTCTGGGTTGGGCTGCAACAATTCTTGTGGGCTTATAATTAAAGTGGATCTGGGCTGCACAAAAAGGATTTTTGGGCTGCAAATAAAATGGGCTGCAGCTGAATTAATTTAAAATGTAAATTAATTAATATTTTCACCGAATTTCGTTCATAATTTCTTCGTTATAATTCCAATTCGGACGATTCTTTCGCCAAAATGCTCCAAATTACAAGCTTTATTTATTTAAACAAAAATATCACAAAAAATATTATTTTATCAAATTATTTATTATTTTAATATTAAAAGTCAAGTATAAAAGGTATAAAATAATATAAAATAATGCTTATTTAAGTACCTATCAGAAACCAGTCTAAAAGTGTTCGTTACATCGAATAGATTATTTCACATGTTGAAGTCATCCCCAAAAGACCCCTCACGCGCCGCCCAAAGGGGCTGCGCGTGAAAGCCACGCGCCTGCACTGTTCATCATCCCTAACCTCTGTCTAACCGGGTTCACTGGTTTCGACCAGACCGGATCGGCGAGACCGGTCCAGTGTTCTATCTCCTTCATTTTTTATCCTTTTTCCATTCTTTCAATTCCTATAGGTTCTTATTATCATTCCCTATCGATCTACGTCCTCGAAACACGGGAAAAACAACAAAAACATACCTCTCATGATCAAACAATGAGCTCGACCTTCAAGCTCAGTTCCCAGTCCTTCCAGCCTCCCATTTCCTTCAAAAATGATCCCCACAGAGTCACCCTAGTCCCTAGGTCGTGTTAGAATCAATAGAACTCAAAACAACATCCAAAACTCATTCTTCCAATTTTGAAAACCACAGGTTCTCGGGTCTGACTTACCTCTGTCGTGGACCTCTGTGTCCCGTCGTCTCTCAGTCCCTCAAGTCACTCCTTCACTCACGGTCTCTCACACGAACACAAAGATGGATATGGTGGTGAGGTGATATGTGTGTTGTGTGGTTGTTCATTTAGAGGGAAAGAAGAATGGTGCTCGGGTTTTAGAGAATGAAGAATGAAGATGGTAGCTGATGGTGATTATCAAATGAGAGAGAGAGCGAGATGGACGGTGGAGATGAGAGGAAAATAGATGATATGAAGATGGAGGGTGGAGATGAGAGATGAGGGAAATTATAAAATAATTAGAATAATAATATTTTAATACTTAGATCCACTTTTTAAGGAAGCCACCAATAGGATGAGTGACACTCATCCATGGGTCCCACATAAATATCTGCCCAATCAAGTTTTAATTATTATTTTATTCGGATCTCGAGACGTAAATCCCCGATTTCACTCATGTGACTATAACTTTTTCGTCCGACGTCCGATTTCGACGTGCCGCCTGTCTACGGACTTGTGACGTCCCGATCTACGTCACGGTCCTCGATCCTCGTACGTTTGAGTACTCGAGTCAAAAATCAACATTTTTTCCCACGACTAGGGTCAAAACAGTCAATTTACATCGTCTGTCCGATTTCGCTCAACTAATCACCAATTAATCTCACTAATCTTCCATTAGTCACTAATCTAATCCCGGAATTCAGGACGTGTCGTTACACAAACCCCTAAATCTGTTTACATAAATTGGTAACAGAAACACACAATAAAAAAACTTGTTATCCATGGTGAACCATATCGACTAAATCACTAAGGGCTTGAGCCAAACTGCAATTCAATGCTTGACCAAAATTGAAATTCAACGATTCCCAGAGATAAACATCTATGCTTTGCTCATATCCAATAAAATTTTCCCATTTTATGACTATTTGGACGACTGTTGATTTTATCCAATAGTAGCCCTGAATCAAAACCGAGTTCTCTTCTTGGGTCACAAACGCAATAGAAATTTAAGTAGCACGAATTCTTGATAGTATTTGCTTTCCATAACAAAAGTCAATCATTATCAGGTCGAGACTACGAAAGCAATCTTAAACTCATACGCATTAGAGAAATCCGAAAGCAATCTTAAATCATCAAATCCAAAGCAATTTACCCAAATTGAATCAAATATCCTAAAGAAACTAGCCCAAACACATCAATTAATCAAATTAGGAACCAAAATTAAAATCCCAAAACTACTTACCCGTACATTAAGAGAAGGAGAACGAAAATTCGGAGTAGGGCGTCGTTGTGGATGGAAAACTGAAAGGTTGGGGAGTGGGGGAAAATTAAATCTAGAATTCAATTGGTGGTAATGGATTATAATCAAGGAGAGAAAAAGCTAAGTTTAAAGGAAGGAAATTTTTTTTTTTTTGAATATATTAACTTTTTAGTAAAGACTTCGGTCGATTAAATTTTTAACAACCGTTGCTAAACTAAAAGAAGGAAAAAATCTATATAGACATCGGTTTATATAATCAGCTGATGTTAAATGAACATAAAGACATCGGTCTACATTTGCACTGAAATTATTTTACACTTTAAACTTCTGTAAATATTAAACTAATGCTTATAGTAGTAATAGCATCAGATTACTAATTATCCGATGCCTTTATAGTGATGTCTATTTCCATATATGGCGTAGTGGAAGTAAATGTGGAGGATTTTGGGGGTTTGAGTTGGAGTTTCAAAGGAGAGAGGAAGAAAATAAAGATTGACAGAGGCATTTAAGGAAAGAAACAGTATTCTTAATGGTGCCAAAGACGGAATCATGTAATGCAATTTCTCATGACATTACGCAGTAAGTGAAAAACAAAACAGCATTGCAAAGTAGAGTAAATTTTCAGAACAAGCTGAAATCCTAGTGACGTTGGAGATGAATAGGTAGCCCTTTCTCCGGCGTGAGCATCATATCGTCGTCTATCTTCTCCTCAGGAAATAGAACTTCCCATTTGAACCTCATGACCACATTGTGAACAAAAATGAGTATTGCAAGCCTAGCATACTCTTTGACGAGGCAGCTTCTTGGCCCTCCTCCAAATGGCACAAATGTGAAAGCTGGCAATGCACTCATGTCCTCATATCTTGAAGGATTAAACTTTTTTGGGTTTGGAAAGTATGTAGGGTTCATGTTTGTGGTGCTAACTGTCCAATTAACCTTCCAGCCCTTCGGAATCGTGTAACCGGCGTAGCTAAAGTCAGTCAAGGCCTCCCTGAATGTCCCCTGAAGTCGTGGTGTAAATCTCATCACCTCATACAGTACATTCCATGAGTACTTCATCTTGTTGATGTCTTCCCAGGCCAAAAACTCCCCTGGTTTCCTTGACTCTGCAATCTCCTTATGCTCTAGTACAATCACAACCAATCATTCAATTAAATTCAATCTCACCTACCGAACATGACCATAAAGAATTATTGAAAATTGAGTAATTTGTCAACTTGCTTCCTAAATTTGTACCCCTTTTCCATTTTTCCCCTTTACACGAACTTTTATTCAACAAATTCCCCTCATATACTCTTATTAATAGCCAATTTACCTTTTGTCATAATTTTTACTCACATTATATCCAATTCTTTGTCTATAAATATCACAATTGGTCATTAAATATGCTTCATTATGAATAATGATATTTATTTGCTTGAAATGTGATAAATTTGATAAAGGATAAATTATTATCCTCATAGGGAAGAATGAACCATTAATAGTAATTCATAGAGAAAATTCGGTGAAATAAAAGTTGCAAAAAAACGCTGAGCAGAGGGTACAGATTCAAGGGATTAATCCACTAAATAGAGTTGAAAAATGAAGTAGAAATTAAGGGGAGGTTGAAGTGACATATATTTACTTGCTAGGACCTTGGCATAGATGTCAGGCCTCTCCCCAACATATTTCATGAAGAAAGTCATGGCAGTGGCCACAGTGCTATAACCTGCTGTGAGCAGCCCCATGATCTTATCAGCAACCTCGGCCTCAGGCATGTGTTTCCCAGATGGGCCACTCGCCATAATCGTATGTGTCAATACATCCTGCATGCCTGCACCTGTTGCCATTGCGGCCTTCTTTTCTTGAATCACAGCCTTCAATTCCTTTCGCACTGCTTCCTCGGCTTTGATCGCTTTGGAGAAGATTGTCCCCGGAAAATTCACAATGAGGCAATACATCCCAATCGTCACATCATCAAATTTGCCACAAGCCTAGCAACTCGCTCAGGTTCGTCAATTCCCAAGAAAAACCTGCAAGCAAGGCTGAGAGTGAGGGTCTTGGCCAGAGGATTGGCCTTGACCTCATCTTTGCCTTCCCAATAGGCCTTCATTTGGTCTTGGATAATTGAGTCCATTGTCCCCAAGTATTTCACCAATGCTTCCGGCTTCAAAAACCTCGGTGACTTCAACACTTTGGATTCTTCGTCACAAGAAATTCGCTGTGCAGGAGGAGCATAAGCAGTTGAAGCAACCTTGTACAATCGAAACATCCTCTGCATCGCATGTGGTCGAAATGCAGTGAAGTATTTATGTTCATTGGAAAACAGAAATTTGTGTCCATTAGGACCACAAATGACGGCTGTTTTCTCTCCAAGAATCTTTGTCTTGAAGATGTCAGGAGAGTACTTTCTCATTCTTTTGAACACAAAATTCTCTGGCTTCCCAAACAGAAACTCGATGGATTCACCTATAATAGGCCACCCCATGCTCCCAAGTGGAAGATTTTTCCCATATTTGTCTTTGAAGGCAAAGATGGTAAAGGCTAAAAGAGCAGCACCTATAGAGAAGACAAGGTAAAGGGTCTCCATGGCTGGCTCTGAGATTGATTGAAGTAATCTAAGCAGTGATGATGTTTAAGAAGCTTAGAATGTTGGGTTGATGAAGGAAAAGATTTATACTGTGTCAAGTCAGTCTAAACTTGAATATTCAGAATCAAAAGATGGACTAATCGTCTTCTTTTGCATATAAACACCCAACCATCTGCAACTTGAGTTTTCTTGCTCATCACAAAACACATGATGATTCATTTTCTACCAGGTCTTGGCTTATTGTTGTTATCTAATTTCCACTACAAAGGTTGCAAGATCTTCTCAAACATAAATTAATTTGTTGAGGTGTTTCGCTAGGTCAAAGGGTTTTATCTCCGGTTTTTTTGTCTGCGTTTGATTTGGAAATCGTAGTATTAAGACCTTATTTTTTTAAGAGACACTCGACTTTCTCAAATAACGGATGCCTTGACATGAGCTGGTGCTCTTAAATAGAATTGTCGGGTGCGGCAGCTCTCTCAAATGAATGAATTAGTGTGAGGTCGAATGGAATTAAAAGTTAAAACACAGAACGCCCAACAAAGCCTAGTCAGATTAAACGCAAGTCATGGCAGGGTGAGTGGAAAGCAAAGACCATTGCCAAAATGATTTCGTTTTATCATGAGATACTTTGTTGAATAATTTATACGATTTAATGGACTTGATAGGTAAGTCCCTACACGAATGCCGATAGCAATGGGGCAGGTATGCAATATCTGATATTTACCTAAATGAAATTATCTTCTTAAGTTGTACATAAATGAATAAATAATCCATTATTTTAAATTATATAATCCATTATTCAACTTAAACATTGTGTATTTTGTTTGTTTAAAAAAAACCTGAACATTGCTATGATATTGGACAAAATCAATCCTAAACCCACTCTTTCCTAATATTCTTTCCAGATTTTATCAACAAATTGCATTATCTCTTAGTTTTTGCCCTAGTCTTCTTTGTACAGCTATGTCACACGAGCTCCTCAATTGAGTTCAATGGGACTCAAGGATCGTGGAAAGTACAGAAGTTACAACAGGAGGTGGAAAGTATAGAAGTTGCAATAGTCAGCAGTGTAACGAGGAATTCGTCATAAATGGCACTTTATATATATAAATGCTTATGATTTTTATAACCGAAAAGAAATCAAATCTTTGATCTCATATGAATTAAGAAGTTAATATTATGAGAGATACTTTATATAGATAATCATATTGGTGGAAAAAAAAAACAAAAAATCAATATAATGCCAATACAAGTCGTTAAGAGAATTTTAAAGGCATATATATTATCTATTTTCCAAAAACAATTGTGATATCATTTATTGACACGACCCATCCTAATCCCCTAGATTATCATGGGATGCGTCATACTCCCGTCTAACACCACATGCCAGAGCAGGGATAAAACTGTAACTCGCTCGGGTTTACTCAGAGTACGTAAGGATCTGTGGGGTTACACATCGACATGTGATGTCACGACTCAATCCATCTAACACAATATTATCCGCTTTGGGCCCAGCCATCACGGTTTTGTTTGCGGAAACTCAAGTGCAACATTCCAGTAGGTCACCAATCCTAGGATTGCACCAGCCTCTACTCGCTTAACTTTGGAGTTCCCAAGGAATCCAAAACCAATGAGCTCCCAAAAGGCCTTGTGTTAGCTAGATACGTGCCCATACATATAAGACACTTCACATTTCCCTCCCTGAGCAATGTGAGATTGTTCACCGATCTTGCATTTCCAAGCTCACGGGTCTTACTCACCGTTCTTCCTTCTCAAGCTCACAGGTCTTGCTCATCGTTCTTGCTTCTAAGACTGGGTATTACAATCCACCCCCCTTGAGGCCCAACGTCCTCGCTGGCACACTTCCGGCCGGGGTCCAGCTCTGATACCATTCTGTCACGACCCGACTTATCTAGCACAATATTGTCCGCTTTGGTCCCAGCCCTCACGGTTTTGTGTTCGGGAGCTCACGTGCAACTTTCCAGTAGGTCACCCATCTTGAGATTGCACTAGCCTCAACTAGCTTAACTTTGGAGTTTCCAAGGAATCCAAAACTAGTGAGCTCCCAAAAGGCCTTTTGTTATATAGATACGTGCCTACACATATAAGACACTTCACATTTCCCTCCCCGAGCGATGTGGGATTGTTCACCGATCTTGCCTTTCCAAGCTCACGGGTCTTACTCACCGTTCTTGCTTCCAAGACCGGGTATTACATGTGATGTCTCGATCTCTGTTATAGCCCGCATCCGCGATCAACCTGGAGGGTATCAAAAACCATAAAAGTTGTGAGTGGACAAAAATAATCAGTTATAAAAACATTTCGGGAAAATAAATTTATACCCTCCAATTAAAAGCATGCATGCATCAGAAAACAAGTATTTCAAATACGTTTCTCTCAAAAGCAAATCATATTGCTTCTCAAACCAAAACACAGTGAAAAATGTTTCTCAATCAAAGCAATTTCCTCAGTAGGGTCTCCAGCCTAAAACCAAATCATACAGGATCTCAGCCTAAATCAAATCACATGAGACCTCAGCCCAAATATGAAACCACGTGGGATCTCAGTCCATCATCATCAGTGAAAACCTCCGTACACACAGCACCCATAAAAAAAATATAATCAATCCTTGTATCCAACATTAGTCACGATATCCTAGCAACGCGTGCCCAAAAGCTAAGACTGCTCCAATCCGAGCACGTCGCCGTGAACATATCACCGGTCGACGTTCCATGTCGTTGTGAACATATCACCGATCAATCATCATATAATACTAGCACTCCTGAGTCGAGCCTCCCTCAGCTGCACGACACCAGGCAGTACTTCGTGACCTCTCCGGATGAACGCATCCCATCTCGAAGGCGTGCATTATCACTAGGACTTCTCCGGAGAAACACATTCCTAACGGAGGCTCTCAACCATATCAATCTCAAGAGGATGGTCTCAGTGAAAACAGTAGTCAAATATTTTAGGGACTCAGCCCAAAATCATCTCAATAGGGTCTATGCCAGGATATAATCTCATCAAATCAGTTTCCACAAAACTATCATAAAAACGGTGTCTAGCGACACTCCATAAATTCAGGATTCCTCGAATCCTATCAAATCCACAACTTGGTCTCATGCCCGAAATATCTTTCATAAATCATAACTGGGTCACAGCCCGATATCGTTTCCTAGCATTTGACTATACTCTAAGTTAACCCGTAAATCAATTGGGACTCAAGCCCGAAACATATTTCCAAATTCGAAAATCATTTCGTTATTCAAATCATTTTCCAAATCCCAAGCAGTGAAAAAGGGATTTCCAACTGGGACTCATGCCCGAATAGCGATTTTAAGCATCTCCGTAAAATCATTCAAAAACGATAGTCAAATCCTCGATTTCATGCCTCTCCGTGAAACCATCAAAATCACACAAAACATACGCACGTAGAATACTCGGCCTAAACCCAAATTATGTGCAATATCGCATTTTCCACGAAAATATCAAATCAACAATATAAACCATATTTAAATCATATGCACTTAAGGCATCTCAAATCATGTTCATAAAACATATAAAACAGTTATGCACGCATCATTTCATAAGACAAAGTGTCCACTCACAGGCCGTCCAAGCTACGCTCTCCGAAACCTAATCCACAATTTCTGGAACGTACGGACCTATCTAAATCATACTCAAAGGTTACTACTAACCTATACAAGTCCTAATCATAAACCTTCAAAACTTCTGGAATAGTCAATGTGTCCTGAATACGCTTCCCGAGGCTAAAACCCTCCAAATAAGCTATCAAACGATCTCTGATCGGCCTGAAACCACCACCATTAGATTTAGATCGTCGAAACCTTTTGAAAATGACCGATTTGACCTCGAAATCTATGCCCACGCACGGGTCAAAGTTCGGTCAACCAAGAAGTTAACGATCAATGTTGACGTCATCAAAGTCAATGTTGACGTCATCTTCAACGGTCAACGGCTCGCCGGAGACGACGATTGGCTCCACTGTGCGCTGCCGTCTGGTTCAGCCGCCAACAACCAGAAAACCGCCATTGTTGGCCGATTTTTCAAACCTTCATAACTCTCTTATTTCTCAACCAAATCCTACATTCTATATATGAAAATCATGCTACTCGAGCCAAGGAATCGAAATCTAAACCCAGAATTTCACAAAAAATACCTGGTTTTGAAGATATGGTCGCCCAAAGTTTCGGCCAAACTTTGAACTTTTGTTTCGGCCAGTCCCGTCATCCAAACCCTTCCATTCTTGCACCTACAAGCTCGTATAAGCCCCCAAGAACACAACCATGGGTTTAGAATCGATCCAAAACACCAAAATTAAAAACCCAAATCCAAGAACCCACGAGTTACCTTTTTCTTCCATGTTTTCCAGTCACCTCGTGACGGCTCTGCCGTCCCTGCCACCGTTTCTCATCCTCCTTCACTCTGTCTCTCTCTCCCTAGTCTAGAAAATGAATATGGGAATGGTTTGGGTGGTAGGTACGATTTTGGGTGTGAAGAAATGAAGAAGATGAATGAAAATGAAGATGATGATGATGATGGTTGCATGTATGTGTATGGGTGTGGATCAATGAGTCCACAAAAGATATTTTGGGTCCCACTAAAGAGAAACCCATTTGAAAATCGTACAACTGTGAATAGCTCCTGAAACCGTTTTTGACCCGTAACTTTCCCGTACGATGTTCGATTTCAACGTTGTGCCTGTCTATGGACTCGTATTGTCTCGATCTACATAATGGTCCTCAATCCACATGCATTAGACCTCTTGGATCAAAAGTTAACTTTTTCCCCTTTTCAAGGGTAAAATTGTCATTTTATCCCTATCGTTCGATAATCCTCGATTAGTTCTTAATTAATCCTTAATTAATTTTTAATTAATTCCTGTTAATCAAGAAATTCGGGACGGGTCCTTAAATCTATTCTGAACACTCAAAAGTAGGAATGCTAATCGGGATTAAAAAAAAAACCAATCGATTAACCGAACTATTGATTTGCCTAAACTAGGCATTTTATCAAACACTTAATTCATGCAATCTCAATTTAAAACCTTTTTTTTTGTAGAATGTAGTATGCAATAAGTAGGAATCATTATGGAATAGGGAATTGAGGGACATTTAAAACGGTTATTAGAAAGAAGATAAAAAAATGGGATTTTGAAAGTGTGTAGCCGAAGCTACGATTTACAAACTAAGAATTGAAATGTGAATGTGAATGCTAACTTGAACTTACAAACAATAGCTTAATTTCATAGATAAAACCGACATTTTTATGTAAGTAAATCCAATTTAACAATCACATTATTTAATCTACTCTTAACTAACATATATACAAGCGACACCATCATCCATTTACTATGTTCACATGCCAATATTTGCACATATTTAACCAATCACAAAATCTTACCTTCATTACCTTGGTTACCATCATAAGTTCTTCATATTGCAAATAATCTGAAAACATGGACATAAACACTTACAATATGATTCACCTTTAGTTACTAACTGAATGCTCCAAAGACATAGACATAAACACTTAGCGTTAATTTGAAGATTAAGCACAAAAACTTATGATCTAATTAAAATTTAGAAAGTAAAATACATGGAAACTAAATTAAACATTACACACATTAGAAGAGACAAACCATCACATGTATTGAACTATAAACACAACCAAGATTAAATTCAATAATTTAGGGGAATAAAAAATAGTTACACTTTTAGAATCTCTGAAAAAAGCAGATGGAAGCCAAAGTGGGTGGAAAAGGTGGATTGTTATTCACTAAGCTCTCTGAAAACGCAGAAGGAATTTAATGAAGATGGAAGAAAACCAAAGGTAGATTGCGACTTTAAAATCTTTTATTCAACTTGGAAGGATGGCTAGGTTTAAAACTTAGGTAAACAATAGTTTGTGAATAATGGGTGTCTAAAATTAAAAGTGAGGAAAACATCATTTTAAATGGGGTTACAATCTTCTAAATGCCTAAGGAAATAAAGTCCTAATGTAATAAGGTTTCCTCGAAGAAAAGGAAAAACAAAAACAATCTTGATTTGGACAAGTTTTCCATGATGGAGAAGGAAATAAGCTGCTGGAATAGTACATGAGAAGATTCGATAGACGCGAGCCGAAAAAGAAGGAGAAACTTGGTGGTCAAAGGCAGTCAAAGGTGTAAGGGATGTTGGAATCGTTGTTCGGTAGACGCGCGCCGAAATGTAGGCTCTAGGTTCAGGAGGTGCGCCCTGAAATCAACATCGGCTGGTCAGCAGGGACTTGCCGAGTTGGAGTTTGGGCTGATATAATGGATTTGGTAGCCTCCTACTGAATTCTTTTGCACTTTTTGGTGGCCACATTTGTTTCAATCATAACTTCTTCAATATAACTCCGACTGGGATGATTCTTTCACTCAAATTTTATAATTCCAAGCTCTATCTAATTTTGCACATTTCTCACAAAATAGATTATTTTCTCCCATTGATGGCACAAATTGTCTTAAAAAACAAGTATAAAGGATATACGATGATATAAAATGATGTTCAAATAAAGGCTTATCAACTATATTGAACCATTTCGAAAAATAACCGAACATAAAGAAAATAGTAACCAAAGAAGCAAAATCGAACCAAACTGGGATTGAACTAGTTTGGTTTCTTGCGATCAAGCAATATCGAAAAATCGAACCGAACCAAATAAGAAGGAAAAGCCAGGCCAAATAGAATCGAACTGGATTGAAGCATACTATTTAGTATTGACCCTATTTAATCTAAACAACATCATTTTGGCCACTTAAAAAACCCTAGACTACCATCACGTTTGACCATCATTCAACTCATCTCTCATATCATCATCGTTCAACTCTCACGCCTTCTAGACCCAGATCTACACTTTTTACAACTCATCTCTCATATCATCATCCTATACTACCCCTATTTCATTGTTCATCTTCTCATATTCTTCAACTACTCTCCACGCTGTAGTGAACCCTCACGAGTCACGCCGCATTGTACACTCACGCACAGCTGCATCATACACTCATTGTCAGGACCCACCACCCCTAATCCCCCGGATTAAGGGCTAAATCCTGCTCTCGTCTAACTTACGCATGACACGAAGGCTAAACTGACGTCCAACCTCCATGTGACATGTAAGTCGGACAAGGGATTCTCGATCCAACCATGCTAAAAGTAACCGGAATTCCCAGAGCGCACCAAACTACTGTGGATCGTGGGTGTGATGTCTCGTTTCTCTCGACCAACAGCCCGTACCGCAACAACCTGGAGGGTATCGAAAATACGAAAAGACTGTGAGTGAAAAAAATAAAGTATAAGTTCAAAAACAGTTTAATAAAACAATTACATTTATACCCTCCATGTAAAAACCAATGCATGCTTATCAGAAGTCATGAAACCATTCATATCAAAAACCATCTTTGAACAATCATTTGAAAACCCGAATCAAATCCGCTATTCAAATCCAGGCCTCAGTCTCAAATCACAAATCAATCTCAAATCCGGGAACTCAGTCTCAAAACTCATCAAATCCAATTCATCCGGGCCATCGCCTAAAACATCTGAAAACTAATGAAAACCTTGTGAAAAACAATAATCATACAAGTTTACTGGATCTCATGTGCGCCCGAGTCTTTAAACTCAAAACCATGCGCAAATAACCAGGCCTTCCCGGGATATCAATGAGTCTTTAAACTCAAAACACAATCACAGGCCTCGGGGGGTATCATAATCACCGAGTCTTTAAACTCAAAACATATCAATCCAGGGCCCTCTCTCTCTCCCCCCCTCCCCCCCCCCCCCAATCAATCCGAGTCTTTAAACTCAAAACCAGATCCAGTGGGTTTTTCTCTTTTTCCGGGACTTTAAACCCAAAACCATTTTTTATTCAATTAGTGAAAACCACAGAAAATCCACAGTCGAATTCGCAACGATGATTCCGTAAGCCGGCATCCCGAACCATCATCCCGAACCCAATTCCAGACTTCCTTTCCAAGTCTCGAAAACCAAATCCGAAATCTCATTTCCAAAATCTAGTTTCAAAACCGAAATCTTGATCACATGAACAGGGCTCCAAGCTCGAAACCACTTTCTCGAAATCCTTTTCAAATCATTGAAATCAAATCATATATAAAATCCCGAAATCAAACCATTAAAATCATGCTCAAGTCACAAAGAAGTCAAAACCTCGTAAAACGTGCAAATACGTAAATATCTCGAAAAACGTGCAAAATCGTAAATCATCAAGATCATAAATCAAATCATAGAATCACGTATAGAAAACATATAAAAACATATATGCATGCATCATAAGTTTGAAAGCAAAATCCACTCACAGACCATTCTGATGTCGCCTCGATACGCGCGCACTTACGCCGTTCCCGGCCATTTTGTTATCCTCGGCTTTTCCGAACTTGTCCAAATCCCATACTAAGGTCACTAACTACTTTACAATACTCATACTAAAGCCCCATAATTTTTTTTCGTATTTTTAACTATTTTTAACCGAGCCCTCAAACCTTCGGACATCCCGAAACATATCGAAACGAAGTCCGATTGACTCAAAACCAGCGCCAAAATGTTCGTTACATTGAATACTTTAAAAGTCGTGTTGGAACCTTCCTCGAAATCCATGCCACGTGCCCACACGCACCGCCCAAAGGGGCTACGTGTGGGGGCCACACTCCTACTACAATGTCGTCTTCAACCTCTGTCGAAACCGATTCAGACCGGTTCAGACCGGCCGGTTCAACTGGACCGGCGCACACGGTTTTCCTTTGTTTCTGGTCCAAAATCGATCCTAATTCTTTTCTTAAGTTCGTCCAAGTCTCTATAATTATTCTAACTAATTAAAAACACATAGTTAGGCTAGGTGATTACCTTCCCGATCATCCTTAATTTCCTATGTTTTTCCTCCCCTCTGTCCGGCCAGTACAGACCACCATCAGCCACGAGGTTGATCTTGATTAGCTCCCCTAAACTTCCTAAACAAAATGCTTTCATAAATATCGATCAATACCCACTTAAACTCATAATCTCATTTTTGAATTTAAACTAAAATCGCACAGGACCTTACCTTATCACCCTACCGTGCCCTCCCGTGGTTTCCACCCCAGCCGTCTCACCTCCCTTTTTTCGTTACGAGTCACAATCTAGGCACAGAAGATCACGTTTTGAAAGTGTTTAGCTCTCTAGATTCTCACAGTTGCTTACTCGGCTCTCTGTTTTTCTTCATAGTTCTAGGGCCGCCGTCAACAGCAGTTTACCACGGTGGCAGCACCCTCACCGTCTAGTCTTCCACTTGCTTCACCTCACTCAAATCACACCCTAGACTTCTTACTCCTGGACACAGAGCACGGTTACCCGGTCTCCCCTCTGTTTTAAATCGATCATTGTAGCTTAAGGAGAGAACACGGTGGAACCAACCAGAAGTGGCACACGTGTCCTCATTCTCCCAATTGTCTGGTGACATATCTAGTACAGTAAGGACAGATACCCTCATCCAGCTGGGCACAGAACCCTAGATAGTAAAAGACCAATTTGCCCTTTTAACTTCCAAATTACCATTTTACCCCTCAATTACCTAGACCCTTAAGTAAGCCGTCCGACGTCCGATGACAGCGTGCCGCCTGTCGTTGTACTCAGGACCTCGAGACCTACCTAACGGTCCTTGAAGTTCATGAAAAGTCCATGTCGTCTGAAAAGTCAACATTTTTCCCTATTCGATCAAATTACCAAAGTACCCTTGAACGTCCGAACGTCATAACTTTTTCCTCGTGTGTCGGAATCAGACGTGCCACCTGTCTATGAACTCGTGATGTCCTGAACTACGTCACAGTCCTCGGTCAAAGTCCATTCGACCGTCCAAACCAAAAGTCAACTATTTGCCCAATTCTAGGGGCAAAATCGTCATTTCGCACCGTTCGTCCGAAATTGTCCATTTAATTACTGTTTAACCTCGCTAATCCATCATTAACCACTAATCTAATCCCAATTTACGGGACAGATCGTTACAGTCATGCACGATTGAATCGAATGCTCACAAGTCATGGCACAAGTCACGGCCACATCGAACTGTCACAAGACATGACCGCATCAGAGTCCTCTCTTCTTCCTTACTCACAGCGCACTGTCACATCGTCGCATCGCGTCAAGACTCTTTGTTTAGTTTCCAAGTCCCCTTACCCCCAACCCGTTGTTAATTCTTTATGCCCATACGTCAATATTCACATATGTATGTTTGTATGCCTATTTTTGTTATGGGTTGCTTTTCGTTCTTTTTGACATGATTTTTCCTACTGAAATGTTAGCTTGCTGGTTAATTTGATTATGTTTCTGGAACTTAATTGTTTGTAGAGGTATATGCAATAGTACAATGAGGTGGAGCTCTCCACTTTGGGAATGGGTATGACATTATTCAGCTGTTTCCATCTCATTATATGTATTTTGATCTGTGTAAATCTCTGTAAAGGTGTGCATGGTGCGTTTCGATACGGATATTGGCAATATCCAAATCCAAACCGTTAAAATCTTAACAATTTGATACAGGTTGGATTTTCTAAAATTAGAAATAAAACTGTTCGATCCTAACCATTATTAACGGTTCAATTTGAATTGAAACGGTTTGAAATCGTTTAGCCATTAAAAAAAGTAAGGATATTAAAAATAAAAATTAAGGATATAAAAAACAACAGAATAATCAATACTCAATCTTTTGTATATTAAGCTTGTGGATTGCAAACATTACCACTATCAATTTGGTAGTTTCCCAATGCCCTCGGATTGATTACGAGGAGAAGGATTCTCCTAAAATGGACATCATAACATTTCGCTACCTTATCAATTTGGTAGTTTCCAAAAAACTAAGTATGTATTTTTTGGATGTGGTTACTACTTATCTCTATGAAGATCTGGATATATATATATATATATATATATACACATGAAAGTTCCTAAAGGACTTGAGATACCTGATGCAAATAATTCCGGGCCACAACACACTCTCTCCATTCATTTGAGACATTCACTTTACGATTTGAAACATTTTGGACGGATGTTGTATAACCGTCTAAGTGAGTATTTGATCAAATTTGGATACGTGAATAATGAATTATGCTCATGCATGTTTATTAGGAAAACAAGTTCAGAGTTCGCTATAGTGGCAGTTTATGTCGATGACATGAATCTGATTGGTACCATTGAAAAGATCAAAGAAACCACTAAGTGCATGAAGTTAGAATTTGAAATCATGGATCTTAGGAGAACACACTTATGTCTTTGTCTGGAGCTCGAGCATCGTGCAAATGGAATTTTGGTCCATCAATCGAATTACATCTAGAAGATTTTGAGGCGATTTAATGAGGATAAAGAGAAACCATCAAGGACACCCATGATCGTCCGTGATCGTCCGTAGTCTAGATCCTAAGAATGACCTATTTCATCCCGCAAATGATAACGAAAATATATTGACATCAGAAGTGGCATATCTAAGTGAAATCGGCGCATTATTATTGTAACGACCCGTCCCAAATTCCAGGATTAGATTAGTGAAATCGGGACGATACGAATCCATAGACAAGTGGCACGTCGAATTCGGACGTTCAACGGCGAAGTTACGGTTCACAGAAATACGAAAGTACTATTGTGCGAATTACAAAACGGTTGCGTTTTGGAATTTAGTGGGGCCCAGATATTTTATGGAGGCCCAATGGATGAGTGACACTTGTCACCCATCCATAGGCCATCCTTATGCCTTCATGCATATCATCTTCATCGATCATTTCTTCCTTTCTCCCTAAACAACCCGATCTCATTCCAAAACCTTGAACCCAAACTCATCCAACCCAACCCAAAATGATCAGGACAGAGAGGCTAGAGAGTGAGGGAGGATGTTGGATGTTGGTGGCTGGCCTGGACAGCCAGAACCGCCGTCGACAGCGGCTTGGAGGAGACAAACCCGAGAGGCTACTCGGTAAGGCCCAAATTCCATTTAAATTCAATATATGCATTATGGTTTGTTTTGGATGTTTCTAATGAATTAAATGGGTTAGTAGGAAGGTGTTAGAATGATTTTGAGGATGGTTAGAGGTTGTAGGACACCACGGGAGGTTTTGGGAAACTTGAACCGTGAGGTTCAATTTGGAACCATGGGTTTTAGGGAGTTTTGATTAGTTTTAGGGATTGGAATGGATGGGAAACATCAAATTAGGAAGAATGGAATCGAAAAGGAAGAGATTGGAGGAAAACTGGAGGGTCTAGCGCAGTGAACCGGTCACGTCGGTCCAACTGGACCGGCCGAACTAGGTGAACCGGTCGACTGAAGGTTGATGGTACAAGAATAGTGCCAGCGCGTGAGGCCCACGCGCAGGCTATTCCTGGGGTGCGTGCCTCACCTTTTGGGAAAGTCTTCAACATACGAAATCTTCTATTCAATGTAACGAACATTTTGGGATTGGTTTCGTTTCGATCGGATACCGTCTCGATAATGTTCGGGGCATCGGAAGGTTTAGGTTCAGGATTTAAAATAGTTAAAAATACCAGAAACTTACGGGGCTTTAGTGGGAGGTTAATTAAGTAGTTAGTAACCTTATATTACGATTTGAACAGGTTTGGGAGTCCCGGTGACGGTGATTGGCTCGGGAGAGCCGTATGGCACGCAAATCGAGGCGGCAGCTCGGACGATCTGTGAGTGGACCTTGTTTTCTAAATTGGTGCATGCATAAATGTTTATTATATGTTTTAATACATGTTTGGTAATGCCATGGGTGCATTTGGTTGTGGTTGCGTATAAGCAGGTATTTCGAGGTTTTGGCCTTATACGGTTCTTATACGAGTCGGTATTTCTTCATTGGTTTAAATGAAAAGGTTTTGGATTTCTAAAAGGATAAACTCGGGTATGAGACCCATTTGGTTTTGTCTCAGGCATATGACACTATTGATGGCCTTCGGGTCTGAGTCGTGGTCGCGGCAGGTGCTTGGTGCACGGCGACGGACGACGTGTCGCTCGCCTCTTGATTGGGATGTGTTCCTTTTGGAGAGGTCATGATGTACGATCTGTGGTCGGGTAGCCGAGGGAGGCTCGACTTCGGAGTGCTGACGGTTCAGGATAGCGATCGGTGATGAGTGCAGCATGATCTTGTGGTGGTCGCGTCGGTTAATTCATTCACGGCTACATACTAGGATTGAGGGCGGCCCTGGATGGATGGTTGCACACATCACTACGATCGGAGTCGGGACTGATCCTGAGATATCGGGCAGGATGCCCAACTGATGTCATATGTTCGGGCACGAGACCCAGTTACTTTAGCGTTATGATTTCGGGTCAGGGACCCTAGATGGATTTCCAAGTTCATGACGGTTTATGGGAATCAGCATGAACCCTGGAAAGGTTATTGTGGTACTTGACAGTTTATAGGAACCGGGCATGAACCCTTACATGGATATTATAGATCATGACGGTTTAGGGAGACCGGGTGTAACCACCCGTCCCGAGAGCCGGGATTAGTAAAGTGATTAGTAACGGATTAGTGAGTCTAACCGGTGTTTAGTTGGTTACTTTCGGCTCGTTAGTGTAGAATGACGATTTTGCCCCTAGTTTGGACAAAATGTTGACTTTGAGTTTGGGTAGCCAATTGGACATTGACCGATGACCGTGACGTAGTTCGGGACGTAACGAGTCCGTAGACAGGTGGCACGCCCAATTTTGACATCCGAGGAGGAAGTTATGATGTTCGGAAGGTTGAGGGCATTACCGTAATTTGGTTAAAATAGGGAGAAAAGTTGACTTTTCGTACGTTCGGGTTTTGACACATAGACCGAGGACGATTAGGTAGATCTCGTCTTCCTGAGTTCAACGACAGGCGGCATGTCTTCATCGGGCGTCGGACGAGCGAGATACGGGTCTAGAACAGTGAAGGGCAAAACGGTATTTTTTAACTCATAGGGGTAGTTTGGTCTTTTTGGGTGCATTAGGATTTGTGCAAGCTGATGAGGAAATGTGTACAGTGGAGATTGGAGATTGGACATTTTGAGATGGGCCCTTGGGATGGTGACACGTGCAATGTGTGTAGTGGTTTCTACACAAGTGTGCACCGTGTGTATGTGTGTTCAAATTGTGCATGTGTGTTTGTGGCCATGTTCGAAGAAAAGAGAAACAGAGGGTAAGATTGAGAGAAGTTGAGAGTTGGTCGTGTGTGTTGGTGTGTTCTGGTGACTGAGTGAGTGAGTAGAGATCGAGAGGGAGGTAGTGAGTGAGTTGTGAGGGCAGCTCGTGTGAGTTTGAGTGTGTGAGGAGTGTTTAAGTTCACGGGGAAAACCAGGAAACAGAGAGGGTGTTGGGTGGTGGTGCTGTCGTGTTTGATCAATCGAGGCTGGTGGTGGTGTCCAGAGGACGGAGGAGGACGAGAGGAGTCACATATTCACGGCTGAGCTCACGGCGACATATTCACATATTCCGGGTCTTCCCCCCCCCCCCCCCCCCCTCTCTCCCCGGTATATTTGCTCTATTTTGCCGTGGAAGTTCAAATCGATAGTCGTGACGGTAGGGGATGAGTCGAGGTGTTTGGTGAGGTCTGGTGAGTTCAGTAGGGTCCTAGGTAGCTGCTGGATGTGCAGCCGTGACGGGGGATTGTACGACGGAGGCCAGAACGACAGTGAGTTACTATGTTCTCTGTTTTTCAAATTGGGTTTAAACTTAAAGTGGTGGGTTTTGAGGTTGAGTCGAACTGTTTTGGGGGTTTTAAGGAGCCCAGTGAGTTGTCTTTGAGCTTAGGGAAACACTTTGAGGCTAGGGGATTGCATGGTGGCCGGGAGTGCAAACAGAGGATTGAACGGGTTTTGTTTCGAGTTAGGGACGACGGGTTAGAGGCTGTGTTGAAGTGTTTGGAGTGGGGGAATCAATTATTGGGAAGAGGACGAAGAGATTGGTGAAAAGAGGAGCAGAAAAGGTGGACAGCAGCAGAGAACCGCCCTTGCCGGTTCAGACCGGTCGACTAGCTGAGGAAGACGATGAACAGCGTTTCTGTTCAGGCGTGTGAGGCCCACGCACAGCCACTTAGGACTGCGCGTGGGGGCGCGTGCGGTGGTTTCTGGGGAAACTTTCAACTATTTTTTTGGTCTAATCGTTATAACGAATCTTTTAAGATATGTTTCAGGTTAAACGGACGTTGTTTCGGGTTATTTCCGCGAGGTCGAAGGTTTAGGGTCTCGGTTCGTTACGTTAGAACCCGGGGATTTTTGTGGGAAATTAGGAGAACCTTGGTGGACTTGTTAGTGACGTGTTTTGGTGACTGTTGACAGGATCGGGAATCCCCGAGGAGGTCGAGGAACGTGCATGACGTTTGGGACGCGAGTGATGTACCCGGTATCTGTGAGTGGACCCTTTTTCTATAATTGAGCATGCATAACTGCTTTTCTATAAATGATGTATGGTTTTACATGTGATTTCATGGTTATTTGAATATGCTATAACTGTTTTACTTAATTGCACATTTTTCGAGAAAGTACGGTTTTTAGCGCGTTTTATGAGAAAGGTTTGATTTCTCATTATGATGCCATGATTTTGGGATTTCAAACGATAAGTGATTTTCAATGATTATAAGTGGATTTTGATACATGATTTGATGATCAAGGTTTTCGGTTTTAGAATCGGATTTCGGAACACGAAATTTGGTTTTAAAGTTGAAAAGTGGATTTCCGGATTTGGGTTCGGATTTGGGTTTGGATATGGATTTAAAAATGGTTTTCAACTGGTTTTGGATTGGATTTTCTGGATCTGGTTATTGGGTTTAAGACCCGGATATTGTGATTGATGGGGGACGGGCCCAGATTAGGTTTAAAGACCCGAATTGAGTTTAAAGATTCAGAGTTTAAAGACTCGGATATATTGATATTTCCCCCGTAGGCCTGTTGAGTTTAAAGACTCGGAGTTTAAAGACTCGGATTATTGAGGCCTGGATTGAGTTTGAAGACACGGGAGCTTAAAGACTCGGATAGGTCCAGCAGGTTTGATCGCATAATGATTGCTTGGTATTTATGTTTTAGGATACGGTTTCATGAAGCTTATGACGTGATTTCTATAACTGTTTTATGATGATTTCTATGTGGTTTATATCTATGTTTAAAGAAATGGGTTGTGCATGCATGTTTTCAAAACGGAGGGCCAAACCCTGGTTTGTTATAAAATGGTTTTTCAACTTTTATTCTTTATGGTCCACTCACACTTTCTGGTTTTTAATTACCCTCCAGGTCGTGGAACTAGTGCGGGGGTGGACGTTGAGGCAGCGTCGGAGGCATAGAGTACTCGAGAGTTTTCTCGGAGTGTTTCCGATTTTCCGTTGTGCGTGTACTCTGTGTATCCGGTTTAATTTTCTTAGTTTGGTACTATGCTCTGTGTAACTGTTGACTCTGGGATGGTTTAAATTCTCCTGCGTTTGACAATGTAATTTTGCGATTTTCGTGAGGTTATTTCAGTCTTTCGTTTTTTGGGTTGTCAAACGGAGCAGGGTTTAGTCCCTAATCCTGAGGGATTAGGGGTGGGCCCTGACAATTGGTATCAGAGCATAGGTTTGTGGTTTGTGTCTGTTGCGAGGTTGTGTTTAGGTTGTTTAACTGATTCTATGCCTCTTTCAGCGGACGATTGGCCATGCCTTCGAGACGTGAACCCCATCCACGACCTGAAGATGAAGGGGCGAGAGGGACAGAGAGTACTACGATCGAGCGAGCCCAGCGGCTCGAGGCTACGACTTTTAGTGGTGGGGCAGATCCTGAGGAAGCCCAGAGGTGGATCACGAGACTTGAGAGGATTTTCGCAGTGATGCATTACCCACCGGAGGATTGAGTGTTACTGGCTACCTTTTTACTAGATGGTGCGGCGTACGAGTGGTGGTATACCCTTGAGTTGTCTGGCTGGGACGCCCACACAGTGACCTAGGATACGTTTAGGGAACGGTTTTTGGATCAGTATTACCCTCGTTCTTTCCGTGATGCCAAGGAGGCTGAATTCCTGCAACTTCAATAGGGGAGTTTGAGTGTGGCTGAGTACGAGTGGAAGTTTCAGGTGTTATCTCGTTTTGCTCCTGCGTTTGTAGCTACTGAAGCCGAGAGGTGTCGTAGGTTTGAGTTGGGCCTGCGAGGTGAGATTCGAGCCATAGTGACGGCTGGATCATTTGCTACCCTCCGAGAGTTGTCGGATGCTGCGGTGAGGGTTGAGGCTAGCTTACCGGTACGACGCTAGGAGCCACCTTTTCTGGAACTTCGAGTCAGAGGACACCAAAGAGGGGAAACTACAGTGGAGCATCGTCGGCAGGCGATGATCGTTTCAGCAGACCTGGTAGTTTCTAGAGTTCAGGGTTCCGTGGGTATCGAGCACAGCCAACTCCGCAAACTAGTGCGATGTCTGTTGCGTCCACCGGGAGACCGAGTGGTGGACTAGGTCGGATGTGTGTTACTACTGTGGGGAGCGAGGTCATTTCCGACATGATTGTCCGTTGTTACCACAGAAGGGCGGTGTAGGCCAAGGAGCGGCGGAGCCTGGACAGAGTACAGCGTCAGGGACAGTCGGCACTAGAGGAGGGTGGAGGTACCACCAGTAGTTTGAGGGGACGTGGTAGATCTGCAGGACCCCAGGCCCTAGTGTTTGCGATGACTCGGAAGGAGGCTCAGTCAGCACCCGGTGCCGTGACAGGTACTTTTACTATCCTTGTTTGAGTTGTACACGGTGAGTTTCGTTGAAGGATGACGAAAGGAACTAGAAAGGAGTGGCTATAACTGATCGATATGAGGTTATTGAAGAGAACCCACAATCTAGGATTTGCCTTTAGGACTTTGTAGATTTTTTCCGACAAGGTGGTCGAAATCGTTGAGTAGTGAGCCGGTAGGTAGGATTCCTTTTTGGACTAGATTGTTTCCGGGTTAGGATTTGAGTTGGGTTTCTGGAAGGTGAGGTGGTAGTACGTGAAGATGTACACTATGAATTCTATTGGGTACTCTACATGAGGTATTTTAAAATACCTTTGTTTTGTTGTTCATAGAGTTTCCCTTGCGTACACCATAAAGTTCTAGTTGTACTGAGAGAGGGTTAGACGTCTTGAACTGATAGTGGGGGTGTTGTGAAATACCCAAGGTGGAGATGATAGGTTAGGACCTGTCTAGAGT